>PYHX02000158.1:28952704-29460204 GCA_004302925.2 Cochliomyia hominivorax
ATTTTTTCAAAAGTGATTACAAATTGAGCTTATTTTGCCAAAAACGCAATATTTAAGAAGTTATGAAGGTTAAAGTTGAAAACATTTTTTCATTTTTTTCAAAAGTGATTACAAATTGAGCTTATTTTGGCCAAAAACGCAATATTAAGAATTATGAAGGTTTAAATTTGAAAATTGATTTTTTCATTTTTTCAAAAATGATTACAAATTGAGCTTGTTTTGCCAAAAACGCAGTATTTAAGAAGTTATGAAGGTTTAAAGTTTTGAAAATTGATTTTTCTTTTTTCAAAATGATTACAAATTGAGCTTATTTGGCCAAAAACGCAATATTTAAGAAGTTATGAAGGTTTAAAGTTTTGAAAAGCGATTTTCATTTTTTTTCAAAAGTGATTACAAATGAGCTTATTTTGGCCAAAAACGCAGTATTTAAGAAGTTATGAAGGTTTAAAGTTTTGAAAATGATTTTTCATTTTTTTCAAAAGATTACAAATTGAGCTTATTTTGGCCAAAAACGCAATATTTAAGAAGTTATGAAGGTTTAAAGTTTTGAAAATTGATTTTTCCATTTTTTTCAAAAATGATTACAAATTGAGCTTATTTGGCCAAAAACGCAATATTTAAGAAGTTATGAAGGTTTAAAGTTAGAAAACTGATTTTCATTTTTTTCAAAAGTGATTACAAATTGAGCTTATTTTGGCCAAAAACGCAGTATTTAAGAGTTATGAAGGTTTAAAGTTTTGAAAATTGATTTTTCATTTTTTTCAAAAGTGATTACAAATTGAGCTTATTTTGGCCAAAAACGCAATATTTAAGAAGTTATGAAGGTTTAAAGTTTTGAAAATTGATTTTTCATTTTTTTCAAAAGTGATTACAAATTGAGCTTATTTTGGCCAAAAACGCAGTATTTAAGAAGTTATGAAGGTTTAAAGTTTTGAAAATTGATTTTTCATTTTTTTCAAAAGTGATTACAAATTGAGCTTATTTTGGCCAAAAACGCAATATTTAAGAAGTTATGAAGGTTAAAGTTTTGAAAATTGAATTTTCATTTTTTTCAAAAGTGATTACAAATTGAGCTTGTTTTGGCCAAAAACGCAATATTTAAGAAGTTATGAAGGTTTAAAGTTTTGAAAATTGATTTTTCATTTTTTCAAAAGTGATTACAAATTGAGCTTATTTTGGCCAAAAACGCAATATTTAAGAGTTATGAAGGTTTAAAGTTTAGAAAATTGATTTTCATTTTTTTCAAAAGTGATTACAAATTGAGCTTATTTTGGCCAAAAACGCAGTATTTAAGAAGTTATGAAGGTTTAAGTTTTGAAAATTGATTTTCATTTTTTCAAAAGTGATTACAAATTGAGCTTATTTTGGCCAAAAACGCAGTATTTAAGAAGTTATGAAGGTTTAAAGTTTGAAAATTGAATTTTTCATTTTTTCAAAAGTGATTACAAATTGAGCTTATTTTGGCCAAAAACGCAATATTTAAGAAGTTATGAAGGTTTAAAGTTTAGAAAATTGATTTTTCATTTTTTTCAAAAGTGATTACAAATTGAGCTTATTTTGGCCAAAAACGCAATATTTAAGAAGTTATGAAGGTTTAAAGTTTTGAAAACTTGATTTTTCATTTTTTTCAAAAGTGATTACAAATTGAGCTTATTTTGGCCAAAAACGCAATATTTAAGAAGTTATGAAGGTTTAAAGTTTTGAAAATCGATTTTTCATTTTTTCAAAAGTGATTACAATTGAGCTTGTTTTGGCCAAAAACGCAGTATTTAAGAAGTTATGAAGGTTTAAAGTTTTGAAAACTGATTTTTCATTTTTTTCAAAAGTGATTACAAATTGAGCTTATTTTGGCCAAAAACGCAGTATTTAAGAAGTTATGAAGGTTTAAAGTTTTGAAAATTGATTTTTCATTTTTTTCAAAAGTGATTACAAATTGAGCTTATTTTGGCCAAAACGCAATATTTAAGAAGTTATGAAGGTTTAAAGTTTTGAAAATGATTTTTCATTTTTTCAAAAGTGATTACAAATTGAGCTTATTTTGGCCAAAACGCAGTATTTAAGAAGTTATGAAGGTTTAAAGTTTTAGAAAATTGATTTTTCATTTTTTTCAAAAGTGATTACAAATTGAGCTTATTTTGGCCAAAAACGCAAGTATTTAAGAAGTTATGAAGGTTTAAAGTTTAGAAAATTGATTTTTCATTTTTTTCAAAAGTGATTACAAATTGAGCTTATTTTGGCCAAAAACGCAGTATTTAAGAAGTTATGAAGGTTTAAAGTTTTGAAAATTGATTTTTCATTTTTTTCAAAAGTGATTACAAATTGAGCTTATTTTGGCCAAAACGCAATATTTAAGAAGTTATGAAGGTTTAAAGTTTAGAAAATTGATTTTTCATTTTTTTCAAAAGTGATTACAAATTGAGCTTATTTTGGCCAAAAACGCAGTATTTAAGAAGTTATGAAGGTTTAAAGTTTTGAAAATTGATTTTCATTTTTTTCAAAAGTGATTACAAATTGAGCTTATTTTGGCCAAAAACGCAATATTTAAGAAGTTATGAAGGTTTAAAGTTTTGAAAATTGATTTTTCATTTTTTTCAAAAGTGATTACAAATTGAGCTTATTTTGGCCAAAAACGCAGTATTTAAGAAGTTATGAAGGTTTAAAGTTTGAAAATGATTTTTCATTTTTTTCAAAAGTGATTACAAATTGAGCTTATTTTGGCCAAAAACGCAGTATTTAAGAAGTTATGAAGGTTTAAAGTTTTGAAAATTGATTTTTCATTTTTTTCAAAAGTGATTACAAATTGAGCTTATTTTGGCCAAAACGCAATATTTAAGAAGTTATGAAGGTTTAAAGTTTTGAAAAGCGATTTTTCATTTTTTTCAAAAGTGATTACAAATTGAGCTTATTTTGGCCAAAAACGCAAGTATTTAAGAAGTTATGAAGGTTTAAAGTTTTGAAAATTGATTTTTCATTTTTTTCAAAAGTGATTACAAATTGAGCTTATTTTGGCCAAAAACGCAATATTTAAGAAGTTATGAAGGTTTAAAGTTTAGAAAATTGATTTTCATTTTTTTCAAAAGTGATTACAAATTGAGCTTATTTTGGCCAAAAACGCAATATTTAAGAAGTTATGAAGGTTTAAAGTTTAGAAAATTGATTTTTCATTTTTTTCAAAAGTGATTACAAATTGAGCTTATTTTGGCCAAAAACGCAGTATTTAAGAAGTTATGAAGGTTTAAAGTTTTGAAAATTGATTTTTCATTTTTTTCAAAAGTGATTACAAATTGAGCTTATTTTGGCCAAAAACGCAATATTTAAGAAGTTATGAAGGTTTAAAGTTTTGAAAATTGATTTTTCATTTTTTTCAAAAGTGATTACAAATTGAGCTTATTTTGGCCAAAAACGCAATATTTAAGAAGTTATGAAGGTTTAAAGTTTTGAAAATTGATTTTCATTTTTTTCAAAAGTGATTACAAATTGAGCTTATTTTGGCCAAAAACGCAATATTTAAGAAGTTATGAAGGTTTAAAGTTTAGAAAATTGATTTTTCATTTTTTTCAAAAGTGATTACAAATTGAGCTTATTTTGGCCAAAAACGCAATATTTAAGAAGTTATGAAGGTTTAAAGTTTTGAAAATTGATTTTCATTTTTTCAAAAGTGATTACAAATTGAGCTTATTTTGGCCAAAAACGCAATATTTAAGAAGTTATGAAGGTTTAAAGTTTTGAAAATTGATTTTTCATTTTTTTCAAAAGTGATTACAAATTGAGCTTATTTTGGCCAAAAACGCAATATTTAAGAAGTTATGAAGGTTTAAAGTTTAGAAAATTGATTTTTCATTTTTTTCAAAAGTGATTACAAATTGAGCTTATTTTGGCCAAAAACGCAATATTTAAGAAGTTATGAAGGTTTAAAGTTTGAAAATTGATTTTCATTTTTTTCAAAAGTGATTACAAATTGAGCTTATTTTGGCCAAAAACGCAATATTTAAGAAGTTATGAAGGTTTAAAGTTTTGAAAATTGATTTTCATTTTTTTCAAAAGTGATTACAAATTGAGCTTATTTTGGCCAAAAACGCAATATTTAAGAAGTTATGAAGGTTTAAAGTTTAGAAAATTGATTTTTCATTTTTTTCAAAAGTGATTACAAATTGAGCTTATTTTGGCCAAAAACGCAATATTTAAGAAGTTATGAAGGTTTAAAGTTTAGAAAATTGATTTTTCATTTTTTTCAAAAGTGATTACAAATTGAGCTTATTTTGGCCAAAAACGCAATATTTAAGAAGTTATGAAGGTTTAAAGTTTTGAAAATTGATTTTTCATTTTTTCAAAAGTGATTACAAATTGAGCTTATTTTGGCCAAAAACGCAATATTTAAGAAGTTATGAAGGTTTAAAGTTTAGAAAATTGATTTTTCATTTTTTTCAAAAGTGATTACAAATTGAGCTTATTTTGGCCAAAAACGCAATATTTAAGAAGTTATGAAGGTTTAAAGTTTTGAAAATTGATTTTTCATTTTTTTCAAAAGTGATTACAAATTGAGCTTATTTTGGCCAAAAACGCAATATTTAAGAAGTTATGAAGGTTTAAAGTTTAGAAAATTGATTTTTCATTTTTTTCAAAAGTGATTACAAATTGAGCTTATTTTGGCCAAAAACGCAATATTTAAGAAGTTATGAAGGTTTAAAGTTTAGAAAATTGATTTTTCATTTTTTTCAAAAGTGATTACAAATTGAGCTTATTTTGGCCAAAAACGCAATATTTAAGAAGTTATGAAGGTTTAAAGTTTTGAAAATTGATTTTTCATTTTTTTCAAAAGTGATTACAAATTGAGCTTATTTTGGCCAAAAACGCAATATTTAAGAAGTTATGAAGGTTTAAAGTTTAGAAAATTGATTTTTCATTTTTTTCAAAAGTGATTACAAATTGAGCTTATTTTGGCCAAAAACGCAATATTTAAGAAGTTATGAAGGTTTAAAGTTTGAAAATTGATTTTTCATTTTTTTCAAAAGTGATTACAAATTGAGCTTATTTTGGCCAAAAACGCAGTATTTAAGAAGTTATGAAGGTTTAAAGTTTAGAAAATTGATTTTTCATTTTTTTCAAAAGTGATTACAAATTGAGCTTGTTTTGGCCAAAAACGCAATATTTAAGAAGTTATGAAGGTTTAAAGTTTTGAAAATTGATTTTTCATTTTTTTCAAAAGTGATTACAAATTGAGCTTATTTTGGCCAAAAACGCAATATTTAAGAAGTTATGAAGGTTTAAAGTTTAGAAAATTGATTTTTCATTTTTTTCAAAAGTGATTACAAATTGAGCTTATTTTGGCCAAAAACGCAGTATTTAAGAAGTTATGAAGGTTTAAAGTTTTGAAAATTGATTTTCATTTTTTTCAAAAGTGATTACAAATTGAGCTTATTTTGGCCAAAAACGCAATATTTAAGAAGTTATGAAGGTTTAAAGTTTAGAAAATTGATTTTCATTTTTTTCAAAAGTGATTACAAATTGAGCTTATTTTGGCCAAAAACGCAGTATTTAAGAAGTTATGAAGGTTTAAAGTTTAGAAAATTGATTTTTCATTTTTTTCAAAAGTGATTACAAATTGAGCTTATTTTGGCCAAAAACGCAATATTTAAGAAGTTATGAAGGTTTAAAGTTTTGAAAATTGATTTTTCATTTTTTTCAAAAGTGATTACAAATTGAGCTTATTTTGGCCAAAAACGCAATATTTAAGAAGTTATGAAGGTTTAAAGTTTTGAAAATTGATTTTTCATTTTTTTCAAAAGTGATTACAAATTGAGCTTATTTTGGCCAAAAACGCAATATTTAAGAAGTTATGAAGGTTTAAAGTTTTGAAAATTGATTTTTCATTTTTTTCAAAAGTGATTACAAATTGAGCTTATTTTGGCCAAAAACGCAATATTTAAGAAGTTATGAAGGTTTAAAGTTTTGAAAATTGATTTTTCATTTTTTTCAAAAGTGATTACAAATTGAGCTTATTTTGGCCAAAAACGCAATATTTAAGAAGTTATGAAGGTTTAAAGTTTAGAAAATGATTTTCATTTTTTTCAAAAGTGATTACAAATTGAGCTTATTTTGGCCAAAAACGCAATATTTAAGAAGTTATGAAGGTTTAAAGTTTTGAAAATTGATTTTTCATTTTTTTCAAAAGTGATTACAAATTGAGCTTATTTTGGCCAAAAACGCAATATTTAAGAAGTTATGAAGGTTTAAAGTTTTGAAAATTGATTTTTCATTTTTTTCAAAAGTGATTACAAATTGAGCTTATTTTGGCCAAAAACGCAATATTTAAGAAGTTATGAAGGTTTAAAGTTTTGAAAATTGATTTTTCATTTTTTTCAAAAGTGATTACAAATTGAGCTTATTTTGGCCAAAAACGCAATATTTAAGAAGTTATGAAGGTTTAAAGTTTAGAAAATTGATTTTTCATTTTTTTCAAAAGTGATTACAAATTGAGCTTATTTTGGCCAAAAACGCAATATTTAAGAAGTTATGAAGGTTTAAAGTTTTGAAAATTGATTTTCATTTTTTTCAAAAGTGATTACAAATTGAGCTTATTTTGGCCAAAAACGCAATATTTAAGAAGTTATGAAGGTTTAAAGTTTTGAAAATTGATTTTTCATTTTTTTCAAAAGTGATTACAAATTGAGCTTGTTTTGGCCAAAAACGCAATATTTAAGAAGTTATGAAGGTTTAAAGTTTTGAAAATTGATTTTTCATTTTTTTCAAAAGTGATTACAAATTGAGCTTATTTTGGCCAAAAACGCAGTATTTAAGAAGTTATGAAGGTTTAAAGTTTTGAAAATTGATTTTTCATTTTTTTCAAAAGTGATTACAAATTGAGCTTATTTTGGCCAAAAACGCAATATTTAAGAAGTTATGAAGGTTTAAAGTTTTGAAAATTGATTTTTCATTTTTTTCAAAAGTGATTACAAATTGAGCTTATTTTGGCCAAAAACGCAATATTTAAGAAGTTATGAAGGTTTAAAGTTTTGAAAATTGATTTTTCATTTTTTTCAAAAGTGATTACAAATTGAGCTTATTTTGGCCAAAAACGCAGTATTTAAGAAGTTATGAAGGTTTAAAGTTTTGAAAATGATTTTTCATTTTTTTCAAAAGTGATTACAAATTGAGCTTATTTTGGCCAAAAACGCAATATTTAAGAAGTTATGAAGGTTTAAAGTTTTGAAAATTGATTTTTCATTTTTTTCAAAAGTGATTACAAATTGAGCTTATTTTGGCCAAAAACGCAATATTTAAGAAGTTATGAAGGTTTAAAGTTTTGAAAATTGATTTTTCATTTTTTTCAAAAGTGATTACAAATTGAGCTTATTTTGGCCAAAAACGCAATATTTAAGAAGTTATGAAGGTTTAAAGTTTAGAAAATTGATTTTTCATTTTTTTCAAAAGTGATTACAAATTGAGCTTATTTTGGCCAAAAACGCAATATTTAAGAAGTTATGAAGGTTTAAAGTTTAGAAAATTGATTTTCATTTTTTTCAAAAGTGATTACAAATTGAGCTTATTTTGGCCAAAAACGCAGTATTTAAGAAGTTATGAAGGTTTAAAGTTTTGAAAATTGATTTTTCATTTTTTTCAAAAGTGATTACAAATTGAGCTTATTTTGGCCAAAAACGCAGTATTTAAGAAGTTATGAAGGTTTAAAGTTTAGAAAATTGATTTTTCATTTTTTTCAAAAAGTGATTACAAATTGAGCTTATTTTGGCCAAAAACGCAATATTTAAGAAGTTATGAAGGTTTAAAGTTTTGAAAATTGATTTTTCATTTTTTTCAAAAGTGATTACAAATTGAGCTTATTTTGGCCAAAAACGCAATATTTAAGAAGTTATGAAGGTTTAAAGTTTAGAAAATTGATTTTTCATTTTTTTCAAAAGTGATTACAAATTGAGCTTATTTTGGCCAAAAACGCAATATTTAAGAAGTTATGAAGGTTTAAAGTTTGAAAATTGATTTTTCATTTTTTTCAAAAGTGATTACAAATTGAGCTTGTTTTGGCCAAAAACGCAATATTTAAGAAGTTATGAAGGTTTAAAGTTTTGAAAATTGATTTTTCATTTTTTCAAAAGTGATTACAAATTGAGCTTATTTTGGCCAAAAACGCAATATTTAAGAAGTTATGAAGGTTTAAAGTTTGAAAATTGATTTTTCATTTTTTTCAAAAGTGATTACAAATTGAGCTTATTTTGGCCAAAACGCAATATTTAAGAAGTTATGAAGGTTTAAAGTTTTGAAAATTGATTTTTCATTTTTTTCAAAAGTGATTACAAATTGAGCTTATTTTGGCCAAAAACGCAATATTTAAGAAGTTATGAAGGTTTAAAGTTTGAAAATTGATTTTTCATTTTTTTCAAAAGTGATTACAAATTGAGCTTATTTTGGCCAAAAACGCAATATTTAAGAAGTTATGAAGGTTTAAAGTTTTGAAAATTGATTTTTCATTTTTTTCAAAAGTGATTACAAATTGAGCTTATTTTGGCCAAAAACGCAATATTTAAGAAGTTATGAAGGTTTAAAGTTTAGAAAATTGATTTTTCATTTTTTTCAAAAGTGATTACAAATTGAGCTTATTTTGGCCAAAAACGCAATATTTAAGAAGTTATGAAGGTTTAAAGTTTAGAAAATTGATTTTTCATTTTTTTCAAAAGTGATTACAAATTGAGCTTATTTTGGCCAAAAACGCAGTATTTAAGAAGTTATGAAGGTTTAAAGTTTGAAAATTGATTTTTCATTTTTTTCAAAAGTGATTACAAATTGAGCTTATTTTGGCCAAAAACGCAGTATTTAAGAAGTTATGAAGGTTTAAAGTTTTGAAAATTGATTTTTCATTTTTTTCAAAAGTGATTACAAATTGAGCTTATTTTGGCCAAAAACGCAATATTTAAGAAGTTATGAAGGTTTAAAGTTTTGAAAATTGATTTTTCATTTTTTTCAAAAGTGATTACAAATTGAGCTTATTTTGGCCAAAAACGCAGTATTTAAGAAGTTATGAAGGTTTAAAGTTTAGAAAATTGATTTTCATTTTTTTCAAAAGTGATTACAAATTGAGCTTATTTTGGCCAAAAACGCAATATTTAAGAAGTTATGAAGGTTTAAAGTTTTGAAAATTGATTTTCATTTTTTTCAAAAGTGATTACAAATTGAGCTTATTTTGGCCAAAAACGCAGTATTTAAGAAGTTATGAAGGTTTAAAGTTTGAAAACTGATTTTTCATTTTTTTCAAAAGTGATTACAAATTGAGCTTATTTTGGCCAAAAACGCAATATTTAAGAAGTTATGAAGGTTTAAAGTTTTGAAAATGATTTTTCATTTTTTTCAAAAGTGATTACAAATTGAGCTTATTTTGGCCAAAAACGCAATATTTAAGAAGTTATGAAGGTTTAAAGTTTTGAAAATTGAATTTTTCATTTTTTTCAAAAGTGATTACAAATTGAGCTTATTTTGGCCAAAAACGCAATATTTAAGAAGTTATGAAGGTTTAAAGTTTTGAAAATTGATTTTTCATTTTTTTCAAAAGTGATTACAAATTGAGCTTATTTTGGCCAAAAACGCAATATTTAAGAAGTTATGAAGGTTTAAAGTTTAGAAAATTGATTTTTCATTTTTTTCAAAAGTGATTACAAATTGAGCTTATTTTGGCCAAAAACGCAATATTTAAGAAGTTATGAAGGTTTAAAGTTTTGAAAATTGATTTTTCATTTTTTTCAAAAGTGATTACAAATTGAGCTTATTTTGGCCAAAAACGCAATATTTAAGAAGTTATGAAGGTTTAAAGTTTGAAAATTGATTTTTCATTTTTTTCAAAAGTGATTACAAATTGAGCTTATTTTGGCCAAAAACGCAATATTTAAGAAGTTATGAAGGTTTAAAGTTTTGAAAATTGATTTTTCATTTTTTTCAAAAGTGATTACAAATTGAGCTTATTTTGGCCAAAAACGCAATATTTAAGAAGTTATGAAGGTTTAAAGTTTAGAAAATTGATTTTTCATTTTTTTCAAAAGTGATTACAAATTGAGCTTATTTTGGCCAAAAACGCAGTATTTAAGAAGTTATGAAGGTTTAAAGTTTAGAAAATTGATTTTTCATTTTTTTCAAAAGTGATTACAAATTGAGCTTATTTTGGCCAAAAACGCAATATTTAAGAAGTTATGAAGGTTTAAAGTTTAGAAAATTGATTTTTCATTTTTTTCAAAAGTGATTACAAATTGAGCTTATTTTGGCCAAAAACGCAATATTTAAGAAGTTATGAAGGTTTAAAGTTTTGAAAATTGATTTTTCATTTTTTTCAAAAGTGATTACAAATTGAGCTTATTTTGGCCAAAAACGCAATATTTAAGAAGTTATGAAGGTTTAAAGTTTTGAAAATTGATTTTTCATTTTTTTCAAAAGTGATTACAAATTGAGCTTATTTTGGCCAAAAACGCAATATTTAAGAAGTTATGAAGGTTTAAAGTTTTGAAAATTGATTTTTCATTTTTTTCAAAAGTGATTACAAATTGAGCTTATTTTGGCCAAAAACGCAATATTTAAGAAGTTATGAAGGTTTAAAGTTTTGAAAATTGATTTTCATTTTTTTCAAAAGTGATTACAAATTGAGCTTGTTTTGGCCAAAAACGCAATATTTAAGAAGTTATGAAGGTTTAAAGTTTAGAAAATTGATTTTCATTTTTTTCAAAAGTGATTACAAATTGAGCTTATTTTGGCCAAAAACGCAATATTTAAGAAGTTATGAAGGTTTAAAGTTTTGAAAATTGATTTTTCATTTTTTTCAAAAGTGATTACAAATTGAGCTTATTTTGGCCAAAAACGCAATATTTAAGAAGTTATGAAGGTTTAAAGTTTTGAAAATGATTTTTCATTTTTTTCAAAAGTGATTACAAATTGAGCTTATTTTGGCCAAAAACGCAATATTTAAGAAGTTATGAAGGTTTAAAGTTTTGAAAATTGATTTTTCATTTTTTTCAAAAGTGATTACAAATTGAGCTTATTTTGGCCAAAAACGCAATATTTAAGAAGTTATGAAGGTTTAAAGTTTAGAAAACTGATTTTTCATTTTTTTCAAAAGTGATTACAAATTGAGCTTATTTTGGCCAAAAACGCAATATTTAAGAAGTTATGAAGGTTTAAAGTTTAGAAAATTGATTTTTCATTTTTTTCAAAAGTGATTACAAATTGAGCTTATTTTGGCCAAAAACGCAGTATTTAAGAAGTTATGAAGGTTTAAAGTTTTGAAAATTGATTTTTCATTTTTTTCAAAAGTGATTACAAATTGAGCTTATTTTGGCCAAAAACGCAATATTTAAGAAGTTATGAAGGTTTAAAGTTTAGAAAACTGATTTTCATTTTTTTCAAAAGTGATTACAAATTGAGCTTATTTTGGCCAAAAACGCAATATTTAAGAAGTTATGAAGGTTTAAAGTTTTGAAAATGATTTTTCATTTTTTTCAAAAGTGATTACAAATTGAGCTTATTTTGGCCAAAAACGCAATATTTAAGAAGTTATGAAGGTTTAAAGTTTAGAAAATTGATTTTTCATTTTTTTCAAAAGTGATTACAAATTGAGCTTATTTTGGCCAAAAACGCAATATTTAAGAAGTTATGAAGGTTTAAAGTTTAGAAAATTGATTTTTCATTTTTTTCAAAAGTGATTACAAATTGAGCTTGTTTTGGCCAAAAACGCAATATTTAAGAAGTTATGAAGGTTTAAAGTTTAGAAAATTGATTTTTCATTTTTTTCAAAAGTGATTACAAATTGAGCTTATTTTGGCCAAAAACGCAGTATTTAAGAAGTTATGAAGGTTTAAAGTTTAGAAAATTGATTTTTCATTTTTTTCAAAAGTGATTACAAATTGAGCTTATTTTGGCCAAAAACGCAATATTTAAGAAGTTATGAAGGTTTAAAGTTTTGAAAATTGATTTTTCATTTTTTTCAAAAGTGATTACAAATTGAGCTTGTTTTGGCCAAAAACGCAATATTTAAGAAGTTATGAAGGTTTAAAGTTTAGAAAATGATTTTTCATTTTTTTCAAAAGTGATTACAAATTGAGCTTATTTTGGCCAAAAACGCAGTATTTAAGAAGTTATGAAGGTTTAAAGTTTTGAAAATGATTTTTCATTTTTTTCAAAAGTGATTACAAATTGAGCTTATTTTGGCCAAAAACGCAATATTTAAGAAGTTATGAAGGTTTAAAGTTTAGAAAATTGATTTTTCATTTTTTTCAAAAGTGATTACAAATTGAGCTTATTTTGGCCAAAAACGCAGTATTTAAGAAGTTATGAAGGTTTAAAGTTTTAGAAAACTGATTTTTCATTTTTTTCAAAAGTGATTACAAATTGAGCTTATTTTGGCCAAAAACGCAATATTTAAGAAGTTATGAAGGTTTAAAGTTTTGAAAACTGATTTTCATTTTTTTCAAAAGTGATTACAAATTGAGCTTGTTTTGGCCAAAAACGCAATATTTAAGAAGTTATGAAGGTTTAAAGTTTTAGAAAACTGATTTTTCATTTTTTTCAAAAGTGATTACAAATTGAGCTTATTTTGGCCAAAAACGCAGTATTTAAGAAGTTATGAAGGTTTAAAGTTTTGAAAATTGATTTTTCATTTTTTTCAAAAGTGATTACAAATTGAGCTTATTTTGGCCAAAAACGCAATATTTAAGAAGTTATGAAGGTTTAAAGTTTAGAAAATTGATTTTTCATTTTTTTCAAAAGTGATTACAAATTGAGCTTGTTTTGGCCAAAAACGCAGTATTTAAGAAGTTATGAAGGTTTAAAGTTTAGAAAATTGATTTTTCATTTTTTTCAAAAGTGATTACAAATTGAGCTTATTTTGGCCAAAAACGCAATATTTAAGAAGTTATGAAGGTTTAAAGTTTTGAAAACTGATTTTTCATTTTTTTCAAAAGTGATTACAAATTGAGCTTATTTTGGCCAAAAACGCAATATTTAAGAAGTTATGAAGGTTTAAAGTTTAGAAAATTGATTTTTCATTTTTTTCAAAAGTGATTACAAATTGAGCTTATTTTGGCCAAAAACGCAATATTTAAGAAGTTATGAAGGTTTAAAGTTTAGAAAATTGATTTTTCATTTTTTTCAAAAGTGATTACAAATTGAGCTTATTTTGGCCAAAAACGCAATATTTAAGAAGTTATGAAGGTTTAAAGTTTAGAAAATTGATTTTTCATTTTTTTCAAAAGTGATTACAAATTGAGCTTATTTTGGCCAAAAACGCAATATTTAAGAAGTTATGAAGGTTTAAAGTTTGAAAATTGATTTTTCATTTTTTTCAAAAGTGATTACAAATTGAGCTTATTTTGGCCAAAAACGCAATATTTAAGAAGTTATGAAGGTTTAAAGTTTTGAAAATTGATTTTTCATTTTTTTCAAAAGTGATTACAAATTGAGCTTATTTTGGCCAAAAACGCAATATTTAAGAAGTTATGAAGGTTTAAAGTTTAGAAAATTGATTTTTCATTTTTTTCAAAAGTGATTACAAATTGAGCTTGTTTTGGCCAAAAACGCAGTATTTAAGAAGTTATGAAGGTTTAAAGTTTTGAAAATTGATTTTTCATTTTTTTCAAAAGTGATTACAAATTGAGCTTGTTTTGGCCAAAAACGCAATATTTAAGAAGTTATGAAGGTTTAAAGTTTAGAAAATTGATTTTTCATTTTTTTCAAAAGTGATTACAAATTGAGCTTATTTTGGCCAAAAACGCAATATTTAAGAAGTTATGAAGGTTTAAAGTTTAGAAAATTGATTTTTCATTTTTTTCAAAAGTGATTACAAATTGAGCTTATTTTGGCCAAAAACGCAATATTTAAGAAGTTATGAAGGTTTAAAGTTTGAAAATGATTTTTCATTTTTTTCAAAAGTGATTACAAATTGAGCTTATTTTGGCCAAAAACGCAATATTTAAGAAGTTATGAAGGTTTAAAGTTTAGAAAATTGATTTTTCATTTTTTTCAAAAGTGATTACAAATTGAGCTTATTTTGGCCAAAAACGCAATATTTAAGAAGTTATGAAGGTTTAAAGTTTTGAAAATTGATTTTTCATTTTTTTCAAAAGTGATTACAAATTGAGCTTATTTTGGCCAAAAACGCAATATTTAAGAAGTTATGAAGGTTTAAAGTTTAGAAAATTGATTTTTCATTTTTTTCAAAAGTGATTACAAATTGAGCTTATTTTGGCCAAAAACGCAATATTTAAGAAGTTATGAAGGTTTAAAGTTTAGAAAACTGATTTTTCATTTTTTTCAAAAGTGATTACAAATTGAGCTTATTTTGGCCAAAAACGCAATATTTAAGAAGTTATGAAGGTTTAAAGTTTTGAAAACTGATTTTTCATTTTTTTCAAAAGTGATTACAAATTGAGCTTATTTTGGCCAAAAACGCAATATTTAAGAAGTTATGAAGGTTTAAAGTTTTGAAAATTGATTTTTCATTTTTTTCAAAAGTGATTACAAATTGAGCTTATTTTGGCCAAAAACGCAATATTTAAGAAGTTATGAAGGTTTAAAGTTTAGAAAACTGATTTTTCATTTTTTTCAAAAGTGATTACAAATTGAGCTTATTTTGGCCAAAAACGCAGTATTTAAGAAGTTATGAAGGTTTAAAGTTTTGAAAATTGATTTTTCATTTTTTTCAAAAGTGATTACAAATTGAGCTTGTTTTGGCCAAAAACGCAATATTTAAGAAGTTATGAAGGTTTAAAGTTTTGAAAATTGATTTTTCATTTTTTTCAAAAGTGATTACAAATTGAGCTTATTTTGGCCAAAAACGCAATATTTAAGAAGTTATGAAGGTTTAAAGTTTTGAAAATTGATTTTTCATTTTTTTCAAAAGTGATTACAAATTGAGCTTATTTTGGCCAAAAACGCAATATTTAAGAAGTTATGAAGGTTTAAAGTTTAGAAAATTGATTTTTCATTTTTTTCAAAAGTGATTACAAATTGAGCTTATTTTGGCCAAAAACGCAGTATTTAAGAAGTTATGAAGGTTTAAAGTTTAGAAAATTGATTTTTCATTTTTTTCAAAAGTGATTACAAATTGAGCTTATTTTGGCCAAAAACGCAATATTTAAGAAGTTATGAAGGTTTAAAGTTTTGAAAATTGATTTTTCATTTTTTTCAAAAGTGATTACAAATTGAGCTTATTTTGGCCAAAAACGCAATATTTAAGAAGTTATGAAGGTTTAAAGTTTAGAAAATTGATTTTTCATTTTTTTCAAAAGTGATTACAAATTGAGCTTATTTTGGCCAAAAACGCAATATTTAAGAAGTTATGAAGGTTTAAAGTTTAGAAAATTGATTTTCATTTTTTTCAAAAGTGATTACAAATTGAGCTTATTTTGGCCAAAAACGCAGTATTTAAGAAGTTATGAAGGTTTAAAGTTTAGAAAATTGATTTTCATTTTTTTCAAAAGTGATTACAAATTGAGCTTATTTTGGCCAAAAACGCAGTATTTAAGAAGTTATGAAGGTTTAAAGTTTTGAAAATTGATTTTTCATTTTTTTCAAAAGTGATTACAAATTGAGCTTATTTTGGCCAAAAACGCAATATTTAAGAAGTTATGAAGGTTTAAAGTTTTGAAAATTGATTTTTCATTTTTTTCAAAAGTGATTACAAATTGAGCTTATTTTGGCCAAAAACGCAATATTTAAGAAGTTATGAAGGTTTAAAGTTTAGAAAATTGATTTTTCATTTTTTTCAAAAGTGATTACAAATTGAGCTTATTTTGGCCAAAAACGCAATATTTAAGAAGTTATGAAGGTTTAAAGTTTAGAAAACTGATTTTCATTTTTTTCAAAAGTGATTACAAATTGAGCTTATTTTGGCCAAAAACGCAATATTTAAGAAGTTATGAAGGTTTAAAGTTTTGAAAACTGATTTTTCATTTTTTCAAAAGTGATTACAAATTGAGCTTATTTTGGCCAAAAACGCAATATTTAAGAAGTTATGAAGGTTTAAAGTTTTGAAAATTGATTTTTCATTTTTTTCAAAAGTGATTACAAATTGAGCTTATTTTGGCCAAAAACGCAATATTTAAGAAGTTATGAAGGTTTAAAGTTTAGAAAATTGATTTTTCATTTTTTTCAAAAGTGATTACAAATTGAGCTTATTTTGGCCAAAAACGCAATATTTAAGAAGTTATGAAGGTTTAAAGTTTAGAAAATTGATTTTTCATTTTTTTCAAAAGTGATTACAAATTGAGCTTATTTTGGCCAAAAACGCAATATTTAAGAAGTTATGAAGGTTTAAAGTTTTGAAAATTGATTTTTCATTTTTTTCAAAAGTGATTACAAATTGAGCTTATTTTGGCCAAAAACGCAATATTTAAGAAGTTATGAAGGTTTAAAGTTTGAAAATTGATTTTTCATTTTTTTCAAAAGTGATTACAAATTGAGCTTATTTTGGCCAAAAACGCAATATTTAAGAAGTTATGAAGGTTTAAAGTTTAGAAAATTGATTTTTCATTTTTTCAAAAGTGATTACAAATTGAGCTTATTTTGGCCAAAAACGCAGTATTTAAGAAGTTATGAAGGTTTAAAGTTTTGAAAATTGATTTTTCATTTTTTTCAAAAGTGATTACAAATTGAGCTTATTTTGGCCAAAAACGCAATATTTAAGAAGTTATGAAGGTTTAAAGTTTAGAAAATTGATTTTTCATTTTTTTCAAAAGTGATTACAAATTGAGCTTATTTTGGCCAAAAACGCAGTATTTAAGAAGTTATGAAGGTTTAAAGTTTTGAAAATTGATTTTTCATTTTTTTCAAAAGTGATTACAAATTGAGCTTATTTTGGCCAAAAACGCAATATTTAAGAAGTTATGAAGGTTTAAAGTTTTGAAAACTGATTTTCATTTTTTTCAAAAGTGATTACAAATTGAGCTTATTTTGGCCAAAAACGCAATATTTAAGAAGTTATGAAGGTTTAAAGTTTAGAAAATTGATTTTTCATTTTTTTCAAAAGTGATTACAAATTGAGCTTATTTTGGCCAAAAACGCAGTATTTAAGAAGTTATGAAGGTTTAAAGTTTTGAAAATTGATTTTTCATTTTTTTCAAAAGTGATTACAAATTGAGCTTATTTTGGCCAAAAACGCAATATTTAAGAAGTTATGAAGGTTTAAAGTTTTGAAAATTGATTTTTCATTTTTTTCAAAAGTGATTACAAATTGAGCTTATTTTGGCCAAAAACGCAATATTTAAGAAGTTATGAAGGTTTAAAGTTTGAAAATTGATTTTCATTTTTTTCAAAAGTGATTACAAATTGAGCTTATTTTGGCCAAAACGCAATATTTAAGAAGTTATGAAGGTTTAAAGTTTAGAAAATTGATTTTTCATTTTTTTCAAAAGTGATTACAAATTGAGCTTATTTTGGCCAAAAACGCAATATTTAAGAAGTTATGAAGGTTTAAAGTTTGAAAATTGATTTTCATTTTTTTCAAAAGTGATTACAAATTGAGCTTATTTTGGCCAAAAACGCAATATTTAAGAAGTTATGAAGGTTTAAAGTTTTGAAAATGATTTTTCATTTTTTTCAAAAGTGATTACAAATTGAGCTTATTTTGGCCAAAAACGCAGTATTTAAGAAGTTATGAAGGTTTAAAGTTTAGAAAATTGATTTTCATTTTTTTCAAAAGTGATTACAAATTGAGCTTATTTTGGCCAAAAACGCAATATTTAAGAAGTTATGAAGGTTTAAAGTTTTGAAAATTGATTTTTCATTTTTTTCAAAAGTGATTACAAATTGAGCTTATTTTGGCCAAAAACGCATATTTAAGAAGTTATGAAGGTTTAAAGTTTAGAAAATTGATTTTTCATTTTTTTCAAAAGTGATTACAAATTGAGCTTATTTTGGCCAAAAACGCAATATTTAAGAAGTTATGAAGGTTTAAAGTTTAGAAAATTGATTTTTCATTTTTTTCAAAAGTGATTACAAATTGAGCTTATTTTGGCCAAAAACGCAATATTTAAGAAGTTATGAAGGTTTAAAGTTTTGAAAATTGATTTTTCATTTTTTTCAAAAGTGATTACAAATTGAGCTTATTTTGGCCAAAAACGCAATATTTAAGAAGTTATGAAGGTTTAAAGTTTAGAAAATTGATTTTCATTTTTTTCAAAAGTGATTACAAATTGAGCTTATTTTGGCCAAAAACGCAATATTTAAGAAGTTATGAAGGTTTAAAGTTTTGAAAATTGATTTTCATTTTTTTCAAAAGTGATTACAAATTGAGCTTATTTTGGCCAAAAACGCAGTATTTAAGAAGTTATGAAGGTTTAAAGTTTAGAAAATTGATTTTTCATTTTTTTCAAAAGTGATTACAAATTGAGCTTATTTTGGCCAAAAACGCAATATTTAAGAAGTTATGAAGGTTTAAAGTTTTGAAAATTGATTTTCATTTTTTTCAAAAGTGATTACAAATTGAGCTTATTTTGGCCAAAAACGCAGTATTTAAGAAGTTATGAAGGTTTAAAGTTTAGAAAATTGATTTTCATTTTTTTCAAAAGTGATTACAAATTGAGCTTGTTTTGGCCAAAAACGCAATATTTAAGAAGTTATGAAGGTTTAAAGTTTTGAAAATTGATTTTTCATTTTTTTCAAAAGTGATTACAAATTGAGCTTATTTTGGCCAAAAACGCAATATTTAAGAAGTTATGAAGGTTTAAAGTTTAGAAAATTGATTTTCATTTTTTTCAAAAGTGATTACAAATTGAGCTTATTTTGGCCAAAAACGCAATATTTAAGAAGTTATGAAGGTTTAAAGTTTAGAAAATTGATTTTTCATTTTTTTCAAAAGTGATTACAAATTGAGCTTATTTTGGCCAAAAACGCAGTATTTAAGAAGTTATGAAGGTTTAAAGTTTAGAAAATTGATTTTTCATTTTTTTCAAAAGTGATTACAAATTGAGCTTATTTTGGCCAAAAACGCAATATTTAAGAAGTTATGAAGGTTTAAAGTTTAGAAAATTGATTTTTCATTTTTTTCAAAAGTGATTACAAATTGAGCTTATTTTGGCCAAAAACGCAATATTTAAGAAGTTATGAAGGTTTAAAGTTTAGAAAATTGATTTTTCATTTTTTTCAAAAGTGATTACAAATTGAGCTTATTTTGGCCAAAAACGCAATATTTAAGAAGTTATGAAGGTTTAAAGTTTAGAAAATTGATTTTTCATTTTTTTCAAAAGTGATTACAAATTGAGCTTATTTTGGCCAAAAACGCAATATTTAAGAAGTTATGAAGGTTTAAAGTTTAGAAAATTGATTTTTCATTTTTTTCAAAAGTGATTACAAATTGAGCTTATTTTGGCCAAAAACGCAGTATTTAAGAAGTTATGAAGGTTTAAAGTTTAGAAAATTGATTTTTCATTTTTTTCAAAAGTGATTACAAATTGAGCTTATTTTGGCCAAAAACGCAGTATTTAAGAAGTTATGAAGGTTTAAAGTTTAGAAAATTGATTTTTCATTTTTTTCAAAAGTGATTACAAATTGAGCTTATTTTGGCCAAAAACGCAATATTTAAGAAGTTATGAAGGTTTAAAGTTTGAAAATTGATTTTCATTTTTTTCAAAAGTGATTACAAATTGAGCTTATTTTGGCCAAAAACGCAATATTTAAGAAGTTATGAAGGTTTAAAGTTTAGAAAATTGATTTTTCATTTTTTTCAAAAGTGATTACAAATTGAGCTTATTTTGGCCAAAAACGCAGTATTTAAGAAGTTATGAAGGTTTAAAGTTTGAAAATTGATTTTTCATTTTTTTCAAAAGTGATTACAAATTGAGCTTATTTTGGCCAAAAACGCAATATTTAAGAAGTTATGAAGGTTTAAAGTTTAGAAAATTGATTTTTCATTTTTTTCAAAAGTGATTACAAATTGAGCTTATTTTGGCCAAAAACGCAATATTTAAGAAGTTATGAAGGTTTAAAGTTTGAAAATTGATTTTTCATTTTTTTCAAAAGTGATTACAAATTGAGCTTATTTTGGCCAAAAACGCAATATTTAAGAAGTTATGAAGGTTTAAAGTTTAGAAAATTGATTTTTCATTTTTTTCAAAAGTGATTACAAATTGAGCTTATTTTGGCCAAAAACGCAATATTTAAGAAGTTATGAAGGTTTAAAGTTTAGAAAATTGATTTTTCATTTTTTTCAAAAGTGATTACAAATTGAGCTTATTTTGGCCAAAAACGCAATATTTAAGAAGTTATGAAGGTTTAAAGTTTAGAAAATTGATTTTTCATTTTTTTCAAAAGTGATTACAAATTGAGCTTATTTTGGCCAAAAACGCAATATTTAAGAAGTTATGAAGGTTTAAAGTTTAGAAAATTGATTTTTCATTTTTTTCAAAAGTGATTACAAATTGAGCTTATTTTGGCCAAAAACGCAGTATTTAAGAAGTTATGAAGGTTTAAAGTTTAGAAAATTGATTTTCATTTTTTTCAAAAGTGATTACAAATTGAGCTTATTTTGGCCAAAAACGCAGTATTTAAGAAGTTATGAAGGTTTAAAGTTTAGAAAATTGATTTTTCATTTTTTTCAAAAGTGATTACAAATTGAGCTTATTTTGGCCAAAAACGCAATATTTAAGAAGTTATGAAGGTTTAAAGTTTAGAAAATTGATTTTTCATTTTTTTCAAAAGTGATTACAAATTGAGCTTATTTTGGCCAAAAACGCAATATTTAAGAAGTTATGAAGGTTTAAAGTTTTGAAAATTGATTTTTCATTTTTTTCAAAAGTGATTACAAATTGAGCTTATTTTGGCCAAAAACGCAATATTTAAGAAGTTATGAAGGTTTAAAGTTTAGAAAATTGATTTTTCATTTTTTTCAAAAGTGATTACAAATTGAGCTTATTTTGGCCAAAAACGCAATATTTAAGAAGTTATGAAGGTTTAAAGTTTAGAAAATTGATTTTTCATTTTTTTCAAAAGTGATTACAAATTGAGCTTATTTTGGCCAAAAACGCAGTATTTAAGAAGTTATGAAGGTTTAAAGTTTAGAAAATTGATTTTTCATTTTTTTCAAAAGTGATTACAAATTGAGCTTATTTTGGCCAAAAACGCAATATTTAAGAAGTTATGAAGGTTTAAAGTTTAGAAAATTGATTTTTCATTTTTTTCAAAAGTGATTACAAATTGAGCTTATTTTGGCCAAAAACGCAGTATTTAAGAAGTTATGAAGGTTTAAAGTTTAGAAAATTGATTTTTCATTTTTTTCAAAAGTGATTACAAATTGAGCTTATTTTGGCCAAAAACGCAGTATTTAAGAAGTTATGAAGGTTTAAAGTTTAGAAAATTGATTTTTCATTTTTTTCAAAAGTGATTACAAATTGAGCTTATTTTGGCCAAAAACGCAATATTTAAGAAGTTATGAAGGTTTAAAGTTTAGAAAATTGATTTTTCATTTTTTTCAAAAGTGATTACAAATTGAGCTTATTTTGGCCAAAAACGCAGTATTTAAGAAGTTATGAAGGTTTAAAGTTTTGAAAATTGATTTTTCATTTTTTTCAAAAGTGATTACAAATTGAGCTTGTTTTGGCCAAAAACGCAATATTTAAGAAGTTATGAAGGTTTAAAGTTTAGAAAATTGATTTTCATTTTTTTCAAAAGTGATTACAAATTGAGCTTATTTTGGCCAAAAACGCAAGTATTTAAGAAGTTATGAAGGTTTAAAGTTTAGAAAATTGATTTTTCATTTTTTTCAAAAGTGATTACAAATTGAGCTTGTTTTGGCCAAAAACGCAGTATTTAAGAAGTTATGAAGGTTTAAAGTTTAGAAAATTGATTTTTCATTTTTTCAAAAGTGATTACAAATTGAGCTTATTTTGGCCAAAAACGCAGTATTTAAGAAGTTATGAAGGTTTAAAGTTTAGAAAATTGATTTTTCATTTTTTTCAAAAGTGATTACAAATTGAGCTTATTTTGGCCAAAAACGCAGTATTTAAGAAGTTATGAAGGTTTAAAGTTTAGAAAATTGATTTTTCATTTTTTTCAAAAGTGATTACAAATTGAGCTTATTTTGGCCAAAAACGCAATATTTAAGAAGTTATGAAGGTTTAAAGTTTAGAAAATTGATTTTTCATTTTTTTCAAAAGTGATTACAAATTGAGCTTATTTTGGCCAAAAACGCAATATTTAAGAAGTTATGAAGGTTTAAAGTTTTGAAAATTGATTTTTCATTTTTTTCAAAAGTGATTACAAATTGAGCTTATTTTGGCCAAAACGCAATATTTAAGAAGTTATGAAGGTTTAAAGTTTAGAAAATTGATTTTTCATTTTTTTCAAAAGTGATTACAAATTGAGCTTATTTTGGCCAAAAACGCAATATTTAAGAAGTTATGAAGGTTTAAAGTTTGAAAATTGATTTTTCATTTTTTTCAAAAGTGATTACAAATTGAGCTTATTTTGGCCAAAAACGCAGTATTTAAGAAGTTATGAAGGTTTAAAGTTTAGAAAATTGATTTTCATTTTTTTCAAAAGTGATTACAAATTGAGCTTGTTTTGGCCAAAAACGCAATATTTAAGAAGTTATGAAGGTTTAAAGTTTTGAAAATTGATTTTCATTTTTTTCAAAAGTGATTACAAATTGAGCTTATTTTGGCCAAAAACGCAGTATTTAAGAAGTTATGAAGGTTTAAAGTTTAGAAAATTGATTTTTCATTTTTTTCAAAAGTGATTACAAATTGAGCTTATTTTGGCCAAAAACGCAATATTTAAGAAGTTATGAAGGTTTAAAGTTTGAAAATTGATTTTTCATTTTTTTCAAAAGTGATTACAAATTGAGCTTATTTTGGCCAAAAACGCAATATTTAAGAAGTTATGAAGGTTTAAAGTTTTGAAAATTGATTTTTCATTTTTTTCAAAAGTGATTACAAATTGAGCTTATTTTGGCCAAAAACGCAATATTTAAGAAGTTATGAAGGTTTAAAGTTTTGAAAATTGATTTTCATTTTTTTCAAAAGTGATTACAAATTGAGCTTATTTTGGCCAAAAACGCAATATTTAAGAAGTTATGAAGGTTTAAAGTTTTGAAAATTGATTTTTCATTTTTTTCAAAAGTGATTACAAATTGAGCTTATTTTGGCCAAAAACGCAATATTTAAGAAGTTATGAAGGTTTAAAGTTTAGAAAATTGAATTTTTCATTTTTTTCAAAAGTGATTACAAATTGAGCTTATTTTGGCCAAAAACGCAATATTTAAGAAGTTATGAAGGTTTAAAGTTTTGAAAATTGATTTTCATTTTTTTCAAAAGTGATTACAAATTGAGCTTATTTTGGCCAAAAACGCAAGTATTTAAGAAGTTATGAAGGTTTAAAGTTTAGAAAATTGAATTTTCATTTTTTTCAAAAGTGATTACAAATTGAGCTTGTTTTGGCCAAAAACGCAATATTTAAGAAGTTATGAAGGTTTAAAATTTTGAAAATTGATTTTCAATTTTTTTCAAAAGTGATTACAAATTGAGCTTATTTTGGCCAAAAACGCAGTATTTAAGAAGTTATGAAGGTTTAAAGTTTAGAAAATTGATTTTCATTTTTTCAAAAGTGATTACAAATTGAGCTTATTTTGGCCAAAAACGCAATATTTAAGAAGTTATGAAGGTTTAAAGTTTAGAAAATTGATTTTCATTTTTTTCAAAAGTGATTACAAATTGAGCTTATTTTGGCCAAAAACGCAATATTTAAGAAGTTATGAAGGTTTAAAGTTTAGAAAATTGATTTTTCATTTTTTTCAAAAGTGATTACAAATTGAGCTTATTTTGGCCAAAAACGCAATATTTAAGAAGTTATGAAGGTTTAAAGTTTAGAAAATTGATTTTTCATTTTTTCAAAAGTGATTACAAATTGAGCTTATTTTGGCCAAAAACGCAATATTTAAGAAGTTATGAAGGTTTAAAGTTTTGAAAATTGATTTTTCATTTTTTTCAAAAGTGATTACAAATTGAGCTTATTTTGGCCAAAAACGCAATATTTAAGAAGTTATGAAGGTTTAAAGTTTAGAAAATTGATTTTTCATTTTTTTCAAAAGTGATTACAAATTGAGCTTATTTTGGCCAAAAACGCAATATTTAAGAAGTTATGAAGGTTTAAAGTTTAGAAAATTGATTTTTCATTTTTTTCAAAAGTGATTACAAATTGAGCTTATTTTGGCCAAAAACGCAATATTTAAGAAGTTATGAAGGTTTAAAGTTTAGAAAATTGATTTTTCATTTTTTTCAAAAGTGATTACAAATTGAGCTTATTTTGGCCAAAAACGCAATATTTAAGAAGTTATGAAGGTTTAAAGTTTAGAAAATTGATTTTTCATTTTTTTCAAAAGTGATTACAAATTGAGCTTATTTTGGCCAAAAACGCAGTATTTAAGAAGTTATGAAGGTTTAAAGTTTAGAAAATTGATTTTTCATTTTTTTCAAAAGTGATTACAAATTGAGCTTATTTTGGCCAAAAACGCAATATTTAAGAAGTTATGAAGGTTTAAAGTTTTGAAAATTGATTTTCATTTTTTTCAAAAGTGATTACAAATTGAGCTTATTTTGGCCAAAAACGCAATATTTAAGAAGTTATGAAGGTTTAAAGTTTTAGAAAATTGAATTTTCATTTTTTTCAAAAGTGATTACAAATTGAGCTTATTTTGGCCAAAAACGCAAGTATTTAAGAAGTTATGAAGGTTTAAAGTTTAGAAAATTGATTTTTCATTTTTTTCAAAAGTGATTACAAATTGAGCTTATTTTGGCCAAAAACGCAATATTTAAGAAGTTATGAAGGTTTAAAGTTTAGAAAATTGATTTTTCATTTTTTTCAAAAGTGATTACAAATTGAGCTTATTTTGGCCAAAAACGCAATATTTAAGAAGTTATGAAGGTTTAAAGTTTGAAAATTGATTTTTCATTTTTTTCAAAAGTGATTACAAATTGAGCTTATTTTGGCCAAAAACGCAGTATTTAAGAAGTTATGAAGGTTTAAAGTTTAGAAAATTGATTTTTCATTTTTTTCAAAAGTGATTACAAATTGAGCTTATTTTGGCCAAAAACGCAATATTTAAGAAGTTATGAAGTTTAAAGTTTAGAAAATTGATTTTTCATTTTTTTTCAAAAGTGATTACAAATTGAGCTTATTTTGGCCAAAAACGCAATATTTAAGAAGTTATGAAGGTTTAAAGTTTTGAAAATTGAATTTTCATTTTTTTCAAAAGTGATTACAAATTGAGCTTGTTTTGGCCAAAAACGCAATATTTAAGAAGTTATGAAGGTTTAAAGTTTTGAAAATTGAATTTTCATGTTTTTCAAAAGTGATTACAAATTGAGCTTATTTTGGCCAAAAACGCAATATTTAAGAATTATGAAGGTTTAAAGTTTAGAAAATTGATTTTTCATTTTTTCAAAAGTGATTACAAATTGAGCTTATTTTGGCCAAAACGCAGTATTTAAAAAGTTATGAAGGTTTAAACTTTAGAAAATTGATTTTTCATTTTTTTCAAAAGTGATTACAAATTGAGCTTATTTTGGCCAAAAACGCAATATCTAAGAAGTTATGAAGGTTTAAAGTTTTGAAAATTGATTTTTCATTTTTTTCAGAAGTGATTACAAATTGAGCTTATTTTGGCCAAATCGCAATATTTAAGAAGTTATGAAGGTTTAAAGTTTAGAAAATTGAATTTTCATTTTTTTCAAAAGTGATTACAAATTGAGCTTATTTTGGCCAAAAACGCAATATTTAAGAAGTTATGAAGGTTTAAAATTTAGAAAACTGAATTTTCATTTTTTTCAAAAGTGATTACAAATTGAGCTTATTTTGGCCAAATCGCAATATTTAAGAAGTTATGAAGGTTTAAAGTTTTGAAAATTGAATTTTCATTTTTTTTCAAAAGTGATTACAAATTGAGCTTATTTGGCCAAATCGCAATATTTAAGAAGTTATGAAGGTTTAAAGTTTTGAAAACTGAATTTTCATTTTTTTCAAAAGTGATTACAAATTGAGCTTATTTTGGCCAAAAACGCAATATTTAAGAAGTTATGAAGGTTTAAACTTTAGAAAATTGAATTTTCATTTTTTTCAAAAGCGATTACAAATTGAGCTTATTTTGACTAAAAAGGCAATATTTAAGAAGTTATGAAGGTTTAAAGTTTCGAAAATCATTTTTTCCAAAAGTGAATACAAATTGAGCTTATTTTGGCCAAAAACGCAGTATTTAACAAGTTATGAAGATTCAAAATTTAAAAAATTGATTTTTCATTTTTTTCAAAAGTGATTACAAATTGAGCTTATTTTGGCCAAAAACGGAGTATTTAAGGAGTTATGAAGGTTTAAAATTTGGAAAATCATTTTTTCCAAAAGTGATTACAAATTGAGCTATTTTGGCCAAAGAAGTTATGAAGGTTTAAGGTTTCGAAAATCGATTTTTCATTTTTTGCGAAAAATGATTACAAATTGAGCTTATTTTGACCAAAAAGGCAATATTTAAGAAGTTATGAAGGTTCAAAGTTTCGAAAATCATTTTTTCCAAAAGTTATTAAAAATTGAGCTTATTTTGGCCAAAAACGCAGTATTTAAAAAGTTATGAAGGTTTAAAGTTTTGAAAATTAATTTTCATTTTTTTCAAAAAAGATTACAAATTGAGCTTATTTTGACTAAAAAGGCAATATTTAAGAAGTTATGAAGGTTTAAAGTTTCGAAAATCATTTTTTCCAAAAGTGATTACAAATTGAGCTTATTTTGGCCAAAAACGCAGTATTTAAAAAGTTATGAAGGTTCAAAATTTGGAAAATCATTTTTTCCAAAAGTGATTACAAATTGAGCTTATTTTGGCCAAAAACGCAATATTTAAGAAGTTATGAAGGTTTAAAGTTTTGAAAATTGAATTTTCATGTTTTTCAAAAGTGATTACAAATTGAGCTTATTTTGGCCAAAAACGCAATATTTAAGAATTTATGAAGGTTTAAAGTTTAGAAAATTGATTTTTCATTTTTTTCAAAAGTGATTACAAATTGAGCTTATTTTGGCCAAAAACGCAGTATTTAAAAAGTTATGAAGGTTTAAACTTTAGAAAATTGATTTTTCATTTTTTTCAAAAGTGATTACAAATTGAGCTTATTTTGGACAAAAACGCAATATCTAAGAAGTTATGAAGGTTTAAAGTTTTGAAAATTGATTTTTCATTTTTTTCAGAAGTGATTACAAATTGAGCTTATTTTGGCCAAAAACGCAATATTTAAGAAGTTATGAAGGTTTAAAATTTTGAAAATTGAATTTTAATTTTTTCCAAAAGTGATTACAAATTGAGCTTATTTTGGCCAAATCGCAATATTTAAGAAGTTATGAAGGTTTAAAGTTTTGAAATTTGATTTTTAATTTTGTTCAAAAGTGATTACAAATTGAGCTTATTTTGGCCAAAAACGCAGTATTTAAAAGTTACGAAGGTTTAAACTTTAGAAAATTGATTTTTCATTTTTTTTCAAAAGTGATTACAAATTGAGCTTATTTTGGCCAAAAACGCAATATTTAAGAAGTTATGAAGGTTTAAAATTTAGAAAACTGAATTTTCATTTTTTTCAAAAGTGATTACAAATTGAGCTTATTTTGGCCAAAAACGCAATATTTAAGAAGTTATGAAGGTTTAAAGTTTCGAAAATCGATTTTTCATTTTTTGCGAAAAATGATTACAAATTGAGCTTATTTTGACCAAAAAGGCAATATTTAAAAAGTTATGAAGGTTTAAACTTTAGAAAATTGAATTTTCATTTTTTTCAGAAGTGATTACAAATTGAGCTTATTTTGGCCAAAAACGCAATATTTAAGAAGTTATGAAGGTTTTAAAATTTAGAAAATCATTTTTTCCAAAAGTTATTTAAAAATTGAGCTTATTTTGGCCAAAAACGCAGTATTTAAAAAGTTATGAAGGTTTAAAGTTTTGAAAATTAATTTTTCATTTTTTTCAAAAAAGATTACAAATTGAGCTTATTTTGACTAAAAAGGCAATATTTAAGAAGTTATGAAGGTTTAAAGTTTCGAAAATCATTTTTTCCAAAAGTGATTACAAATTGAGCTTATTTTGGCCAAAAACGCAGTATTTAAAAAGTTATGAAGGTTTAAAATTTGGAAAATCATTTTTTCCAAAAGTGATTACAAATTGAGCTATTTTGGC
Source organism: Cochliomyia hominivorax (assembly GCA_004302925.2). Classification (NCBI taxonomy): domain Eukaryota; kingdom Metazoa; phylum Arthropoda; class Insecta; order Diptera; family Calliphoridae; genus Cochliomyia; species Cochliomyia hominivorax. The sequence goes on from PYHX02000158.1 coordinate 28,980,879, forward strand.
CAAAAACGGAGTATTTAAGGAGTTATGAAGGTTTAAAATTTGGAAAATCATTTTTTCCAAAAGTGATTACAAATTGAGCTATTTTGGCCAAAAACGGAGTATTTAAGGAGTTATGAAGGTTTAAAATTTGGAAAATCATTTTTTCCAAAAGTGATTACAAATTGAGCTATTTTGGCCAAAAACGGAGTATTTAAGGAGTTATGAAGGTTTAAAATTTGGAAAATCATTTTTTCCAAAAGTGATTACAAATTGAGCTATTTTGGCCAAAAACGCAGTATTGAAGAAGTTATGAAGGTTTAAGGTTTCGAAAATCGATTTTTCATTTTTTGCGAAAAATGATTACAAATTGAGCTTATTTTGACCAAAAAGGCAATATTTAAGAAGTTATGAAGGTTCAAAGTTTAGAAAATCATTTTTTCCAAAATTGATTACAAATTGAGCTTATTTTGGCCAAAAACGCAATATTTAAGAAGTTATGAATGTTTAAAGTTTTGAAAATCGATTTTTCATTTTTTTCAAAAGTGATTACAAATTGAGCTTATTTTGACTAAAAAGGCAATATTTTAGAAGTTATGAAGGTTTAAAGTTTCGAAAATCATTTTTTCCAAAAGTGATTACAAATTGAGCTTATTTTGGCCAAAAACGCAGTATTTAAAAAGTTATGAAGGTTCAAAATTTAAAAAATTGATTTTTCATTTTTTTCAAAAGTGATTACAAATTGAGCTTATTTTGGCCAAAAACGGAGTATTTAAGGAGTTATGAAGGTTTAAAATTTGGAAAATCATTTTTTCCAAAAGTGATTACAAATTGAGCTATTTTGGCCAAAAACGCAGTATTGAAGAAGTTATGAAGGTTTAAGGTTTCGAAAATCGATTTTTCATTTTTTGCGAAAAATGATTACAAATTGAGCTTATTTTGACCAAAAAGGCAATATTTAAGAAGTTATGAAGGTTCAAAGTTTCGAAAATCATTTTTTCCAAAAGTTATTAAAAATTGAGCTTATTTTGGCCAAAAACGCAGTATTAAAGAAGTTATGAAGATTTAAAGTTTCGAAAATCGATTTTTCATTTTTTTCAAAAGTGATTACAAATTGAGCATGTTTTGGCCAAAAACGCAGTTTTTAAGAATTTATGAAGGTTTAAAGTTTTGAAAATTGAATTTTCATTTTTTTCAAAAGTGATTACAAATTGAGCTTATTTTGGCCAAAAACGCAGTATTTAAAAAGTTATGAAGGTTTAAAGTTTTGAAAATTGATTTTTCATTTTTTTCAAAAGTGATTACAAATTGAGCTTATTTTGGCCAAAAACGCAGTATTTAAAAAGTTATGAAAGTTTAAAGTTTTGAAAATTGATTTTTCATTTTTTCCAAAAGTGATTACAAATTGAGCTTATTTTGGCCAAAAACGCAGTTTTTAAGATTTTATGAAGGTTTAAAGTTTTGAAAATTGATTTTTCATTTTTTCCAAAAGTGATTACAAATTGAGCTTATTTTGGCCAAAAACGCAGTATTTAAAAAGTTATGAAGGTTTAAAGTTTTGAAAATTGATTTTTCATTTTTTCCAAAAGTGATTACAAATTGAGCTTATTTTGGCCAAAAACGTATTATTTAAAAAGTTATTAAGGTTTAAAGTTTTGAAAATTGATTTTTCATTTTTTCCAAAAGTGATTACAAATTGAGCTTATTTTGGCCAAAAACGCAGTTTTTAAGAATTTATGAAGGTTTAAAGTTTTGAAAATTGATTTTTCATTTTTTCCAAAAGTGATTACAAATTGAGCTTATTTTGGCCAAAAACGCAATATTTAAGAAGTTATGAAGATTTAAAGTTTTGAAAATCGATTTTTCATTATTTTCAAAAGTGATTACAAATTGAGCTTCTTTTGACCAAAAACGCAATATTTAAGAAGTTATGTAGGTTTAAGGTTTTAAAAATCGATTTTTCATTATTTTCAAAAGTGATTACAAATTGAGCTTATTTCGGCCAAAAACGCAGTATTTAAGAAGTTATGAAGGTTTAAAGTTTTGAAAATCGAATTTTCATTTCTTTCGAAATGGCGAAAAACACAGTATTTAAGGAGTTATGAAGGATTAGAGTTTTGAAAATCGATTTTTCATTTTTTTAAGTGATTACAAATTGAGCTTATTTTGGCCAAAGACGCAATAGTTTAGTAGTTATGATGGTTTAAAGTTTTGAAAATTGATTTTTGATCTTTTCCAAAAGTTATGAAGGTTTAAAGTTTTGAAAATCAATTTTTGTTTTTTGTTTTTCAAAAGTGATTACAAATAAAGCTTATTTTGGCCAAAAACGCAATATTTAAGAAGTTATGAAAGTTTTAAGATTTGAAATTAGATTTTTCTGTTTTTTCCAAATGTTATTACATATTGAACTTATTTTGGCCAAAGAAGCAGTAATTTTGGATATTTTTAAATTTAAATGTCATTTCCAGAGTTTTTATAAAATTCTCCACATTTTTTAATGTTTCTGCTGCGAACGATTTTAGGAAATTAATTTAAATATCAATTAAATAATTTAATTTTATATGCCGATAAAATGTTATTACTGTCAATATTTCTTCAAATATCACTAAAAAATAATAACAAATTGTTTAAAAATCTAAAAGTGATGAACGTTTTTCAATATTTTGCTATTGTGCTTTTAAATATCGTATTGAAATCTATCAAAATGACACCCGCACGTACACAAACATTTTTATGTCTAAGCACGCGCAACCATTCTATTATTTCAGTTTATTCAATATATGAATACATTCATACATACATACATGAATATGACTAATGTACGAGTATAAATGTGGCCATAAATATAAACAATAACATCAATAGAGAGAATATTTGCACACGAAAGTCCATCTAAGTAAAACATAAAAATTAGTTGCACAAAAAACTTTTACACTTGGAGAAGGAATGTTTATGAAATAAAACAGAATAAGCTTAATTTGTGATCACTTTCATATAAATTAATGAGACATGTTTTTAAACTAAAGCTTCATAGCTCAGTTAGTACTACATATTTGGTCAAAATTAGGACTATTTGGGATCACTTGTGTAAAAAATTAGAAATCGTAATCAATTTTAGACTCAAAATAATCTCGATTTGAGATCTTTCCCATGGGAATTCAAATTTCAAACTAAAAAGCTTATAACTTTTTTAACCGAATTTTTGGCGAAATTAAGTTTAATTTGAGACGTAAGTTATATATTCAAATCAGTTGTCTTGATACTAAGTTGCTGTCTGTTCTAGTGATTATAATTTTTTCTCCCCGTGTACTCCATGTTATGGCTACGGAATATGAAATATTAAAATTTAAATATCGTGGATTCTTTAGAAGTACAAATATGAACGGTCTCTAAAATACAACACGTATGTTAAATAAGTTTTTGTTTTTAGTTTCTTGCATTGTATTCATTTAAAATAAAGAAGAAGTACGTTTTCAAAGAAGGCATAAATTGTGTTACGTGCGATTAAAGCAGTGATGAGAAATTGAAGAATCAATAGTATTAATACTGTTTTTTTTTTGTCTTAGACACAAATACTTCAGTAAAATGAAGTATTTGTGTCTAAAGTTGGGTCACGGAAAAATTTAAAGGAAGAACTTAAAACTGATTTTTAAACTGAAATTCACCAAAAATAAGCTAAATTTGTGATTACTTTAAAAATAAAATACTTTCTAAAACTAAAACTCTTCATAAATCATGATGATCACTCTGATTAAAAATCTTCAAAACTTCAAAATATCGCGGTTTTGATTAAATAACCTCAATGTGAAATCATTTCAAGTCAAAATTAGATTTTTAAACTAAAAACCGTTAGTAATGTGTTCTTGGCCAAATTAAGTTCCCTTTTTTCAAAAAAATCCAAAGAAGCTCAATTGAAATTAAAATGTGTAAAAAAGGTCATAATCCGCTTTAAATGCCAAAATAATCACTTTTGAAAAATTTGAAAAATCAATTTTATAAATTTAAAATATTCAAAATTTCATAAATTCTGAGATTTTTGCCAAAATGTGTGCGTTCCCGGAAAACGGGTCATATTTTGTTATGAAGACTCTTCGCGGATAGAGTTTTGAGCTTTATAACAGTCTTAAATTTCAACTCCTTTATAATGCCACTTACCGAATATTTTATACGAAAATCTTTACATAGGCACTCCTGTCAGCGCAGGGACTAAATATTATATAGTATATAAATTTTATCAACTCTCCAATTGATTTACAAATTATTCATTATTCTGATAAATACAATGATTGACGATTACATTACTTGAGAGATTGTTTATTATTGACCTTTGATTTTACTATCTAAAAGGTTATAGAACGAGATCTGACCCAATCTCAACAAAAACAGTTATTGACAAAAATATTAAAATTTCGATACTCGTCGCAGTTAAAGTATCATTTAGCTTTCAGTTTTAAAGATAATTTTGTGAAATTCTGTACACTCATGTGGTTCTTATGAAATAGGGCAAATCTCAATAAGAATTATAATATTGGACTATTATCTGACCACTTCCCAGAATACAGGATTAATGTGATAAATATATGTAAGATAAACACTCTTAAATAAAATTTTGCCGCAAATTCTCAAATTGACATGGTTATTATTACAATGGAATGGTCATATTTTTAAATAAATCGATTTTAAACCGATTGGGATTTGGAAATTATCGTATTGAATACTCTGGTTTTAGAAAAATGTACCTTTGAAATTTCAGCATTTTTTCAAAATTATTTAAATTTAAATATTAATTTTAATTAATGATATGAATTTAGAAAAAGTTGTTAGAACCGTTTATTTTATTTCAAATTATTTGTTTTAAAAATCGAAATCAATAATTTTCCGAAATACACGACAAAACCATAAACATTAAGTAAACATTTTAAAATGCATTGAATCGAACATACGTTTCTTTTTATATGCAAACTGCAAACGAAACATTTTACAATCGACAACATGTTGTAAAGAAATCTTTAACATTCGTTTACAACTTTGGTATAAATAGCCAAGCAAAATGAATACTTAATCGATTAAAGTACTGAAAGTGGCATTGCTCTGATTAAAGCACATAAATTTGTTAGGATACATCTAATATAGTTGCATCAAACTTTAGGTTTGAGAAGGAAATTTGATATATGCCTTACATGTATGCTTTAAAAATGTTTATTCTGCAGTATTAACATGTATTTTGGTAAAAAATATTCCAAATATAAAATACATGAAACAAGTTTGATGATTGGGTTGCGTCAACATGTTGCTAAGTATCTAACGGTTTTATACATAAACATGTTGCTATCGAATTATAATATGTTTATATCGCAAAGTAAACATTATTTTGAAACACGCACCTCATACAAATATCAAATGTTCTTCTCAAACCTAAAGTTCGATGCAACTCAAATAACAAACAAAATGTTTTCAGACGAAGACTTATTATTTATTTTAGGTATATGCTAATGCATGTGATTTAATCCGAACAATACCTCTTTCATTACCAAAATCATTTAAGTATTAAATTAAGTTTGGTTTTTATACTAAAGTTTTAGGTGAACAAACTAGGAATCTTAAAATTTCTTTTACAACATTTGCCGATTATTAAATGTTATATAATAATATTCGATCATTAATGTTTGGTCTATATGTGCAACAATTATTGTTTTTTTCTTTATATAATGGGTCCTTTTCCCCTGACCCTATCCGTCATCCATTTCCTCATGTTAATGATTGGAACTTAATTTAAGAATTTTAGTTTTTCTTGAGATATTCACCAATTTATATTCACTTTATATGGAAGGTACCCCTCTCGATGGTCATATATGCCCTATAATTTTTTTGACTGCAGTAGTAGTAGTAAGAAAGTCAATGGGACTATATTTTTTAATAGTTCTACAGCTGCATCTCCACCTGATCCTATCCGTTTTACATTTGTTGAAATGTTTGATTATTGATATTGGATTTGTATGAGGGCCACCTTATTCCTACATTTTCTAATACTCTCACTTCAATAGTTCTGAGCTGTTTAGTAATAAATATTATATAAAGGCAACCTCTCTTCCTGATCCTATCCGTTCTACATTATCTCCAGTAAAACAGTTCCTTGATAAAGTCTATAGGATGAATTTTTAATACTCTCACTGCAATAGTTCATTAAATTATCAAATCGATTGTTAATTCTATAAAAGTGTTTATAACTCTTAAAGTTTTTTGTTTTCTATAACCAAATTAAATTTCATTTACTCAGTATCTTTTCCTTCATTTCGTTTCGTTTACACCCTTTTTGTAACATATTTCTTTACGTGTATAACATTTAACTATTTGACATGCTTTTGTTAAGGTAATTATTTGAAAATGTGTAGACTAAAGCGAAAATAGCGAAATTGTTTAAAACTTAATTTTAATTGCCAGTTGAAATAGAAGAGCACTTTCCAACATTAGGACTTAACAACAACTAAACATGTTAACATACATATATACATACATACATATTTATGTATCTTTGAAGTTTAAATAGATATCTCATGATTTCTCATGTCTTAACAATGAAATTCAATATTGAACTCTTTTGACTTGTAACAAAAATCGAATTTATGACTCTTATTTTTTTCTCTTACTGTTGTTGTAGTTGTTATTTTATGTAAAGATTCATTTCGTGGTTAGAAATGAAAAATTACAAAGAACATGTAAGAAAGTTATATATGTATATATGTAAAACTATATTGGTCATATGTATAAATATGTGTATCTGTATTTGTATGGAAAATACATATACACATATATTAGTTGGAGTTTTATTTCAAAAAAAAATTTTTCTTTTGTTATTTTCTTACACTAAAGTGCAAATGTCAAGTTCACATTCGATTTTTTTTCTTTCATCTTCTTTTCCATACTTTTGATGAAGTTCTATATTGTCTGAGTTTAAGTTGAAATGCACACCACGTTTTTCTTTCTTTTTAACTCTCGTATTCATTCAAGCGGGGTAAAAGTGTTTTATGTTTTTAGTGTTCATGGGGTCGTATGAGTAATTTTAATTACTTTTTCATTTTTTAAACGGTTAAATGTGATTTTATGTTTCACAAATATGACCTTTGGAAATTACTATGAACCACTTATAAAAATAAGTTTACTAAGAGAAAAAGGGAAATAAATAAAAATGTGGTTTGAGCCCTGTTTAGGAAATTTAGATTTAAACTGAAAGGAAAATATTACTAATATTTGTGAAATTTCATATTTAACACAAATTAAGGTTAGAACTTTCTAATTATTTGTAGTTTTTATTTTGTTTAAAAACAAAACAAGTAAAATTGTTATAGTCAGTCAAGCCAAAATATACAATACCCTACACCATATTGTTGATTGCAAATTACTGCTAAGAAAAACATGATTCTGAGATGAGAGGTATAAAGGTGGTAGGACTATTTTTTTCTACTTGTACAAACACCTGCACAAACGCATAGTACTCGAAACACCTACGGTAATGTAGGGTATAAATATTTAATAATAATTATTTTAAGATTATTTATTCTCTTTTCATATGAGTTTCTATTTACTTTTAAGTGATTTAACCAAAACATCAATAAAATATGAAGGTCATTTCTTATTCTCTTTTCATGTAGGTTTTCAACAATTTCATTCTGTTTTTAATTTTTTTCTCAATATTCGAAATAAATTTTATTTATCTATAAATAAAATAAATATTTATAAATAAAATAAACATTATTAAATTTATGTGACTTAAAAATAAATATTTTCAAATATAAATAGATTCTAATGACGTTTATGGGCAAAACTATAAACTTGATAAATTACGTTAAAGTGTATATTATATAAATACAAGGAAATGTCCAATAAGTGGCACGTTAATTAAAAATTAATGTACTAAAAAATTTGATTTTTTTAATACTCTCCACCACTTTCATTAACCAAACACTTTCGTTAGTAAAAAAAACAAGCAAGAAGTAAAGTTAAATGGAAGATACCAAAAATTAATGAATGACCCTCGTAAATTTATACTAAAGAGTACAGTATATTTTTATAGTACTTACATTTATATGAGCGTTTTAAGAGGATTTTTTTCCGGGAAAATTATAAGAGTTCTTGAAGAAATATGGATCGTCAACACAATTTTAGAATTTAGACTTATTCGTGCCAAATTTCGTTATCGCCAAAATCGCATTTTATTTAGGACTTTTATGATCCTTAAACCGGGAAATTTGTATCACCAATTTCAATAAACAAGGTCCCTCTGCGAAAATTGTGAAATATACAAAGTTACATGAAGATTTTTACACTGCGAGCTGCATTTTGTTCACAAAGTTAACAAGGACCGCAAGCCAGCTAGAGAAAAGGATGTCGTTAAATGGACTCAGGAAGTGATTCTTGTGGTTACAATAATTTTTCTGCCGTTTTAAAACTTCTGCATAAATACATAATACCTTAACTACCTAAGTGATGTAGGGTGTTAAGACACGAATTTCCGCTGATCGCTGGAGTAGATTCAGCGGAGTCCAGGATTCGTTTAATGTTGAATAAAACACACTTCTTCTCACAACGTTATAAAATGCACTTTTTATTTAATTTCTTGAACAAATTGGCGACAGCTCTTTCTTAGCTATTGGAAATACCCATCATTGAAGTCTAACCTTAAGTGTTATAGGCAAGATGGAGTATGGTAGAAGCCTAACTTCTGTATACAACCATCAGCTTCCCAGTAGTCCCATTAAAATAGCCAATTAAATAAAATACTTGGGGAGATCTTATCTCCTTACCAGTTATCTTACCACTTGACCACCAGCTAGCCGACCGAGCTTTCAACTGCCAATGACCTGTCTTTTATACCCTTGGACTCGTTGTTTCTCCTATGAGTTGAATCACTCAAACATATGTTAAAAACATGTGTTTCAAACATATGTTAAAAGCATATGTAAAACACGGGATCGTATATCAGGACTGTATATGATTGTATGTAAAAAAAAGTCATTGACATTTAGGCGTATTGTTTATATTTTACAATAACAATTCAATTTCAATTCCAACTAACATTAACTTAAAAGTTCAATTAATAATAATAACAATAATAATAATAATAATAATAATAATAATAATAATAATAATAATAATAATAACAACACAAAACAATTCACATGAGGATCACCAAACGAGGATCACCAACTTTTGTCATCACTAGGGTGTAATGAAATAAAGTATTTATATATTTTTAAAATAATTGATAAATACTTTAGAACCTAAAGCGTTATTCTGGAAAGTTATAATCAAATTGTCGTATTAGAAACTCATGTTAAAGAGAATAAAAAATGTAAAAATGTTAAAATATTTTACAAAAATTAGTTCAAAATTTACAGTACCATAAACTTAAACCATTTTTCTTGAGTCTTCGGTGCTTGACATTAATAGAGAACAGTCTCTCCCTCTTTTCGGACAAAAGCTGTACGAGCAAAAAGCTTTTGCTACTAATCTTCTAGATTCTATTGTGCTCAATCGTTTAAGCAAGAAGGGTACAGATAGATTGAACCAATGCCAAACTTTTTTGGTGTCGAAATTTCGAGATAAGAGCCTTCGAAATTTCACCAGAAAATTAAATCTGTTAGCTCAAGAACCAAAAGACTGGTTGTTGGAGAGGGCCTTCGAGGAGTTTCGTTCTGACATCTACAGCTGATATTTTTGGCTTCTACTTTGGTTAAATCGTTGAAGTATGATTCGTGGAAATAGTCTAGTGTAGGAATTGGGAAATGCGAATCTTCGAAATTCCACTACAAGTTTTAAATGTGGTAGCACGGAGACCTGCAACCCTGACATTTATTTATTTACTAGACTCTGTCATATTATGGTATTATATATACGGTTTTAGCCGATTATTACACTCTTAACTGTTCATTATACGTTTGAAAAGCGAATGCCAATAGAGCAATTAAGGACAGTCCTAACAGTGCTATTATATCAAAAAATCGTTTGCCGTTTTAAAGTTTTCCGAAAGCTTTTAAACATGAACATTAATTTTTTACTTTTATAAATATATACTTTTTTTGAAACAGTGAAATTAACCATAAAAAACCTCTTAACATTTTATTTTCAAATAACTCTTTAAGGTTGGTCAATAACTTAAAAACCAATATAATCATTCTCTTTAACCACTTAGTAATAAGGAAATAAGTTCTTACATGTTTGTTGTAGGAAAAAAATAAAATAAAATAAAAACCAACAACAACAACAAGAACGACAGTAATAATAACAACTGACTGGTTACAAACCAACGAAGAAAAAAGAACCTCAAACTTCAATTTCAATATAACACTATAACACCTACGACCACTACATGTGGGCGCCAATTTTGATTTTGCGATATTAATACAAAACAAATGCATTTTTTCTCTCAAAGTGTTGTTTTTGTTTATTCGTATGTTTGTTTGTTTATTTATTTGTTGCTTTCCAAACATATTTACATTTACTTAAGATTTCTCTCATATGTTTGTTGATTTGTAATACATTGAACTAAAGTACCACCACCACTAATACAATCACAAGTGGGTTCTTAAAATTCGGTACTAAAAGTTGTTTTTATTTATTTTTTTTTATTAACAAAAACATTATACCTTCTAATCAATATGACTTTGAAAATATTTAGCAGATAAAGGGTGTTTTTAGAATGGAATTTATGTATATAAATTCAATTCGATTTGGATAGTAGATGACTTTCCATTATACCTAGATAGTTCTAGTAAATCTCTCCAAAAAGTACGCTTATTTCAAATAATGGAATTCTTTTCAAAAAATCGGCAGAGAAACAGTTATTTCAGCGCAACCGTTTACTTGAGACACGTTGATGAATTAACAGTCCATAAAAATCTTATATCACAGTGTTTCCATGATCCAGCAATTGGATATATCTTAATGAAACTTCACATCCAAAAGCCGTTACAAGTTGGTTTGAGGCACCCATCTAGTCAGAGACGTAATCGGTGACCCTTCTAAAAATTCTTTTCAAATCCATTTATGAAACAAGTAAGAGTGTAATAATCTGTTATGACCGACTATATAAAACAGTTATGAAAAATTATAGGCCAAACTTCATAGAATTTGATTTTATGATTTGAGCTAATAGAAAATATACTTATTTAAAATATTTCCTTCATACTCGCATATATGAGAGATTTTTTCAATTGGGAGATTATATGAAGGCTAAGAGAGTTTATATGAAGGCTAAAGGAAATTATGGTTTTCTGTTCTCTGATTGTATAAATCTTAAACATACAATAAAAACAAAAATATTTTCATTTCTGTGAGTCTAATGAGCTTTGAATCCTATTCCGGGAAGACATAAACATAAAAAATTCAATAGGTCTCGTTTTGGGATCACAGTAAAAATACGTGACAAAATTTCATTAAAATATCTCAAAAATTGCGACCAGCCCATTGTTTACAACGTTTACATGGAGTTGTTAAATATCGTTAACATTGTTACAAACATTAGCACAAATGAAAAAAATTTGTAACTTCCGAATACATAATTTCAGTAATATTTCACGTAGCGTGTGTGTAGGCAAGTTTAAGTTTTGAATTGGGACTTTGCTTAGGAAATATCTGAATCGATTTTAGAGATATGAGTGCATTTTACTAGTGAAGATGTCGTGTGGGTAGGTTATCTCTTATATTTTACGAGATATTTAACTTCAAAAATTTTATAGCGGGACCAAAATTCTTCCGAAAATTTTCAAATATATGTTTTATTGTATTAAAAACTAATGAAAAAATTTTGTAAAGAAAATTTTGAATTTGGTTTCGTAAACATATCAATTTCAATAAACTCAAACTCAAAGTAAATACAGTCTATGTGATACTCCAAAATGATAATTCTATCACTGCAGATCCAAATTGTATTTCAGTATTCAAGCTCATGTTATTTTTATTAAATAACATCTATTTTTTGGCTTTTCAAGCTTCAAACAAATTATTTTCCTTATTTTTTTATGAGTTTCTACATAGATACAATATACATACACTTATATGTGTGTTCTAACCAGCACACCACCTTTGTTTTCATTTCTAATGTAACACTCTCACATCAAGAATCAACAAAAATAAAAAAATAAATTGTGAAAACTTTAAAAAAAATGTACTTTATTTTTTCTAAGTTTTAAGTTTGAAATGTGTCTTTGGTTGTGTTCGCTTGTCCACCTAAATATTGTGTATTTCTTGTTATTGTTGCTATTAGATGTTTAACAATAAAATGTGCGCGTGTGAGGAAGTGACCAAATGACTGAATGTTATAATAATCTACAGAAAAACTTGATCCAAAAAAATGGATCATTGACAAAGAATGAAACATTCAGAGAAATTACTTAAAATAACTTTTCAACTTTAATTACAAATAAATATATTTTTTTAATCCCTTATTGATATCTCTCCAATAATCTATCGGGTTTAGTCCCAATGTAGAAATATTCGTTGTATTAAGTTAAATTTATTTTCTTTTTAAAACGAATAAAATTTATTCCATATAAAAAACCTTTTATGTGAGTTAAAACTTTTTAACGATTTAAAAAGTCGGTTTTAAACGGCTGAAATTGTTTTTGAACGTTTGATTGTCTTAAAATTTGAATTTTATTTGTTTTTGAAACCCCACATAAGTGTTATGACAGTATATCTCATTGCAGTTATTTATGTAGATATAACTATACAATCCAATTAAATAAAGATAGAATAATTATTTATGGGGCAGTTAAGGACACAGTTTCACTTTGCAAATACAACTTAAGAACTAATTACTAAAGTCGATCAAGAGACAAGGACCAATATCGTTTTTTAAAAAGTGAGATCGAAAAATTGCTTACACACATTTTCGTAAAAGCTTTTAACCCAATAGTTATTTAAATATTTTTTGACCAAATAACCTTTGTAAAACATGTCACTGTTGTCAATTTAGCCATTTTGTGTCTAAATTTAGTCTCGTTTAAACATTGAACATTTTATTTTACATTTTTTATTTACATATTGCCATTTTTATAATGGCACTAAAAAATGAGGAACCTCACTAAATGCAGTTAAATGTATATACCATTATCTGTAACTAGAGATAAATCAGTATCTTAAATAAATTGAGGGATTAAAAAGTCATTTTTCGGAATTTTGGATAATGACGAAAAATGACATTAAGCTTATATTCTTTATGAAATTAAGACTTATATATTCGATTTTAATTGACCAATCTGTTTTTATAGATGATTTTATTTTTATACCCTCCACCACCGCAAGTGGTGTTTGTCATTCTGTGTGTAACGCTAAAAAGGAATAATCTATAGCCCCATAATGTATATATATTCTTGCATTACATCAAAATCTGAGTCCTTTTTGCTATGCTCCTCTGTCTTTGTCCTCTCGCATCCAATAATTGACAGAGTTCAATCAAATTGGACTGATTATTTGTTATTCTCCTAAGAAGTTTCTTATTTAAAACCAGTGAAATTGGTTAAGTATATTTAATGATATAGACCGATATTTAAGACAGCCTCTTTATTCAAGAGACGATCATCCGCAAAATATTTAAATATAAATTGACAAATTGGAATGAAGTAAGATTAAGATGTACCTTATTACTATACCAAAAATCGGTTCAGTACAAAAAGTTATAGCCAAAAACTTTAATATATTGTATCCATTTGTGAGTGGATACGTGAATGTGTATGTAAGTAAACTGTATGTATGAAACAATATATTCACTTCATACGCTTCGCTTCGGTAAAGGGATTTTGGAAGTTTTTTTGTAAATTTCTGGTCAAAAATTTTATGCAAATGTTCGAGGGAAAGTTCTCAAAAAGTTTTTGGTATGATAAGCAATATGTCATGGCTGCAAAAGAAGACAATCATTTGTTACATCAAGTTATTGATGTTATTTCCTTTTACATCAAGGAATGTTTACAGAAACGCTTGGTTCCATTCATAATACTAATTTTTAATAGAAGGGTTTCCGAAAAGGTTTGTAAACTGTAGTGATAACTTCAATCAAATTACAAAAATAAAACCGTATGTTTAGTACTTTTGTTTGTATGATATATTAAGAATTTTTCGATCTCACTTCTTAAAATAATTTTTATGAAAAACAATCTGAGTCATTTATTTTAATAAATAACGTAAAGTTTGAATGGAATGTATTTGGCTATAAGAGATAACGGACTGATCCAAATATTGCGAATATTTGGTTTGGTATTATATGATTGTATAGATCTTAAACATACGAAATATTGTCACTTTAAAGTGATCTAGCAAAGTTGGTCTGTATGGAAACTACGTTCATTTGTCGAACGATTTTCTTGAAATTTGGCATATGAATTTAGATTGATTCAGAATGTATATTCACCAAATTAAATTAAAATATCTTCATATTTGAGAAGTTTATAAGCCTAAAAGTCCATTCATATGTGAATCCATATGTGAATGGAATATAAGACCGCTCTTGAACAATTTTCCAAACTTGATAAAACCAAATTTCATAAAGAATTGCGAAAGATCACAACATTTACGTGGACAGCCATCCGGACGAAGAGACAGCAGACTGTCATCCTAAAGGTGTTAGATAATTTTATGTTATTCCCTCAATAAAACTTTATAAAATTCATAAAATAATTAAAATATTTGTAAACATCTTAAGGTAAAATGCATCCAGATTATATTTAAAATAAATACACATTTCACTTTATTAATATTGATATGAAAAACCTAAGAATGGATGTATTTTAGATATACTATATATTAACATTTCATTGATTTATCCATAAACTTTAATAAACAACAATTTATATTAAATTCTAAGAAAAAAAAATACTCACACACTTACTCAATGAAAATATTATATTTGTAAATGTGTATAATAAAAATATCTTACAATTATCTTGTGAATACGATACTAGATATTTTTAATGTCTATAAATTTATATGTTAAATTAATTATAAACATATTTTGTTCATCTTCACAGTAGCATATATAGAAGGTCCTTATAGTATTTGTATTTCTACTCTCCCTCGGTTAACAAAAAGAAATATTATTTTTAACCTTTCAAACATACAAACATTCATATTTCGCTTAATGACAAAACTGATGACTATTTTTTGTCGTTTCTTGTTATCTTGTATGCAAATCTTCGAGGATCATCTCACACATTTTTATATTTAGTACACAGATACAATAATATTCAGAGACAATCACTTGGATGTATATTTTTTTACTCATCTTCATTTTTGTTGTTGTTTTCTTTTATGTGGGGCTCTCTATGAATAGTTGTTGTTAAAACGCTTATTTTCAAAGTATTCAAGCAGACTTTAGAGTAAATAATAAAAATATTAAAGGTTGCGCAGGCGCGAAGATACAACAACGTGAATAAGACAACAATAATAAATTCATTTAATACAAGTATGAAAATTAAAGATGATAAAAAATATGTATAGTGACTGCATTTATATTCACATATGTATATGTATGATATTCTATACGTATGTTTTTTTTTTCATTATTTAAAGATATGTAGAAACCCTTATTGTACCCTTTACCAGAACAAAGGGTTAACGGAGACTTAATAAGTTTGAACTTTCAGTTGCTACACTAAGAATAACCTGCAATTTTATAAAATGATTTTTTTTGCAAAATATTTAAGTTTATGATTAGTTTCATCAAAACGATTCTGAATTCTGTGAAAGCAAATAAAAACAGCCTTAAAGATATTTGGTGGCAAAGTCAATCCTTTAGCTCCATGTTTTGGCTATTTAATTCGAAACTTAATGCCAATAGAAGCTTGACATAAATATCACAAAACCATAGCCATACTCTGAAATCATAGCGATATAACGGCACGAATACCTATATAGCTTCTGTTTATCTGTTAAAATCAATGTCATGGATGTTTGGTACACTTCCAATGAGAATTGTACCAGAGATCGAACAAAAAATGTTGTAGGATCGATCATGCTCAAAAAAGGGAATCGAGCTTGAATATAATTCTCAAAACTCAAAAAGTCGAGACCGGCTAAGGAACACCTGAAGACATTCGATAATTCAAAATGTGACTTACTTAAGTCCTTTTTAAGTTAAGATCCTTTGAAGAGAAAGCAAAGATGTATATTAAAAGTTACGAATCAAAAGAGACGTGGATAAAAGAAGTAGTAGAGAGATTGATGTTTGATGTTTAAAAAGAAGATGAATGAATATTGCATTTTTCAGCAATCAGTATCACAGAATGTGTGAAGAGTGATACTGAACAATCAGTATTACAAAATCTGTCAGATATGACAACGAACAGCAGTCAAAGATGGGCACCGCAGCTGCCGATAGCAGGGCAGTGGCAGAAAAGTTTAAGAATCGTTTTCTCTCTCTTACTCATTTCAAAAAATCCTGCAAAAATATTTGAAGGAATGACTCAATCTCGCTGCATGTATTCCAATCAGCAATGTCCAAATACTGCAGCAACTGTGAACCTTAAGAGATTTTTTGAGAACTTGTGTAGTTTCCAGGCCCCATCCAATCTTGTCCATATAATCCTGGTAATCAAACACGTTGGCTCATTATTTAAACCACACAGTGAAATTCACCCCTCTTTTCGCCAAGGCATCAGCTTCAAGGTTGCCCTGATAACTTCCAAATCCATGCCCTCAGCTCAGTGCAATATTTGAATTTTTTGCTAACTAATTTATTAATGTACTACTTCCCTGAATAGCACATTATTAAATGTGCTATTCAGGACGTGTAGACACTATAACGTGTAGACACTTATTAGAGACATAATTACAGCCTTATTGTCGGTTAAAATGCTGATGTCTCGACTGGATTTTTTATAATATCTCACCCAATTGCTTGCTCTTTGAAAAGATGTTCTTTCGGCCTGATTTTAATCTGAAGACTTTTCAGTGTTTAATTTCTGAATGAGGACATCTCCACCAACTTTGTCCCCATTTTTATAGTCATCAGTGTAGATGCTTAGTACACACCCATGAGAGACAAATAATAGCCGCATTTCTCCCATGTGATGAGTAAATAATGTAAAATATGTAGAAGCTTGGGAGGGATGCAATAAACAAGTAGTTCTGAATTACACTAGTGACTAACAAAACACTCCCGGTTTCTTAAATATTAGGTATACATTAAGCATGATTATAAAAGGCATTTAAAATTCGCCTTAGCCGAATACAACGTATACACATATCTTTTAAACAAAAATACTGTATCGCTTATAATATAAATATATTTATGTATGGAGATATATATTGCCAGTTTTGAAAATTTATCGGAAATTCAATAATTAAATAAAATAACTTTACTATGAGTTATAGTATAAAAAAATCTTGTCATTCTAGTAGTTGTGTGAATGCTTAAATAACAGATGTATCCTATTTTTATTAAAGGAAATGAAGTCTTTATTAATGGTTTTTATTATTTTAGATAGCCACCATGATTTGACTGTGTTAATGGTCATGTTAATATTGAATTTTTATTTCAACATTTAATAAAATTTTCTTGATCTTGAACTTTATAAACTAGACGTTTCGATTTTGAGTGGATTTTTTTTTTTTTTTTTTGATCTCAAACTAATAAATTCTTTTTTAATAAATTTAACATGAAATATATGTGAATGGTTATTTAACACTTTTATTCAAAACAGTTTATTCTTAACACACACGTTTTTGTCCCATTTAAATGTATAATTTGTATTCCAATATATTTCATTATATATACAAAATATTCTTTACCCCCCACCCCCTTGTTATAATTTAGTTAGTATCCTCTTCTCACTCCTAAATGTGGTGGAGTTTTTATTTATTTGGAAAAAATAAAATAAATATATAACGTACAAATTCCACTATTTTGTACATAGTTTGTCCACTTTGTTGGTAATTTATGATCTCCTAACATTAAATGTGAATTCATGTTCTGATTTCAAATTCTTAATGTGAAAGTACGTACACACATACACATGCAAACATAATAAAAATACACGAATACAATTTAAGCCTTAAGGATTACATAACAACAAAATAAAACATCAGACGATTGAATTGAAAATTGAATAAAATAGTGTAGACTCGTTTAAATGACTGTGTTTTCATTTTATTTGTTATTATTGTTGCATTTGTTGTTGCTGCAATTTTTGTTGTCGTTCATTAATGTAATGTTTGTAGTGATATGTAATAAAAACTTAACGAGAGGAGTATGACAATTTTACCAAAAGCTTTATTAACGATCTGATACTGCAGCCGGAAAAATGATCTTCGATTCAAATTATTTCCGAGATTGAGTTAAGTAATTATTGAATACTTAACTCAATCTCCAATAAAGGGTTTTCAAAAATTGTCTCATCTATCGGTTATCAAAAATGTAATAAATTTACTATCTTAACACTCGCCTTGCTTACCAGGAGTTCCAAATATTGCACTCAGTTCGAAAGTACCACGGAGGATGGATATCAATTCCGAAAAAAACAAGGAAAATGAAAATTACCACTTACTACAATCCTCACTTCCTCAAAACGAATTTATCTATCCAGTTAAACACTTAAGTGTTATGCTTGATGGAATAACACGTAGATGATGGTTTATATAAAGAGGAACTATTAAACTAAATGGAACCTCAGTTCATTAATTATTAACTCTTAAGAA
This sequence comes from Cochliomyia hominivorax, assembly GCA_004302925.2. NCBI lineage: Eukaryota > Metazoa > Arthropoda > Insecta > Diptera > Calliphoridae > Cochliomyia > Cochliomyia hominivorax. Next base: position 28,999,542 of record PYHX02000158.1, read on the forward strand.
GAATGGCAAATAGGAGATGTAACATTATTATATCTCTTGAAACTAGGACAACACCGACTAAAGCATTGATAAAATCACTTTCAATAACCCTTGATACAGATACAGTTTCATTACGCGAAGGTATGTGGAATCAGAAAGAGTAGTGTATACTTTGTTCCAGAGAAACTTACTAAATTCGGTATCCAAAGACTCGGTATCCAAAGATCAAAACGATTATAGAGATAGTTAAACGTCGGTAAAAGCTTTTAAATCTAAGGAAACCTTATCTCAAACTTTGTATTATTTTATAGTGATATGCTCCCACATAAAATTTAAGTCAACAAATATCCGATAATCATCATTTGCTTTGAATAAAGGATATTTCTCTTTTAAGTAAATCATCCAATCCATCTACAGATTTCAAAGAACCCAGCAGTTTTTGGTGAACAGCTCGAAGACGTTATTCTTTAAAAGACCACCACTTTTCACTTTACTATTCTTGTACGCACTTACTGTCTCCCTACGGTACTCAGTGTGGCGAAGAAATGGTTTAATTCATTGTAAATTTTCACTCTACTGTTTTCTTTGTCATTAGTAAACGATTCCTTTCTTCATTGTCTCCTAACGATAGCTATTCGTGGAAGAGCAACAAGCCTTTGCAGCAGGTTTTTAGACTTCTATTATAGTGTAATTATTGATGAAAGAGGGATACAGAGAGGGTGAACCAAAGCCCAGACAGTCTGGAATCGAAGCTGAAAGGCTACAACCTCAGAAATTTCACCATAGACTTAAGTCTAGTAGTATTGGGCTAGTTGTTGATAGGGCCCTTCGAGAATTTTTATGCTGGCTGTAGTTGAAACCAAAAACACTGGGAATGGGTAACGTTCCCGAAATGCTGTTGCGTTGCAATAGAAAGTTTCCAATAGAAAGACTGTAAATTTAATAGTTCCAAATTCCATAACAATAAGAGATTTTGTATCCAGACAATATAAAATCCGAATTGGTTAAATAAGCACATGGAGGCATTTGCTTGCGAATTTTGCGCACCCAGTGTTAAGACTTCTATGGTGTTAGGACAACTAGTCCTTTCAGGACCCATAACTACATTTCTGTTCTCTTCTAAATGGTGGGGCTGATATGGAAAAAACAATCTGATTTGAAATAGAAAATTTGATAATTCAGTTTCCTCAATGTTTTATGTATCGACCGTTGTTGTGAGTATGAACAAATTTCTCCGCTGTTATATTCTATTTTTATTAAACAACTTTTCATTTTAACCTCGTTTCAATGCAGTTTGTTTCATAGTTTAATGGATACAAAGTGGACGACAATCTTTAACACTCATACGTTAAGAAACACACAAAAAACATACTCACAAATAAAAATACATATAGAAAATACTTAAGAGTTAATATTAAAAGTTTGATTTCACCAATTTAAAACCATAACAATTCACATTCTATCTAAATGTATCAGAGTAAAAAAGTTTTTTGTATGGGTGTTTGTTTTTTCCTTAATTCTTCTTCTTCAGTTTGCTGCAACAGGCTTTAAAAACATATACAACACAAAGATCAAGAAGAAAGAAACAAATAAACAAACAAACAAACTAAGAACTCGTAGTATTGGTTGCTATAAGTAACTAGAAGTTTAAATAAAAAAGAAGAGGTACGTGTTATTGAATTTATGAGCCATATATTGCAACATTTATCAAAGTGATAAATGGCACTGGACATAGTCAAGTCAAGTAGTATCACATACATCTCTCTCTTTTTCTTATATTGCTGCTTCTTTTTTCTTTTTTGCTTTTTGCCTAAAATAAAAACTTCACTTGGAAAAATATTCTCAGCTAGATTTTTTTCATTTATAGTTGTTGTTGTTATTATTGCTAGTTAAGTTTTAGTTGAGGGGAAATATTATACTTGCGTTTTAATTAAAATCATTTACAGAAGTATTATTTACTTTAGTTTTTTTTTTTTTTTTTTTTTTTTTTTTTGAAGTTAAAGTTTTGCTTTTTCGGTTGTTGGGATAAATGTTGGCATTTTTTCGAGAGATTTACAAGCCCAAAAAATATTGCATTCATCGTTTATTTTGATTTTACGATTGTGTGCAATTGCTTGATTTTAACAAAAAACATATATATAGTATATCAGTTTTTTTTGTGCGTAGCATGTTTGACCATGACTTTGTAGTTCAAGTTCCAAATAATGCTAAAATGTTGGGTGGCCAATAAAGAAATGTACTATAAACATTGTAATATTTTTTTAAGAACTTGACACAGAACTAAAAAGGGATTATATTCAATTTTTCAAACAGTTGGTTACCAACAAAAACTTAACATATTGTTTGTCTTTTAACTTTTTTGGAAAAATTATTCAATTTTTTGAATAATTTTTTTTTTTTTTTTTTTTGGAAAAGAAACTTTTTGATTATTTGTTTTGAATTTGAAGAAAATTATGATTTGATAATGCGTTCAAAATTTTATTGAATTTAAAAAAATGAATTGATTTAAATTAGTCAAATAATTGAAAGTCCGTCGTTCATAAACAGTATTAAGAGAATTTGTCCTCCGATAAAAAGCTTGATTCCGCAAACACTTTTCTTAGATTATTAAATGCGAAAGTTTAAAATCAATGTAGACTTAAAATATCACAAACTAAAATGGATCAAGTATTAACACAACGAATACTGAAGTAGTACGATTATTAGGCACTCACACCACATAATGTTTGTAAGCGTTCAAAAGGTTGATTACAAATGTTCAACCTTAATCATCAAACAAGGCTTTTTTTCGCTGCATTGAATTGCCTTTCTGTTTCAAGTAGAATAAGGCTAATGTACTCTGTTTATTTTATTCCAAAATTTTTCTATAAGAAATCTTCAATTATTACCTTTGATGACCACTTTTCAACTGTAACATGCAGATTTTACATCAATGATTGAGAGTAGATTTTGGATCGATACTGATGATCGAAATGTAGAGACTCCTATAAAATACATATTGTATTTTTCTACTATTAAAAGGACATATAGTTGTATCAGTCAACAGATCATCAATAGTAAAAAGCGAATGTAGGATATAATCTGAATAAAATTTCGATCCATTCAAGGAATAAACTTATTTAAATGTACAAGGTACGGTATTCGGTAATGAACTCATTGACCATCTATTCAGATTAAAATGTCTCTTACTTAAGAGTAAGTCTTTACACAGAGGTACATAACATAGTACAAAAACAATTGCTCACAGAGTCACATTGCTTGCATGTATAATATCTAAGGGATCAATCAGAATCAGTATAAATAATAAATGTGCACTTTGTATTAAGCACTCATGATAGGAGAGTTGGATATTGTCTCCCTGCCATGGTAAGGCATATGAAATGATTTTTCGAACTAGCCCTCCTGCGCAAGATCAACCGTGATCAAAAATTTGTGGATCCACTAGAGTTGACTGTAGAACACCAACCTAAAACTAACTACCAAATATGAGTTTTAGCGTTGAAAAAGAAAACGCAATCTTGACAAATTTCTCCAATTTTTGAAGATCGATTTGGAAGCTCTAATATCAAGTACAAATAAACATAACTAAATCAACTTGAAATTTAATAAAATTATCTAAATTTTCTTTCTGAAAAACATGTGTTGGAGTTTTATTTTAATTATTGTTAAAATATATTTTTTTATTATTTTTTAGAAAAAGTTCATTCCATAGTGCTTTCAGATATTCGTTATTTATTCCCTATTTCCACAATATTTTCATTTGAAGCACATATTCGTTTGTAGTTGTTTTTTAATGTTTTTTTAGATTTGTTGCAAAGATTTGAAGTTCCGGTAATGAATTGCAATAAATTTTAGCATTAATTGTAATATGAATACTAAACAAATATTTCTACATGAAATGTTTATTGCAGGCGCTTGATTTACACCTGATCAATATATGGAAATATATAAACGGATTGAATAAGAAAAGATCAATAAAGCAACAACATTTATTTTACGCTTTAAAAGAAATTAATAATGAGTAAATAAAATTATCAATTATTAGAAATATATTTTAAAATTATTTTGAACTACTTTGTTAAGAAAGATTAATGAAAATGTGAATTTACACGCAGAGAAAAAATATTTTTGCGGTAAACATAAACGAGAAGCAACATACTATTGTTATTAGATATTGTTACCGTAACTATACAATTTGTTTATTCGCATTTTGATTTTGTATTAATAGAAATGATTATTGTTATCACCAATTTAAACAAAGTTTGAACAGTTTGAACAGGTTCTTTACTTTTGTAATTTAAATTGTAGAGTATTTTCATATGATTTAAGTCCTTAACAAAATAGAACAAACAGAACAGAAGGCTTCAGAAACAAACAAACAAATGAGAAATTGATTTTTTTCGTATAAATTTTTTAAACTAAAAATTAAAAAATTGTAGTAAAAATTAAAAAATTCACTTAATGAATATGTGTATCAACTCATATCGCTCATTTGCTGCAAGGTAGTCATAACTCATAAATGATATGTACTGTTAATTTTTTGACAGCTACATATTTTTTGGAATTCATGATTGAAAGCTTAATATTACGTTAATTTTTCAAACGCATACAAAAAATCTGCAATATAAACTAAAAAACTACCGATGTGTAACTGGAATAACACTATAATTATTAAATTACATAATTGGCACTTTGTCAGATAATTAATTACCGTATTTGCTATGCACTACTGATATTAAGTCGAAACTTGCAAATTTTGAGTTATTACGATCTTACAGTAAATGAGCGATATTATCCTTATCAATATACATTTTGGTAACAATTTGGTAAAAATTTTATTTAATTTTAGAAACAAAATTTTTTTTAATTTTAAAATTGTAAATCATTTTTACATGATTTTTTGAAGTTCTTATCAAAATAGAACAAACAATAGACTTAAGTAACAAACATTAATGCAAATTTAAAAATTTTAATTTTTTTTATTTAAATTATTCAAAAGATTTTTTAATTTTACTAAAAGCTCAAAATTTCACTAAAAATTTAAAATTTCACAAAAATTCAAAATTTATCTAAAAATTTAAAATTTCAGTAAAAATTAAAATTTTCACCAAATATTCAAATTTTCAATAATAATAATAATAATAATAATAATAATAATAATAATAATAATAAGGAGTGAGATCAAAAAAATTGTGACACACTCTTCTCATTAAAACTTTTAGTTATTATGTTATCATGTTTAAAGTCAAACAAATAAATTTATTGTTAATTAAATATTTTTCAACAAAACCCAACTTGGTCCCACAAAAATTTTACCAAACATTCAAAGGTCTGCCTTCAAACTTGCCTTTCAATGTTATTAAACAATTTCAGGTAGAAGGAGTGGTCCACATGATATTTTAAAGTTAAAAAATAGAATTATTTGGTACAAAAAGTTAAAATTAATGCCGCTTTCAAAACATACTTAGACACCAACAATAGAGGACGGAAATTGAAGTCTGAAAATACTTTCTGCATAATGGATGACGATATGAATGTTCTGGCAGATTTTTCGCAACATTCTGGTCAAACATTTTATGTTGCCGATATTCGAGGTAAAGTTAAAGAAAAGTTTATGACCCAAAATCAGCCAAAATTTCCCAAAAAGTTCTTGGTATGGCAAGCAATATGTTGTGGCGACAAAAGAAGACAAACATTTGTTACAACAGGTTCTATAAATACCGAAATTTACATCAAGTAATGCATACAAAAAAGCTGCTTCTTGGCAGCCTGTCACTATGGTAAACATGCCCAAGAGTGGTACAAGAACAATAATGTAGTATTTGTACCAAAAGAGGCAAATCCTCAATACTGCCGGAGCTAAGGCCAGTGGAGAGATAATGGGCTCGTGTTAAAAGAGAATTTAAGAACAAAAAAGGTGTCCAAAAGTGTGGTAGATTTTAAACGAAGATGGATTACCTGTTCGAGCAAAATGGCAGAATGGGTTTCCGAAAAAACGTTCAAAATTTTACTAAATCGTTTAAACTTGTTAATTGTAATCATAATTCCAAATCAATAAAAAATAAAATTATATGATTAGTGCTTTCGTTTTTATTAACATATTGAAATGTTAAGAATTTTTCGATCTCACTGTTTACTATAATTTTAGTAAATATTTTAAATTTACTAAAATTACTAAAAATTCAAAATTTTTGGTAATTGAGCTATCGAATCTGTAGTACCCTCTATCACATGCATATCAATCTATAACTTGTTTGTTACCGGTTTTAATTATTTAACTGCTTCAGACAATTATATTCTCGTGACCATGATCTTATGCAATCATGATTAGTTTTGAAACGTCGTGTTCAATTTCTATCTTTTAAAATACCAAAGATGTTCTATATGGAATTAATTTCGGGAATTTTGGGCCATTATCCAATGCTTTAGGCCATTGTCGATATGAAACACTCATCTAAGTGGCATTTGTCACTAAACAAAGCCAAAATTTCATTGATAATAAGACGGTTGAACTAATTACTAAATCTTCATATAAATAAATCTTCATATAATAAGTATAATAAGTTAAAATTTCTTATAAAAAAAAAAAAAAAAAAAAAAAAACATTTAACGAAATAAAACACCAAAATTTTTTTTGTATATTATGAAAAAATAAATATTTTATTTTATATTCAAGTTAAAGAAAATGCGATATTTGTTATGAAATATTTTAAATAAAAAACTAATTAAAATACTAAAATTAGTATTGAAGTTTTAACAAATATTTAATCAATAATGCAATAAGTATGAAACCCATAACCAAAATAAATAAAAGAATAATAAATAATATTAGCAAAAAGAATTAAGAAAATCTTTATAAACTATACTTTAAAAGTACAAAGTTCTTTGTAAAAATATGCATATGAATATAAATAATAATTAAATACGATATATAATTCAAGAAATACTGCTCTTAAAAAGATGATTTAAAAAGATGAGCCAATAATTCAGGCTCAGACAAATCCATTTTATATTTTTGTACAATATCCTGAACTTTTAGACGACGTCTAACATGAGGTGGTTGAAAACTGCAAAGAAGACGGGTGTAATTGTTTTAATTATTACGTTAAATGACTTTATTTATAATTACCCTTCATTGTCTAAACGTCTTCTTTTGGCCATATTGTGGGCAGTTTGTCTTACCAGATTACCCACCACACGTCTACTCAATACCATGCCATCTACCAAAGGTGTAGCAAAACTCATACGACCTGGTGGACCTTGCAATTTAACTCTTAACAGTCCTGATTGCAAGGCATGTATGAAAATAACATGAACATCAGCAGCTCGTGGTATTTGTAAAATATTTGCTTCTTCTCCCGTTTTTGTATACGGTAATAAATCCTCTAAAAGATTGTGATTGTGTGTGAATCATAAGAATGATTGAGTGAAATAAGTGTGATTTATTTTTCTCTTACCTATTGGGAAGTTTAAGAGATCTTCGAAAGATTCTAACCAAACTAAGAATATTTTAGCTGGTGGTTGTGCTAACAATGAAGGTTTCATGGCATTAGCTTTACGTCTAGTTGGCGGTATAGGATCTTTAGATTTATCCAATTCCAATGACATATTTCTCGACCTTTGTGGAGCATTTTTATTGGACTCATGTGTAGTGGAATTAGTTTCCGTACTACGTGACCAAACATTTGTGGATTGTTCCGAGGAATTTGTGGAAAAACAACAACCATCTATGTCGGAATGCAAGTTCCATTCTGTTGGCACCACAAAGGCAATTTCAGAAGATACATCTGCCCAATATAAAACTTTAGTTTCTCCATTAAATTTCATATCAAGGGGTTGAGAACGATTTTGGGTTTTATCTTCCGACTTTTGTGTAGAAGTTTTTAGAGACCAAGAAGTAGAAACTATACCAGTCCATCCAGAATGCTCAGATATATCAACAGGCCAACCTAACATAATTAATAATGAAGGTTTATAACAAACATAAAAGTCATATATTTTCTTATTTAAACTTTACCCAAAGTCAATAACATATTTCCAAAATGTGGATCCAATGTACGAATATTTTCTTCACTCATATTACCCACAATTTCCTCAGCAGTTGTTTGACCCGATTTAACATAAAACACATGTACTGTATCATATGTTCTAGCACTCAATTTATCCAAACAATTTAACTCGGCTGCAAAATTGGTACGTTTTGTATCTAATACTATTAAGGGTCTTTGTGGTGGTGCACCCAATGTTTCTGCGGGACTATTGGGATTACGCTCTTCAAAAGTAAGAAAACCAAAATGGGATAAAAACAAACGGGCAGCTTGAAACTCATGACACACCGGTGGTGGACAACTTTCCTGGGCATGTGATAAAGAATCTGAACTATTATCAGTTTCAGCCCAGGCTAATTTCTCCTGTATTGTTTGATTTTCTAACATTGCCTCCAATTGTTTAATATTTTCCTGACCATACTGTTCACGTATCTGTTCAAAAGTGGGTATAGAAAAATCTGCTACACAAGGAGTAACTTTTTCCACGCCTTCAGGGAAATGTTTCTGATCAAATTCTATACGTTGTGGAACTTCATTCATGGGTATAGGTCTACCAGGATTGACAGCATGGTACTTGGTACCAGATTTACTGCGTGGCAAATGACGTAATTGCATTGTCCAGGCATGACGTCCAAAGGGTCCACGTATCAGTACTAGATGATATATAATAAATTGTATATAATACGGAAATAATTAATATTTTTATTAATATTGGATTCCGTGTTAGTAAATTATTATGTTAGAACTTGCCAAATATTATATATCACTTACATGTTACAGTTGGTTGAGGATCTTGATCATTGCCCAGTGGTTCTTCCAATAACGCTAATATTGTAGAGTTTTCCGTAACAAAATATTTAAATTTCGAAATGGCCTGCTCTGTAGTTATCGTAGAACTATTTGTGGCATCCAAAGAATTACAATGTTTCATTAAAGCCACTTCATCCAACAGCGATGAAATAGATTCGGGACCACATTCACTGGGAAAATAACCAACCTGTTCCAATATTATGGTTAATAAAGCTTCGGCTGCATCTCGTACACGCATTGAAGCTGGTTTCAATTCTTTTTCGTCTTTAAATTTGGGTATATCACCGGATTTCCTATACTCTTGGTACCCGATATGCCCAATTCGACAACTTCCAAAACAGTTTGTAAACAATCCTTATCCTGTAGCAAATATGGATGTTGCATAAGCCAAGCTGAAGTACATTGAAAGGCTGCCACAATAGTACTATGGAGATCTTTGCTGTGGGCCGGTGGAGGTCGGGAACATTGATAGCAAATGTAATCACAAATCCATTTTACTGCACGCTTACATTCCAAGGCGTCTGTGGAAATTATCGTAAGATTTTGACTTGGTTCTTCAATTTTTACTAAGTTTTCTAGGTTTTTTTTTTACATATGTATGATATTTTTTTGTATTCAATTTGTTTTTGGTATTGAAATCAGAGTTTTTTTGTTTTGGTTTTTAATTTTTACATTATTTTGATTGAGGTTGAAATGTGAATTTGTATGTATGTTTATTTGATTTGAGTTTGGTTTTGTAATTTTTTTTTTTTGTTTGAAAATAAAAATGTACAAAGAAAAAGAAAAACATGAATATGTTTTATGATGTAAACCCAATTATGACCCAAAATATTTTATTTATAAATATATTTATTATTTAACAGGTGAAGAACAACATAATTGTGTTAGGAGGAAAATGTATTTGGGATATTTTTGGAATTTTTTTCATTTAAATTTCAATTCATTCAAGTATATTTGTGTATTAATTAAGAACATGTAGCATGAATAGAAAGAGAAAGAAAAAAACGAAAAAAGAACCAGTGTTAGTAATTATAGTTTAGTTATTAATTACCGTTTGTAAATTTCCTGGCTGCAGCATTTTATTATTTTTGGCAGTGGTTATTTTTTGTTTATACAAATGGAGGAAAATGGGTTTGAAATTTAAAAAAAATATAGGGAAAATAACAAAAAAAAAAACATCACAATATTACAAACAAAAGAATGTCAGTTTTAAAATGTCATTATGGAGCAATAAAATATTTTATTAATTAAATTAAAATTAATTTATAAACAAAAATATATTCATAAAAAATAATAATATTTGTGTATTTGTGTGCAAGAGTAGAAAAATTGTAAAAAAGGATAAAATGCATGTCCAAGGATTAGTAGTTTAAAAAAGAGAATAAAACAACAAGAAAAACACATTTGTTAGGATGTTAACAAATTTCATTTAAATTTTTGTAAATTAACAAAATACAAAATACTTTTCAAAATAATAAAGTTTTATATAAAAAATAACACGAAAATGGAGCATTATTCAGTTATATATTAAATGCATAATGAATGAATTTAATAACATGGGAATTAATTAACTAGAAAAATAAGGGGTGGGTTTCTAATTGGATCTAGATGAAATATTCTTGTTCATAATATTTATGTTAATAACTATGAGAACTATGATTTTTGGTTAATACACTTTAAAGTGTAGTGGGATATGATGAAAAACATATTTAGATGCATTAGAAAAATAATATTTTAATCGTCTAAGGGAAAGCAATTTAAGAACCAATGATATTGCTATATTCGGCTGTGCCGAATTGTCAATACCCTCTACTTCACTGTGTATTGAGAAACTCAGTATGTCAAATATTTTTACTTTAATACATCCAAAAGCTTACTACAGACACTGATAAATAAAATATTTTTAATGCTAACAGACTTTTGTTGGGGTTCATAAAATATATTAAGAACCGAGATCGAAATATTCTTTATATGCATTTATATTAATAAAAACGAAATCACTAAACTTACAGTTTTTATTTGTATTTTTTATTATTATTGAAATTATTATCACAATTTATAAAAATATATATTTTTAAAGTTTTAATCACTACTGATGAAATTTTAAATCTTTTTCACATTTTTTGTACTCTTCAATTTTTCTTTCAAAAAGAGCTCAATATTTCTACACTGGCCTTAGCTCCGGGCATTATTTGCTTTTCTTTATATAAATACCACACTATTGTTCTTGTACCTCTCAAGGGGTTGTGACAGGATGTCAAATCAAAAATAAGTGGACACATTATGAAGTCTTATGAATGGAAGCAGCCTTCTTTGTAAACATTCTTTGATGTAAATTTCGTTGTAACAAATGATTGGCTTCTCTTGCTTGCCTTGCCAATATCTTTTTGGGAATTTGTTACTGTTTTTGGGACCTAAACTTTTCTTCAATATTCCCTCGAATACCAGCAACATAAAATTTTTGAACAGGAATTTGCGAAAAATCTCTGTTCTGAATATAGCTTTAACTTTTTGTACCAAACACAAACAGATGTGTTGGGATCTCTTTTGAAAATGATCATTTGGATCCATTATTTCTACCTGAACCAGGTTTTCTATCAACAGACAAGTTTTCCCGTTACAGTTTAATAATATTAAAAACACTTTGAATGTATTATGTTGGGTTTTGTTAAAAATATTTAATAATTTTAGTAATCCTTTTTTCTTGTGCCTCATATTAATAAGTTTAACAATATATTTATTTGTTTGACATTGAATGACACGTTTTGCAAATGTTACTTGATCAAAAAATTAAATTATTCTTGGTTAAAAGTTTTAATGAAAAACCTATGTTAAGAATTTTTGATCTCACTCCTTATTTACATTGAACTGCTTGAAATTCAGTCATTTTGATCACTGAAGCACTTTAGTCCACATCGACTATAATTACGTCAATCTTCACGCTACTCCTTTGTCTCTTACATCATAGCTTTCTCCTCATCTCCACTTTCTATTCAAGGACCAAATGGACCTGATACTGCACCTTCTTATAAGTGACAATCTAGTGACGTAACCTAAACTACCTATATATACAAATTTTTTTTGTCTTCATAAATTAATTATTGGCGGATTTTAAAAAATTATGAAATGACAACAACATCCATTTTTAATTAATTTCAACAACTGCCTCATTTACAAACTTAAGTTAAAATGACCAAATTAAGATTATTAAATAGCTTTCCCCTTTAAAACCTTCACACTACGACTTCTATAGCACTTTCATACACATTAATAAAATGGATTGAAAGGAATCAAAAAATATTTATAAAAACAAATACATAAATAATTTTTATATACATATAAAAAGATTTATAATAATGTTCATTGCAAAAGCAAATATATAATTGTTAAAAAATACGTCAAATATATAAAAATGAAACTAAAACCGGAAATCAAGAATAAAAAAATGAAAAACATACAACCCAAAACCAAAAGTAAAAAAGTATGATAAAATGAATAGCAAAATAACTCAGAATAAGTAAACCTTGAATGAATAAAAAAGAAACAAGAAAAACTTACCCGAGTCTCTTATGAACAAACGAGCCAAACCCGAAAGTAATTCCAAGGCAGCTAAAGAAACATTTAAATCAGTACGCCAAGATGATATTAAACGATGACATACCAAATAGGTGGCATGAACAAATAGAGCATGAGCATTATCTGTTAAATAAAAACACATAGAATTGTATTGTAACAATTTTCATAATACTTCTTAGAGAAAAACTTTTTGAAATCGAAAGTTAAGCATAAGAAAAATCAAATAAATTAAGAAAAACTTATAAAAAAAATTACCATAACCAGTAGCTGTTTCATAGTCATGTGATAATTCCGGTGGTAAATCATCGAATAGTGTTAAACTGGGATATTCATGTTGTGATGTATTATCACGGGCATTTAATGTTGCCGAACCATGATATGAATCGGCTGCAGTTGAACTACCAGCAGCTACTGAATTGCCAATAGTGACGGTGCTATGAGCACCTAAGCTACTATTACCAACACTAGCTATTGAAGCAGAACGCTCTGAACAAGCTACTCGCATAAATACAATTATAATATAAATAAAAAACAAGGCAGAAATAATGATGAAATGCATAAAAGCCCCATAAGAACAAAAATAGAAGACATGAAAATGTAAAAGAAAAAATAAATAAATTAAAAATAAATAAAAATTAAATAATGAAGATAAATATTTATATAAAAAAGAAGATTAAAATAAGAAAACATTTTTCAAATTTAGAGAAAACATTTTATACATTAAGATTACAACTCTGACATATAAAAAGTTTAGTAGGGCGAATAGATACAGTATTGTTCGAAACCAAAGCAATTTTATTCTTGTAAGCACTTATTGTTTCATATGGAATATTATGGAAAAGTATTATTTTTTATTTATTTATTAAGACAATCGCTCTTCAAAATCCATGCAACTTTCGATAATTTTTTTTGCATTGTTGGGCATGATTTTATCCGTTTCATCATCACGTTTTTATTTTGAGAATGATGAAACCACAACTTTTTGTTTCATTAACTAATAACTAGTCTTTGATCAACTTTGTTCCAATGTTGTGCTGTCGTGCGTGCATCGAAGCAATATTTCTCACTTAGCATAGTGTTACATATCGGTTGCCAAAATGTCCAAGAAAATAAAAAGCTTCATTTTCGTTTGGATTTTTACAAAGGCACCAACTCTTCTTACCTTGGTATACCTCCCATATAGCTACTTTTCCTTAGATATTCTTACTTGACTCATTCCTTTGGAATTTAATATGAATGAGCTACTAAGATAGCATGAAGCTTTCTAAGCATGGTCTCACTAAATGTTTTTAATGAAGAAGAATTAATCTGAAGTTTGTTTATATATGTATTAATAAATAAAAAGAATATTTTTCATTCATCCATTTGAAGAGCACATATAAGACTATTAGAACTCATTGGGTAGAAATTTCGAACAATACTGCATTTGCTTATCTATTTATATAGTACCAAAAATATAAGTTAAGTACCTGAGCTTAACACATTTGTCTCAGTATTTCCTTGGCCAGGTGAAGGAGAGCCATGATGTAGATTATGATCGGCTGCTAGAGATTCAGTATCTTCAAAAGTAACAGCATCTTGTACTGTTAACAAAAGACCTCCCAATAACATATGAGTATTTTGGGCATCCGTTTCCACTTGTAAAGCATTCATAAGAATATTTATCAATCTAGGCTTAAGCTGTATAAAGGTAACAACTCTAAAATGAAAATATAATTATTGCATTGAAAATTTTGTAATTCTTAATTTTTATAAATGTACATACTTCTCTGAAGACTCATTCGTTAAATCTCTTATAGGTAACGTTTGAAAATGTAGAGGTAAAGTTAAAATCGATAATAATATTTGTATAGCAGATCTTCTCAATTCTGTTTTATTGAATTGCATGGCCTGTGTTTTAATTTTTAAATCCTTGGCGGGTAAAACAATTTCTAATGCTGCTATGAATGAAGGCAATAAAACGTGTATACCATCTAAATCTAAACGAAATAGATCTGCAGAATTTAATAAAATACTGGCTAATGTTTCATCACATTCCTTATGTTCGGTAATCTTTAAACATTGTTGTAAAGCCATATAAAAACGAGCCAAATAAACGGGTAAAATTTCTTCACCCGTCTTTTTAGCACAAAATATTTTACACAATGTTCCAATTGCTTCAGCTCGACCCGATTCATATTTATCAATTGTTAAGGTAGGAGGCAAGCTGGTAGGATCATTTAAGGAATTAGGTTGTGACAGAGATATGCTACCTTTACGATTTTCCATTATCATAGAGGAAGGACGTTTACTGGCCTCGGTTGCTTGTTCTAGATGACAAGAAAAAAATATCAGTAATAATTTATATAATTCAAAAACTACCTACTTTTTGTATTAATTAGCCAAGCATCGCCACCAATATGTGCTGCTTCAAATAACCATTCGCCAAATAAATGCAAAATGCTATTGCATTTTGGTCTAGCAGGAGCTAAAGGGGGCCTTTGCTCCAAACCCAGCGAGGGTAAAGCTTAATAATGTATATACGTATCTTAATGAATTTTCAATTAGTTTTTGCTTAAATTACTTACAGTTTAAGCTGCTACTAGATGGAGGTCCTGAAGTTGGTGTTAACGGTGCTGGTGCCGCCGAGGACGATGAACGAGAACTTGTCAAACCAATGAGTGCAGCTTTACTAAGACCTACAAATATTTCATTTTAAAGATAAAAATGCATAATTTGTTAGATATTTGTTCAGAGAATATTTTTTATTTGCTGTTATAATTAAAAACAATTAAACATCATTTAAAAAAGAGAAGGTAACCAAATGATCCATGCAAAAATGTGCTTTAGAATTAAAAAATAATGTACATAATAATGCATAATATTTTTTCTCATTATTCGAAAAATTGTGTGCAGACAAACAAATGAATATAAAAGATGTACTTTTTATAAACTACATGCGGTTTCAAATTGCACACAAATTTATTTAATAAATTGTGTCATTATTTAATATTTCTTCTAATTATAGATGCTGTTTGAGAAAAGAATTAAATGAGTTAATCAATTTACATTATTTATACAAAAGAAAATAATGTTGTATGATTAAAAAATAAACCGTAGTACATGCAATTCTTCAAACACTTCTATTATTAACTTTTTCATAAATTCAGAAAATTTTATGAAAATGATTCATTCAAATATTGAGTGCATAACGCTCTTTTAGTACATGATTGATTTTCTTATTAAGATATCTTCTTAAATATTCACTTGGTTTGAGCTAAGGCGTTTTTGAAATGAGGAGTAGAGTTCGCTATATTGAACATAGTCAGTGAACTTCCAAAAATAAATAAAAAAATAAAGTATGAGATCAAAAAAAATCTTAACACACCTTTTTCATTGAAACCCAAGTGTTATTAGAGTGACCAGAAAAACTAGTGACTAGAAAAAAGTGCTTACTAAAATTAAACCTTTTAAAGTTAACATCCTCAATACACCCGATAGGAAAGCAGACCGGTTAGCTCAGTGCTCGGACTATTTCGTACGAAAAGAAACTCTGCTAAAAATTGTAGTACAAAAAAATAGCACGCAAATTGAAGTCACGTTTCCTAAAATAATGTTCCAGCTGCATAATGGATAACAAAACGTATCTTTTCAACTTTCTGGACAATAATTTCATGTTGCTAATATTTGAGGAAATATTGAAGAAAATTTTAGGAACCAAAGCAGACATAATTTTCAAATAGTTCTTGGTATGGCAAGCAATATGCAGTTGCAACAAAAGATGCCAATCATTTGTTTAAACGCGCTCTATAAGTACCAAAAATTATATCAAGGAATGTATACAAAAGATACTGCTTGATAAGACTTCATTGTGTATTCACTTATTTTTGTTCTGACTTGGCATTCTGTCGCTATGGTAAACAAGCACTTGAGTGGTACAAGAACAATAATGTGGTATTTGTACGAAGAGAGGCAAATTCTTCAAAGTGTCCGAAAGTAAGGCCAGTGGAGAGATATTGAGCCCTTGTTAAAAGAGAATTAAAGAGCGCAAAAAAGGTGTCCAAAAGTGTGGTAGGTTTTTAACGGAGATGGACTACCTGTTCGAGCAAAGTTACAGAAAATTATTGTTGCATCTTTGGAAAGTCGCCGACTTCGCACCAGATCAGTTAGAAGTCTGCACTCCTTCAAATGAACTCGCAAAGATCTGATCGCAAACTATTTATTAATTTTACAAATGATACAAAGACCGGCTCGTAGTTTTTCATTCCTGCGTCATGGCGTAGGATATAGTACAGTCGATCTTAACCGACTAATATACTATTGCTTCTTTTTATTATTATTTTATAATTATTATAATATTCATCTATTTAGATTGAAAATCGCTCTTTTAATGACCCGTAGCTACAAAAAATAATAAATTTATTAAAATGTTGTTTTAATTGAAATCGAAAAAACGATCATCAGTTATATTGAATAACAAAACCAATTGCATGTTTAAATTATTTGTAACAAACGTGATCGTTGTTTAATTTCATTTGTTATTAACTAAAACTCAAGGTCAAATTAAAAATTATTAAATAAAAACTGAAATTTACAAAAAAAAATTACAACAAAAAATTTAAATTAGAAAATAAACTCACAAATAAATTGTAGATCTGTTATTGGATACCTTCTTCTTCAATGAATATGTTTAACTGACAAATAATTTAAAATCAAGTGCACTGGAAACTCAACAATTTTGTGTGTATGTTAAAAAACAAAAAATATAAAATTTGTGGGCGTAAATTTGGAACCATAAACAATTGATAACGTTTTTTAACATAATACAAAAAAATAAACTTAACTCTAGAAAAATTATATAAATACATACAAAATTATTATTACTTAATTATTTACACGTAGTAGAAGGTTAATAACATTTTTATTTTTTTTTTAATTTTGTACTAAAAGCAAACGCGTTAAGCAAAATAAAAGAGCGTAGAAATTTTTTAAAACCTAGAATAAAAATAATAATAATAATATATTAGTGAAATTAATTGAAACGAATCATAAGCCAAATAAGTTGTTGTGTTTTTTGACAGAAAAAATTTAGCAAACAACGTATATAATCACAAGGGTTAAGAAAAATAAAGAAAATTAAACGAAAAATTAGTTGAAAACCAAATATCGCACCCTTTTGTTGTGTTAAATTTGGCGCAACACTAAAACTTTTCGCCAAACGTCTTTGCAATGGTGGTGTGGGAGAATGTGGTAAATTTTGTTGTGGTAATTGATCTTGTACACCACTGACACCTGTACTTGTTGAAGGCAAACCAAATGATATAGAACCTAAAACACCAGCAGATTGACTACCACTTGCCGCAGTTGCGCCAGTCGAAGAATTGGTATTTCCAATATTAACACTCGTTATTAAAGGTGACGGTACATTTACAGTGGTAGAGCCAGTTGAAACACTACTACTGCCATGATGATGATGATGATGGTGATGTCCCAATATAGCATTAAATGCCGAACTAGCCGAACCACTTATGAAATTATGAATATGGGAATGTTGTGCCGATTGATTATGATGTTGTACAGTTGCTTGACTTTGACTATTATTGCTATTTGCAACGTTATTATTGCTATTATTCATGTGTACACTAATACTGCCATGATGGTGAAAAAAACTATGGTGATGATGATGTTGTTGATGATGTGTTGATGCTGAAGTGGCGTTGGTTGTACCATTTGTTGTGGCTTCATTTAGGGCCAAACGTATGTCCATTAAATTGGTAATACCATCTTCAGCTGATCGTACAGATGGTACGTAAATACCTATTTGTTTTTTTAATTTAATTTTTAAATATACAAATACCATTTATGGCAATAAAGTGAAAAAAGGAAAAGTGATAAATATAATAAAAGAAGATAGTAAATATTTTATTTTACGTACAAATAACATCTTCTTCAAATTTACCGTTTACAAATAATGGTATTGAAACTAGAATTAAATTAAATGATATTTCATTTATTTGAAAATAATATTTATTTTAAAAAGGAAATGAAATTTAGAACTCTAAAATTGATTGGTTCTTACTTTTCAGAGCAACAATTTTATAAAATCATAAAAAAATAAAAAAATAAATATACTGAGTATCGAAAGTATCTACAAAAAATAAAATCAGTGAATCATTTTATATTATTTTTTCAATTTAACTAAAATTTACTAACTTCTTAAAAAATTTAAATTCTCAACAAAAAGTTTTACAAAAAAATAAACAATTTTATTAAATATTCACATCTGCTCTAATAAACATTGGTACAAAAAAATAAATTTTACAAAAAAAAATAAATTCTCAATTAAAAAAAATTACAAAAAATTAAATTTTCACAAAAATTTAAAACTTGCAAAAAATGAAATGTTCACTAAAATTTAAATTTCACTAAAATTTAATTTCACTAAAAATTTTAAATTTTCACTAAAAATTTTAAATTTTCACTAAAAATTTTAAATTTTCACTAAAAATTTTAAATTTTCACTAAAAATTTTAAATTTTCACTAAAAATTTTAAATTTTCACTAAAAATTTTAAATTTTCACTAAAAAATCAAATTTCAGATTATGAAATTTTTTACAAAAAATTCAAACTTTCACTTAAAATTTAAAAATTTCATTAAAATAAAATTTTTCACTAAAAATACAATTTTTTTCTAAAACTTTTATTCTCATTAAAAAATAAAATTATATTAAAAATAACTTCACAAATACTGAATTTATCACTAAAATTTAAAATTTCATAAGGACTGAGATCGAAAAATTCATATCACACGTTTTTTATTAAACCCCATGTATTATTTGATATTGTTTTGATCAAGTTACATTTGTAAAACATGTATTAAGTTTTAAATGTCAAACAAATGAATATATATTTAATCTGATTTAAACCCAACTTTGACATTATTGATAATGTGTCAACTTATTTTTAGCTTGACTCGACATTCTTTCTCAATAGTAAACAGGCCCTTGAGTGGTATAAGAACAATAATATAGTATTTTACCAAGGCAGACAAATAATCGAAACTGCACGAATCTAAGGCCAGTAGAGAACTATTAAGCTCTTGTTACAAAAGAGTTGAAGATCACAAAAAAGATGCCAAAAGTGTGGTATATTTAAAACGGAGATGGAATTATCTGTTAGAATAAAGTGACAGAAAGAACTATAAAAAAGTTAATACAAAGAGAATTTTTTTTAAAAATTTTTTGATCTCACTCCTAATACAATGAAAGTTATATCCAATTTGATTGTTGTTTGTTGCAATTTCTATATACTCACATACTCAACGAAACATCTTCGAAATTGTAACTGATGTTTGTTCATAAAATAGAAATCGTTAAATTATTTCGAGAAGTGATTTTGATTCTACAGATATACTTTCAATATCTATATTATGGATTTTTAATCGTTTTGTAAAATATAAGAGTTTCTCTTCTCTTATTATAATAAAGCGTAATTCTCGTTTCAAATTAATTCTAATTTCAACACCAATTTAATTTACTATTTCCTTAAATCTAAAATAGTTTAAGAAGAAATTTTTATATAAAAACCAAAATATACAACTGTATTAAAGTTTTTAAATCATGTTTCTAATCACCAAAAAATGAACTTATACTAATAACGTATTAACAACTTGTAAAATAGTATTTATAGTTTTTAAGACCTTTTATAAACATTCCCTACATGTTAAAATTATTATCAATCCAAAAAAATAAAACTTACCTAAAAATGCATCAACTTGACTGGAAATACCCTTAATGGCTTTTAAAAATATTAAAGGTAATGACTGAAGACAAGGATGTTGATAAGTCTCAGCTCCTTTGTCGTGTGTCAAAGCCCATTGAACAAAATGAGACGATTTACTAATTATATGTGGCGAACAAAGAGCTGTAGGATTGCCAATAGTACGTAAAAAACGATACCAAGTTTGGGCAACACAATCGTTTGTCATGCCCGCCGGAATAAGTTGAGCATCTTCTTCAGCTAAAAATTTGAGAAAATTTATTTTAAAAAATGTATTTTCCTAAAAAAAATTAAAAACTTACAAATTTTTAATTCTGGAAAGGCTGGCCCATAAGTAAATTCTAATAGTCTAGCTGTTAGAGCTAAATTGACACGATTCCACTGATCTACTAAAGCCACACGATGACGCCACATAGCACAAGATTCTTGTAAGGTTTTCCATAGAGAAGGTGATGGAAAACATCTAACACAAGCCAAAAGCCAAACTTCAAATAATACCTGCAGTACTCTCTCACACAATTGATCGCCTACATCATCTTTAATGGTGGGTGGAGCTAACAGGGTTTCATTTATAGCCAAAAGAAATAGTAATAAAGATTCCCATGTTTCTCGATCCATTGTTTGGGAAATTTGTGCAGTTTGCTGTAAAGTGCGTAAAACACGATGACATAAAACCGCTTGACGATTAATTGTATCAATACCTTTGAAGTAAAGGAAATATATTTGAGTATTTTTGATAAAATAAGTTTTTTATAGATTTAAATTACAACTGTATGTTTTACGTTTAAATTAGCTAATTATATGACACCTACCAAGCTCTTTTTGATATATAAATGGTAAGACTTGAAATGAGAATGTATTTTAAAATTTCGTTAGTTACTTTTTCATAATTAAATGCTAAATTTTGTTTCATTTTTTTATTGCAGAGCTTTTAACTTACTACTATGAGATAGTTGAGGATTTTATGTTTATCATGTTGATAATGCTACTTACTTTCATTTTGACGTGGTACAAATAGATTATGAAAATGATTAATTATTTTACGACAATACATATTTGCATCTTCACATATTGGTTTGGGTACACTAATTTTTGGCTGCGGATGTAATGCCGTCATCCATTCGCAATATACATTTACACAATCTTTAATGGTTTCATGTTCTTGCAGTGGTAACGATAAACCAAAACAAATCACATCCATGCACCAGTTGACCTAAAATAAAGTTAAATAAAATGAAATAAAATAAAATAACTTTGACATTTAAATTCGTCTTTTATATACCCTTCATTCAAGGCGAAGCATTTAGTTGGTTAAGGATTAGTTTCCAGCTAAGGCGTGAGATCGAATGATTCTTTACATACATATATGTAAACAAAAACGAAGTCACTAAACGTATATTTCCTATTATTTTTATTTGCTTAAAGTTATTATTACTTATTAAAAAATATTTTTATAGTTTTAAACACTAGTCATTACATTTTTAACTTTATTCAGGAACCCTCCCATTAACGTGTTTATTGTGATTTCTGTCACTTTATTCGAACAGATAGTCCATTTCCGTTTAAAATCTAATTCTTTTTGCTCTTCTCTTTCCTTTTAACAAGAGTCCAATTTCCTTCCGCTGGCCTTAGTAATTTTAGACAATTTGCCTGTCTTGGTACAATCACCACATTATTGTTATTGTACCATTCAAGGGCTTGTTTACCTCAGTCTTAACATAATTACACATTATGAAGTTTTATGAATGGAAGCACCCTATTTGGTAAACATGCATTGATATAAATTCCGGACAAAATTTGGTTTCGTTGAAATTATTTAATAAATTTAAATTCTGTTCTCTAATTTCAATCAGGTTAAAAGCAAATTCATATTAGTAATATAAAAATAACTGACATATTTAACCAAGATACTTAATAAAAAATACCCCAGTTGTAAAACTTGAATTACATAAATTTCGTTTTTGTTATTTTCAAAAGGAGAGTTCGAACAAAAAATTTAAAACATGAACTGATTAATTTTCCAAAAACAGAGAATAAATGTTGGCAAGGATTTCTTGCCAACATTAATTCTAATGAATGAAAAAGTGCAGTGAGATCGTAAGAAATAAAATAAATTAAATGAAACTTGCTTTGGATTTCAACAGCAATTTTTCAAGTTAATTTTAAATTATTTTTCATTATTCTTATGATTACTTACTGGACAAATGCTTAAATTACCAACAATACTGTATATATTTGATAATATTAAAAAAGGACTATATTAAACTTTTCCTGAATGTATTATTTTCAAAATACTACCTGCCTTAGAATAGAAAGTTAAATAAATTGAAGTAATACACAAACACATGTATAGTAATTTATGCTCTCAAAATAATCAATATTATTAATAGCTATTACTTACTTCTTCATCTTTAACCAAATGACTTGGTTCAGCATTCTGAGTAATACCCAAATTTGTGGCTAATTGTTTAACCACAGATACAGCTACTTCACGACCAGCGCTAGCAGGAAATTTATTTAGAACACTATAACTTTGAGCACCGCAGCTATTAGCAGATATCTGTGATGACAGTGAAACCCACTCGCCATACATTTTATTTGTGGATTTATATTTTAATAATATTTACAAAATATTTCAATTCCTTTATTATCACCTTCAATTATTTTAAATATAATGACTTTTTTTTAAATTCAACTACAAATTGTTTTCCAAACACGTCAACAAAAAATGATTTTTCCCTTTTTTGTTACACATTGGCCTAGTCATGGTAAAATCTTAACCACATTTTAAACACAATTTGCGCCTTTATAATTTACTTAAATCATAAAAACTTAAATTATATTTATAATTTATTTTCTGAATTTTATTGTGTATATATTCTTGTTTATATATATTTAGATACTTTTTTTGTATTTTCAATAAAATTTTACACCTGTACACTCGATTGATGACAATAAAAATTTGACAGTTGTCTGCAAATTTTCTCAAAGTCGCAGTAAACAAATTTCATCGGCGTAAATCTTTATATGTTTTCAAATTAGGAACCGCCATAATTAAATCAAATTCTTTAATGCATAAACATAAAACAAAAAATACATAGCGGTTGATTCAACAATTTTTTAATTTTTGCACGGGATAACAGAACTTTTGGAAATGTAAACATACAAAATAAAAAGACCAAATTTAATCATAGCAATTATATATACCTCAAGAACCCAATTTGCCATAAATCATTGTTCGCTAAACGTTTTTAGGATATACAGATCCAGAATTGGAAATGATTTTATTGGTTGTTGGTGAATAACATCTGCAAATAAAGCGGTTTGTGATTTTTGAAAACTGAATTGAGTAGCTAGAAAGTGGTACTACCAAAATAGATCTTGTTATATACGAAAAATTTAAAGTTGTGTTCAAATAGTGAAATTTGTTACTGGCGAAAAAATTGTAAATGATGCGGTTTTGGTGCATCCAGAAACTAGAACTAGAACGGCTTAGATGTCACTTTTGAAAATTAAAAAGTTTTCGCGATATTCAGAGTCAAAAGATGCGGTCTGCGAAATTTGTAAAAAGGCTTAAACATTTTATCAACAACTTTATTTATATATTTTACTGAAGTAATTTACATATGTCCACATTTTTGTTAGTGCTATATTATTTTATAAAGTATGTTATCAATAACCTATTATAAATTTGTTTTTGAGATATATGTTAATTGAAATCCGTTACAAATTTTTAAAATGTAAAGTAGTTTACATTTGTTTGTTTGTTTACATTTTTTGTTATTGTTTTGTTGTCACGTGCAGAAGCTGCAATAAAATCATTTTAATCAGCCGCTGTCTGCTTGATTTGTTAACACACGCTATATTTCAACTGAGTAATCCAATAGTCAAAATTTTACAACACTTTTGCGGCTGTCAAAATATAAACAAAAACAATATTTTTGTTTTATAAATTTAAATAAAATTTAATTTAAGTAATTCATATTAATATCAACCGCGAACAAATAATAAAAAAGAAAAACTACATTAAAATGAGCCAATTTTCCCGGAGACATTTTCAAGATATAGATATAAGGGATCTAATACATCACTATAGACAATATGAATGTTTATGGGACTACAATAGTCTTGACTATAAAAACAGTGCAATAAAATATCAAGCTTGGAAAGAAATTGCTAAGAATTTTAATAAAGATGTTGAGGAGGTGAAGCGAAAAATAAAATATTTGCGTTCAGCTTATGTGGCTGAAAGAAAAAAAGTAGAGGCATCAAAAAGAGTTAATCCTAATACACCGTATAGACCGAATTTATTTTATTACCACGATTTAGATTTCCTACATAATATAGTGGTTTGTCGTAAATTTGGTGGAAGTGCTGACGTGGATAATACCGATACACAGTTTGTAAGTAGTTTAAAAGAAAAACGTTAAAAACTATTACTCATAATATTGGTATCTTCTATAGGATAGTGTACAGATCTCACAAGACACCGAAGAGGAAGATGATGTGATGGTAACATATTCAAATCCAGTGGAAGAAGTAGATATAAAAGAATCAGACATTTGTAAATCTGAATTTATACTTGAACCAGAACCAGATCTTTCACCGCCACATCGAACATCTGCGAATAGTACACCCGTTATGTCAAGAGCACAAAAAAGACGAATCAGTGAAGAAGAGACTAAAACTAAAAAATCACCTATAATACAAAACTCGAAGTCGAAAAATCTATACATGATGTTTGGTAAAACCATGTCACTTCAATTACAACAATTACCAATAGATGTGGCTGTACTGGCCATGTCTGAAATTCACACTATATTAACCAAAAAAACATTAGAACATATTAGATCTGAACAAAATGGTCACGAGTCAGAATTCGAAGATAGTTTTAGTGAATTTATTGAAGAAACGACAAACGATGAGATCTAGTTTTATGTATATTGTTTTAGTTTGTAGCAAAATAAAAGAAACTATTTCTAAAGGATTTATTTTTTTAGAAAAATTAAAAGTTTAAACACAAGTTTATTTTAATCGACTAAGTCCTTTAATCGGCTGGTTGTTCATATAAAGCATGTAAACATATCTTAACGAAAAATTGACATTGTTATAGTTGAGAATTTTAAAGAAATTAAGGATTACAAAGATAACCCCACCGGACGTTCTTTATATTGATAGACTGATCGTTTAAATAAAATATAAGTTTTTTAATATGGTAAATTGGGAATTTTTTTAACTGACTGATACATGGAGAATAAACTTTATTTATTTGTTTCAATTTTATTAAAGTTTAATATTAACTTTATTTTTCAAAAAAAAACTGCAGAAATTCTAAATTTTAAGTTCTCCATAAATTATACCCTACACCACTGTAGGTGGTTGGGGTATTATTCGCTTGTGCTGATTGATCTGTTCGATTGTTTACCTTGTTATTAATATATTTTCTATTTTCCGATTAATATATTTTCTGAATAATATTCAATAGTTTCCTTACAAAATACATTTTTATAAATTATTTTGCTTATATAAATACAAAAATAAACTTATCTATTATTCATTCTTAATTATATCCCTCCATTGCTCTGGTATATTACCTTCTCCTACACAATATTTGCAAACGTTTTCTCTTGTTTGATTTGATTTTTCATACGGTTCATAATCCTGCATAGGTAGTGGTTTTATAGCGGAACATGGTATCTCTAATTTCACCAAAGTTTCACTATAATCTAAGGGTTTTGTTAATTGTTGTATTAAAAAATTATGTAATACACAACAAGCTCTAATAACAAGTTTCGCTCTATCCAATGTTATATCACTGAGACGATCGAAAATCTTAAACTTGTAAAACATTAATTCAAATGCCATTTGTGCAGGTGATTGCACTCTGTTAATTCTAAAATTAAATGCTTTTTGGGATCTCGTTAAATTTGTGTATTCATCATCATAAGACTTAAGAATATAACGATCCATGCAGAAAACGTCACTGCCCACAAAAAAATATGGAGTTTTTTCAGTTTGTCCTTTTAAGGGCTTCGCTGGTGGAATGTTTAATGTATTTTTTGTTAAAGCCTTATATAATCTACTGTTTTTGTAAGCTGTAAAGCTTTTTGTCTCTTGGCTTTCTATAATTTCAATGTGTTGAAAACGACTGTGAGCATCTATAATACTTATTAAAATGAGACTTGATGGGTCTGAATTAGAAGATCTTACATTAAAATTTCTTGCATCTAATATACCCAATGCATGGGGAAATTCCCAGAATTTATTGAAATCATTGGCACACCTAATCCATTCGTCTTCTTCTTTGGGTAGCTGAGAATAAAGAAAATAAATTATTTCTTATGAATAATTTATTGTTGCTGTATAAATTAATTTTATAATGATTCATATTAATTCAAATCCCTATTTTGTTGTAAGATTATGCGTAAGTGCTGATTTTTGTAGCACACAGACATTGAATTAATTTTAAGTAAATATGAATAAAGTATGTTGAACCTGGTCACAAATAATTAAATCAAATAACAAGTTCATTCATACTTTTTCATGCCTGTGTCAAGATATATCGTACATGATAGTTAACCGACTATAACTATTATTTGTTACTATACCTTTGAATAATCTTTTTCCAAAACATGAATAATATGCTCCAACATTTCTGGTATAATTCGTAATGTACATTTTCTTGATATATGAGAAACTTCCTCTAATGATTTATGTGGATCACCTGCTACTAAATATCTTAGGGTAAGTGCAAGACGCATTCTTAATGTAATTTGAGGCACTTTTAATTTTCTTCTATTTATCTTCAATGAGAACTGCAAATAATGCTTTCAGTTTAGTTAAGTCTATAAAACATATTATGAAAAACATACCAACGCCAATAACTCTTCAAAACTTTCCATTGTTAAAGGGCAAAATGTGTTATCCTCATCTGAATTAGTCCATGCTATTTTCTTTAAAACCTGCGTTTCTATTTCTTCAGATTTTACATAAATTTTTCTTTTCTTTAATTTTGGTTCTTCTTCCTCTAATTCATCGTATAAGTCCATTATTTTACATAGGCATTCTATAGCCCTAATGGCTCTTATAGCAGTTTCCACAGACATTGTTTTATTTTAATAATTATATTTCTTTTGAAATGTTTTCTACAAAATTTATCTATTTGTTTAGAAATTGCGGAAAATAAAGAAACAAAATCGTTGTATTTAAGAAAACAAAACTGATAATCGTCAATAATTTTAGTGTTGCAAAGGTAAATTCTATTATTGAGCAATTATAAAATGCAACTCTGTACTGCCACTAATATTTGGCGTTTGTTTGCAAAAATTTGTGGCAGAACACCTATTCCCAATGCATTAAATTTTTCTATCGCCCTTTTTTCCCTTTCGCATTTTCGCTAAAATTTGGTTATAAAAATAAAAAAGTCAATAGCTGTGTAGTATAAAGTATAAAAATCAAAAAAACCGTCAACAGTGGAATATAAAAGCTGTGTAATATGAATAACTGTCGCGAATGTTTGGCGCATGTATGACTGCGAACATTTGTGGCAGAACCCTATCTCAAGTACATTGATGTTTTAAGCTGCTACTTTCAGAAATTTCGCAGTAAGCAGCAAAAAAGCTAAAAACGTTGATTTACATTCAAAATTAACGGTTCTTCAATTTCGAAATGTTTTATGAAAATCCAAAGTTTAAAATAAAACAATCAAATTTTATTAGAAGTAATAATGGTTCACGTAAGAAATATTTTTCAAAAATTTTTAATGAATACTTCGTCATCACACCATTATAAGGGTAATTTTTGCAGCAATTTATTGATCTGAATCTGCAGGTTTCGGGCAATCGGTAACCTCACTTTTAGATAGCTACTAAGAGGGAGGATAATGACCTATTGTTGAGGCTACCTCAAAACTCAGAAGAAAAACATTTCTAAAATTTGCTATTAAAACTGATTGGATTTTACAGAATTTATTTACTTCAATATTGTAACAAAAATCAATAAAATAGACTCAGTAAGAAGGGTAAAATATGCAAAATTTTGATAACCTAAAAATCGGTGTGCCATAAAAGGCTCAATTTTAAAAATATTTTTTCAGAAATTTAAAACATGCACTTATCAAATCGTGCTGGATCCATTTTTTTTTAAATACAAAAAATTTCTTCTTGCGGAAATATGGTTTAAAGCTTAAGAACTTTAGATATATAGGTCCGTATTTATTTCTTTTAAAATTTCGCACAATTATTTTTCTAACTGATTTAAACATAAATAACTAGAAAAGTAACTTACAAATATTGGCCCATATTTTGATATAGTTCCCATATAAGGTCCTTTCCAAGAAAACAGTCTTGAGCTTATAAAACTTATAAATATCAACCAATTGTATTGAAATTCAGCAGTTATTTCCATAAATTTACTTTTGACGAAATAAGCTTTTGTATGAAGCCCTTCCAGGAAATGGGTTTTGAGTATTTAAACAAAATTTATTGAAATTTGGCATAATTATTTTTCTAACTGACATAAACATATATCACTAATTTAATTTATTTATAATAGCTCAAATACAAGGTCCGATATAACCGTCCTGAAAAAAATCCTTTTCAAACGCATAAATTTTTTATAAATCTTAGTGTCATATAAATGAACTTCACACTTAATTATAATTCAGAGAAGTAAATTATACGATGGTCGTACATTAATTTTTCGAAGCTGTCGTTTACATCCAACAATGTGGTGTAGGGTATTATATAGTCGGGCTGTTTTCTTTATAAAGTTGGTCAATTAAAACTTTGGTTCAGTGCCAACATTTCCAGAGAAATTCATTTTAAGTTATTTTACGTCACAACTGAATACAGTATTGCTTTTTTATTATCTAGTTATATGTTAACATACTGAATATATATTTTGTAACACAATCCAAATTGGGAAATCTGCTAAACTGAACTCAACATATTAAAGATAATCTTCTTCACTTAAGATTTATGTACGATTTGTTTATCACAAATAAAACAATGATAAGAGCATTTTTGAATAAAAGATAAGATTAAAGTCTGTGATAATGTACTTACTTATTAAATTTAATTAAATATTAAGCAATTCACAAATACCACAATAAAACACACAGTTTTATTATTTCATTTCAATATAATTTTTTATTTATTTATTATACACAACATGTAAAGAAAGCCATTTATTATTATAAATTACAATACACATTATTGGTAGTTATTTGTTTGTTATATATAATTTTACTCTGTTTTTTTAAAGTCAAAAAAATAATGAATGATATGCTTTAAATATTCATTCATTTTGTAGACAAAAAAGAAATTAAATTAAATAAATAACAAAAAATAAAATAAAATAATGCTGTTTTTGCATAAGAAACTTTAAATAAAGAAAAGCATCTATAACTATTTAATCGAAAGAAATCATCTTAAGACAACAAACAAATTATAGAGAAAATAACATGAGAATTGAAATGAACTACATTTGTTTTAATATAATTTCTAATAAAAGATTTCAATAAAATCTCTGATACCTACAAATATATCTTTTTTATTATTATAATTTTAATTTAATGTATAAAATTGTTTTAATTTTAAATTTACATTCACTAGAAACGGAAATGCTTAAAAAAATTAATCCTGTTTTTTATCTGCTGCCGACTTAGGTTTGTCCTCTGACGGCGTGTCTTTAAGAGCTTGTGTGGTACCTTCAAGTTTCTTTTGTGCAGCTTGCTCAGCCATTTCCCCGGAGAAACCAAATTCATTGACACGCTTAAGATCAACGCGGTATTGCCAGCGTTGGTAGAGGAATATAAAAAATACAATATCATCACGGAAGCAACCCAATCTATACATTGTTGGCATTTTAATAACAAATGCAAATATGTCATCGATAAATGTATTTAAAAATTTATATGTCATCATACGCCAAGGCATATGAGCTACAGATTTCAATTTGTAATTAATAAATAATTGTGGTGTCATCATAATGAAACCAAATGTTAGCAGATAACCATATAACATGTTTAACAAAAAGGAATACCAGCCTTTATGTTCATTATACACCATGGAATAAATGAAATAACCAATAAGTAGAGGGAAACATATCCATCCTAAATATTTAAATGCTAAATTATCATAAGCTTTAGTCTCACTTTCCGAGTAGGAGCCCTTATCTTTAAAGGAGATTTTGGGTAAAATACCAAATAATTTTTGATCTGTATTATAGTTGATATCAACGACTTTATGAATTTTCCATACTTCAATGCCTAAACCTATGAAACAGGATACACGAATCATGAAATTGGTTTCATTATCGAGCACATAAAGTAAAACGATTAGAGCTTGAAATACACCAAAGAATACTGAACGTACGGAAAGACCTTCTAGCGATTGACGATTATTCCAAAATTGTATGTCATTTTTGAAAGCCAACAATTCAAAAATTGAATGCAATATAGAGATGGCTATAGTTAGGGCCAATAGATAGATATTAGTCTCCAGCATGGTTTCCTTAAGAGAGTCTTGATCTTCGTCATTTTCCTAATAGAAAAGAAATATATGATTTTCAATTTTTTAATAACTTTAATTTTCAAAACTTACATCACCCCCTCCGGAAGCCATTAATTCACCTAAAACATTACCAGCAAATTTGTTCTTCATTTGTTGGGCTGCATATAATTGCCATTTAAACATGCCAATGGGTTGAAAAGTTAAATGTAATGGCAATTCCGGTGTTGTCTCATTAATAGGATAATAATCACGTTGTAAATTCCAATAGTCATTGACGAATACTATGGGTAAATAGGTTTTGCCACCATCAACAAATTTTACATATTCATCCAAAGGTGGTGGCACTGTACCCTGTGCCCAATTTGTTTGATCCACTACTATATTAATTGTCAGATTTGTATGCCAATGTGAGACAATGGTGTCCTTCAAATTTGCCTGAGCTAATTCAAATGCCAATTTTTCTTTTTCACTAGCCAAAAGATTATAATTACGATTAACACGTATTTTCTTGTATTTATTCAATTGCTTTTGTTGGTAACCCATTAAACCATTCTTAGCAAAATTGGGTGCTTTTGGATCGGGGGATTCGCCAGATTTTGTAACGAATGCATGCAAATAAACCGATCCATTGTTCATTAATTTGGGTGAAGCTTTAATAGTGACTTGATGATAATAAAGACCATCTCTATTGGGTCCAGATATCCAATCACCATAAGTGAGATCTTCTTGTAGCCAAAGTAAATTTGATTTTTGTTGGAAGTTAACATCATCGGGATTCTCCGAAAGCCATATGTGCAAATCAAAAAGTGTACCATTTTCGAAATAATTCCAAGCATGAATTTTGGGACCACTGGCAGGAGATTTTTGATTTGTATTGGCGGCAGGTGGTGGACCTCTTCTAAAGAAGGAGGAGACAAAATAAATAATTAAAGCGCGTAGTATCAAAGATTTTGTCATAGCAAAGAATGATTCCATTTTTGATGGTTGTCTCTGTTGTTGTTGTTGACCTTCACCCTGGCCCTCAACGGGAGCATTAGTATCACCATTTTGATTGGCGACCTGGGAATAGAAAAACGTGGAATATATTAAAATGAATAAATTCAATTTTTGTAATATAGATGTTGCAGGATCAGCTTCCGCGTAATAGGTTTGATGTATATAATGACATAAATAAACTTGTACCGAATTTGGATAAAATTTTTCCATATTTAAACGTTTATTTTATTAAAAGACTATTCTGCAAAAACTTTTATGAAAGAGCTTTGTCAAATAATGGTCCTATAATTATTTTTACGGAAATGAGAAACTTAATATAACCACTTTTACCCTTCTTGTAGTGATTTTTGTGACACTAACGTTTATGTGAAATTTATGCGTTTTAAAATTAATTTTGATGGAGGGTTATATGGGAGCTAGAAGAAATTATAAATTGACCCTTTTGTAATTTTGCACATCGCTTATATTTATCTAAATGTGATTTGTAATTATTGTAATACAAACGTAAAGGGTGATATTTGGAAGGGGCTTCTATGGGAGAAGCAATGGACCATATCGTTTTAGAATATCATAAAACTTATTTTTGCCAAATTTATATTTAGGACTTTTAAGAGCTTAAAACCTTATTCCGGGAAGACATTAGTGTAAGAGGTAACTGAAATATTGTACCGAACGTAGCGTTATTTCATCGAAATATCTAAAATACTTTGATCTGTAGAGGGTTTACCAAGTTAACATGGACCGCCAGGATACTGTTTAATCGACATAGAAAATTATTCTTATAGGTTTTTTTATATTACAAATTACACCTATGGTGGTGTATGGTATAAAAGTGCTGTATTTGGATCACCATAATATAGTTCCAGAACCATAGATCCGATTTAATGGTTCGCGGAGGTTAGAAAAAGAACTTTAAACGTCTTAGCATAAATAGAAGGCAAGATCTGGGGATATTTGTCCAGAATTGTATCATTCAACTTCGCATGGGCTTCTATTTTATAGAAGGACAAATTTCAGAGATTATTACTGGACACTGTCACATAGGAAAAAAATGTCACCTCTATCTAGGAATTCTATAGGTTTTTAAAATCTTGAAAAAAGTCATTTAAAAGGTTTTTTGAAATAAATTTATATATAAAATAGGATGTGTTTATGTAACGTATGAACTCCACAACGGATGGACCAACTTTGATAAATTTTCACAGAATGATCACTATGTATACGAAATAATTCCGAAAGGACCAAAGCTAATATTGATTTTGAAATATTTCAAATATTAGTCACTTTCTCAAGGATCTGTTTTACTGGAAGAAATATAGGACGGATAGTACCAAAGGGAGGGCTATTATAGAATATCTAAATAACTATATAACTATTATTATAGAATATCTAAATAACTATTACGAGAATTTGCAAATTTTGTTTTAATTTCTTTCTTAAGAAACTGTTTTATTGACGGATAGGGTCAAGAGAAGAGTTATCTCTCTTATAAAGTAAATATTATCGAATATATAAAAAACTATTATAGCAAAAACTTTAAAGTTTGGTCTTTTCAAGGAGTTGTTTATTGAACAAAATGTAGGACGGATAAAACCCCATACGTAGCCAAATTTATTTATGCCGTAATTTTTTTAATTGTTTCAAAATCTAGTGATGAGAAGAGTAAAAGTAGTGAAATAAAATCTTATCATTGAAATTTCCAATTTTGAATTTACTTTCAAAATCACAAATACACCCTTAAAAAGTTGTTTAACTTCTGTCAATAGCAGAACAATCTTTAAAATTTTGAAATATCTACGTGTTCAATTGCATTACATTGACCTTAACATCATTTTTTTATTTCTGATTCTCATAAAATATATTTTTACACAATTTCTTTTATGCTGCAACCATGGAGCAGCAACTTAAAAATATTCTTACCTCATTCCCAGTGGTTTGTGCTTCTGCTGACATGATTTCGTGTTTATATATTTTATCTTAAATATATTACTTAACAATTGTATTTATATATATTTTTGGTGTTCAAATATCAATTCAATAAAATTTGCATTTTTTCCCAAATTGCAAATTAAAATTCAACAATTTGCAATACAATTTTTTTCTCCTACGTTCCGATTATCCCACCACGTTGTCTTTTTTTAGGAAACAATACGTGTTCTTCACAGCAATTTTCTTTAACTCGTTTAAAGAAAATGTCTTTTATTACTTCATACAGTACAATTTTAATTAATTAATACAATGAACTATTAATAAAAAAGATTTGCCGTCTTAGCGGCTTAAAAAGTTTTTGATCGAAAAAAAGCGAGAATGATTTTGCTTAAAAAATTATTATTTTGTTCTCATTTTTGTGGTGGAAAAATTACTCTTAGTGGTAAATTCTTAATATGCTGGTATGGTGGGTTTTTATCACATGTAGAGTTAAATATCAATGAAGTTGGCTGTAGTTTATAAAATTCTTGTGGTGTTTCCAACTTTATGAAAGATTTGATGGAAAATTTAATAACAAAGATTAATTAAAAGAAAAATTTATATTATTTTTGTTTCAATTCTAATATAAAAATATGATTTTATATCATATGAACCTTATTTTTTATGTTGTATTTTATTACTCTTCATTTAGTGCATTTTGTTTCATTATTGTGGACTAAGAGAGAGATGAGATCTTAAAGTTATTTTATTTTCATTTCATTTTTAATTTAGAAGACTGTGCATCGATATATTTTGGAAATCCTTTTGAAAATAAAGTTCAATATAAAACAAGTAAAAATTTTATAATCGCTCAAGCCTGACTATGTAATATATTACACCACATTGTTGGTTGTAAATGGCTTCTTATGTATGCAGTAGATTATAGTAACATTTATGTGAAAATATATGCGTTTTTAATGGAATTATTTTCTGGAGGGTTATATGGGAATTTTAAAAATTTATGGACCAACCCTCGAATAGTTTCATATAGCGGTACACATTAACTTAATACGAAACCAGATAAATACGGAAATGTATCAGAACATAACATTTCTTCGATTCGAAAATTACTAGAGAGCGAAACAAATTTTTTATGTGGTTGCTTTTCTTTTATGAATAAACTTTTTCCTAAATTTATAACAAAAATCTATTAAAATAAACAAACTTATGCAAAGGATTAACTTTATGTTAAAATTATTTTATTTCTTTAAATTTTGTTACTAGATTTATAAAGTTTACCATATTGCTAATTATTCACACTGTGTCATTACATGATTAAAGTTGGCAATTCAAAATTTGAACAAAAATTTCCCCACAAGAGAAAACGTCAATAATTTCCCGCCATCTTGGAAATTTCCTTTTTGATTTTTGATTAGCATTTGACTGCACGTTTCTTAAGGTAAGAAAAAATTACTTG
Organism: Cochliomyia hominivorax; assembly: GCA_004302925.2. Taxonomy (NCBI): domain Eukaryota; kingdom Metazoa; phylum Arthropoda; class Insecta; order Diptera; family Calliphoridae; genus Cochliomyia; species Cochliomyia hominivorax. The sequence goes on from PYHX02000158.1 coordinate 29,034,609, forward strand.
AAAAAATTGTGAAATTCATTAAAAACAAATTAATAAAGAATTACAAAATTGTTTTAAAATAGTGTAAGTTATAGCAATAAAAGAATTAACAATATAAATGTTGAGATTTAATATGTGATATAAAGTTTTGAAAGAAAACAACCTAACATAACCTACAAAAAATGTTAAAAACATGACACACGTCGCAAGTTTCAATAAATATTTTCTGTACAACAAAGAGTTTTTTGAACATAGTATATAATTCAGTATTTTCTTCTGTGCTCTTTTACAGATGCAGATCTTCGTCAAAACTTTAACTGGTAAAACTATTACCTTGGAAGTTGAGCCTTCCGACACCATTGAAAATGTCAAGGCTAAAATCCAAGACAAAGAAGGTATCCCCCCAGATCAACAACGTTTGATCTTTGCCGGTAAACAATTAGAAGATGGTCGCACTTTATCCGACTACAACATTCAAAAGGAATCTACCTTACATTTGGTACTCCGTCTTCGTGGTGGTATCATTGAACCTTCATTGCGTATCTTGGCTCAAAAATACAACTGCGATAAAATGATCTGCCGTAAGTGCTATGCTCGTCTCCACCCTCGTGCTACCAACTGTCGCAAGAAGAAATGTGGTCACACCAACAACTTGCGTCCCAAGAAGAAGTTGAAGTAGACTACTGGAATGTGGATGGATGTTACAATCAAAATATGCTTTGGGAGAAGCAGACTACCAAAAACAAACAACAACAACAAACTCCCTTTTTTCTATGTGTACATTTAAAATTAAAATACCACAAGTTTTTTTAATTTTTTATATTTATTTTAATGTCAAATAAACACAAAAATTAAAATTACTGTAATTAACATCATAATATAGTAATTTTTTGTTGAATATAAAAAAAATTGATTTTCCAAAAGTTATACATAGAAATTATGTTTATTTTTATTTAATACGTAGTTAAAATTGATATTAAGACGAAAGTTAACTGGAAGGTAATATATTTAGATAATTGCTTTAAGACGATGTTTTAAAAGAAGTAAAATATAAAAATCGGTAAAAAAACATGATTTCAGCTTGTATTTAAAATATTTCAATGATTGCAGTTTTTTTCCAATTAAGGTTAGGATTATATGAGATCTATTATAAATTATGGGTCAATCTTCACAAATTTGTTCATTGTTCTCTAGTTGTATTTATCTTAAACACTTCAAATATCACCATACTAAAATTTTTTCCAGAGAAGTACTTTAATGTTAATTTTAAAAGTGGGTCTTTGTGGTAGATGCGGTTATTTACGGACTGATCTTCAAATTTAGCAGAAGTATTTAGACCAATATAAGATTTATTTGGTCTAAAAAAATAAAATATCTTTATATCTGTGAGTTTTAGGTGCTTAAACACTTTATTCCCGAGATAAAGAAAAGAACATGACCAATTTCCATTGGTCAGACGAACTCAGAAACTAATTTTGAGCATCAGCACAAAAGCATAAAAACAAAACAACTATGGTGGTGTGCGGTATAAATATGTGTTATAAACATTTTTTTTATTGATTTAATAATTAAGTTTGAATTTATTTCCACTTGAATGTCTTTGATTCTATAAATACATGGAACAGTAAGCATATTTTTATAGAGATTTACAAGGACTATCTAAGGTGTAAGATCACATTTTTCAATAAATTCGACCTTAGTAAAACATGTCATTTATGTCTAATGTCAATCAAATGAATATATTGTTAATCTGATTAAAATGAGTGACAAGGAAAAAATGCGTAACAAAATTATTAAATATTTTTAAAAAAACACAACTTCGTTCTTCAAAAAATTCGCCAAAGGTCAAACTGCTTCTTATGTTATTTAACGGTACTGAGAGAATATGTCCGTTGATAGATCGCTCTACATGATGTTTCTAAAGCCAAAAAAATAAGCACTTTCAAAAGAGCTCCCTGCACATCCGATAGAAAATCAGTCCGATTAGTTTAGTGATCGAACTATTTGGTACGAAAAGTTAATTCAGGTTTAAAAACAATAATATACAAAATCTTTCTGACAGGAACTCTACCAAAAATTTAGAGGTCAAAAACAAAGCACAGAAATTAAATTTAAGTTTCCTTTATAATATTCTTGCTGCTAATGAAATGACGAAACATATTTTGTTTTTTCCTCAACTTCCTGGTTAAAAATTTGATGTTGCTGATACTCGAAGGAATGTTGAAGAAAATTATAGGACTCAAAAGAATTAAAAATTCTCAAAAGTTTTTGGCATGAAAAGCAATATGAAGCTGGGGCTCTATAAATACCGAAATTTACTTCATGAATGTTTAAAAACCTGCTTCCATTTATAAGACTTCATAATATGTCCACATATTTTTGGCCCGACTTGACAACTATAGTAAATAACTTCTTGAGTGGTAAAAGAATAATATAAAATATGTACCAAAAGAGGAAAATCCTCCGAACTGCCCGGAGCTTAAGCTAGTAGTGAAATATTTGTGCCCTTGTTAAAAGTGAATTGAAAAACACAAAAATGGAGCCCAAAAGTGTGGTAGATTTTAAATGGAGATGAACCACTGTTCGAGCAAAGTGACAGAAAGCACTTTAAAAACGTTAATGGAAAGTTTTAGAAGAGGTTCCAGATTAAATCACTAGTGATTAAAACTATAAAATATTTAATAATAATAATAATAATAATAATAATAATAATAATAATAATAATAATAATAATAAATTAATAAAATAAAATAATTAATTTTTATTAACATATTTATGTTAAGAATTTTATTATAACAAATAAATCAAACGAAGCATCACTGCTTTCATTTTCACTAATTTCATTAAAATATATCTAACGATTTAAAAATCTTAGGGAATCAAAAATAGAATTTAATTCTATATAAGAGAATTTTAAATAATATAAGAGTTTTATTTCTCTTTATTAAAAAAACTATTTCGCATAAAATATTTGAATGATTTTTTAAAAACCTTATAGTGGTAAATTCACCGCAAGTAGGTTTTGTTGTTATGAAGACTCTCTTGTCTTGTGTTGATTAAAAATCAGAGGCAAAAAAAGGAATTTAATAACTAAGCAGAAACAATACACAGATGATGACCAAGCAAAATGTATCTCGAAGGTACATTTCAATGGGTACTAATATAAGATCCATAAGAAAAGATGTTGGCATAGTTTTCAATTCAAATTTTAGACAATTCATTTTCTCCTGTTTATTTCTGAAGCGTATTATTCAAATTCTGCCTTTCACAACGCCACTGAAGGCCAGTTCCATTAGCAAAAAGAAAGTTTTAAATTGGAATTTGCTACCTTTTTCTCTTTGGTTGTTGGTGTAACAGTTCGGATGTATTCGATAGTTCTTTTAGGAGAAAAAATTTGACACAGTGAAAGCAGGTTTTTGGTGAATTTCGTTTGTAGCCGCTTAGATTTCAAACAATATTTTTTGTTAATGTAGTTCATCTTGTTGGAGCCTTCTTGCTACCTCTTTCTGTTTGCTTGTTTAACGGTTCGGGTGTAGCCGTTAGTTGATGTAAAATCGGGATGGAAGTTTGTGGTCATATTGTTCTGCTTTTTACCCGATTTGTTAGGCATTTCATTAAGTTTTTACCAAAAACAAAAATGGTTTCTATTCAAATATTAGAGTAAGAGTTTTAAAACTTTATGGGTTTGATGAGGGATTTTATAGCTTTCGTTTTCAGGTTTTCTCTAACAGTTGTGTTGGCGTTGGATTAACTCGATTAAATAAAAAGTAAATTTCTTCTGAAAAAGAAACATACTTAGTACCACAGTACCATGTATTATCCCTTACTATTCAGTACAATTAGGCTTAAAAATCAAAAGCAAAAAGAAAGCAAGTAAGAATGCTACATTGGGTTATGCCAAATCTTTGACAACCTCCAACACTAATATATGTGAAGTACATACATGTACATACACACTCCCACATACATTCATACACGTGTACAATAAAAAAGTTTTTTTTTTTTTTTTTTAATGTAAGATAGGAACTTGTCTATTCCGGTTAACCGGTTTCTTCCATTAGAGAAATCCGACCGGTTTTGCAAAATTTAAATTTTCGAATTTTTCGACATTCCGGTTTTTTTCAGGTTAACCGGTTTTTAATGAAAGGCACTTCTAAGCTTTCCACTCAAATATTCAGTTTAATTTTTGTATATTCCGCCATTTCATCCCGTGTGTTACAAGAGCAAAGTACTGAATACATTCTTAGACATATTATTCTGAATAGATTTTGCTGTCTTTGCCTATTTTTAACATAATCACATAATTTTAAATAATTAAATGAGATTTTGTAAGATTTTTTATTCATCAATATACAATTATTTGGTAAAGAGATATAGACCTATATTTGCGACATATTCAGAATTAAAAAAAAATATTAACTTAAGAAAAATCAGTGGATTTAAATAAAAACATGATATCTAGAGTCATTATTTAAAATACGATACTGACAAACACTAACAAAAAGACGTTTATACCCCATGGATTTGAGACATATTAATCTGTTGCAAATGGTTATTTTGATATGAAAACAGATACACATTTTGATTATGATCGAACCATTATTTCAACATCATTCCATATAAAGGCCATTGCACGGTATATGTTTTTATTAATTAAACTCTTAATCTCTATTTAATAAGTATTTTTCTATAAATTTATATTAATCAAAGAAAAACCGGTTGCCCGGTTAACGACATAAAACCGTACTCGAAAACGGTTTTTATGAAAAGCACATTTCTCGAGTAACTCGAAAACCGATTATCTGAAAATGTCAGTTTTTTGAATACACAAAGAGGAACACTTAATGAGTGATTTAATTAGTTATATTTTTGGTTATAACTTTTTTCTACTGAATCGATTTTGATAATTTTTGTAATGGAAATTAAGCACATACACTTTAATATTATAACGAAATTTTGCTTGAACTTAGAGGTGGCCTCAGATATCGGTCTAAATCTTTTGATATACTGAACTGATTTTGCTGGATTTAAATAAAAAACTTCTCAGAACTATAAACAATACTCAGGCCAAATTGCGTTCTGTCAATTATTGTGGATGTGAGCGTGCAAAGATCAGACAGAACGGCAAGCGGACAAACGGAAATAGCTAAACCGACTCAGATTTTGATTTCATACAAGAGTATAATTATATAAATTATGGGGTCTGAGATTATTCCCATTTTAGCGTTACTCACGGAATAACAAAGTTCATATACCCTCTTCACCACTTGTGGTGGTGAAGGGTATAAAAAAAATACAGCTACATTTTTGGCACATCGTGCTACCAGTTACAAGTTGCCTATTGGCTGCAATTTGTTAAAATACTATACAACTTGACTTGTAAATTGGAATATTTTTGTTGTCATTAAATATTTGTTGTGCTCCACTATTTTTGTTGTTGTTCTTAATACAGATTTATGTAACATTCTTCTTGAAAGCGGAACAGAATATTAAAGAATTAGCAGAAACAACAAGATTGAAAAAGAAATAAATACAAAAGAAATGTTGTGACCAATGAAACCGGAATATGGAGCAAATATTAAACAAAAGAGTAATAATGAAAACAATATCATGGAAAAAATGATGAAACCACAATGATACCTATTAAAATATATACACACATACATATGCACATAACCATGTACAGTTTATATACATACTTACATACAAATAACTACATAAAATCTATATTATGAATGTAAGGAGCAAAAGTTAAAGCAGTAATTTTATAGTATCCCACTACTAAGACTTCACTTCAACTGTGAGAATCAACTGTAAACACGTCGAAACCTTTAAAATCCAACAGAAGTAGATCGCAAACAAATTAAATAAAAACTATAAAATAACAAACAATAAAAAGCAATAACGCTATATAAAAACAAACACAACTTCAATTGAACAAACCTTAAAAAAATGGGTCTACGGACAGAAAAACAAAAATGTTGTTTGTAAACAATTTCATAGATGCAGAGAAATGAAGTAAGGAAATAAAACCACAAACAATGTTGCAAGAAGATGATGGAAAAAAATCGGCAATGTTGAATATTAACAGCATAAAAATATTGGTCACGAAAATGCAACTAAATAATATTTTATATTTTTTTATTTGCAACACTGTTGTTGCAAGGATTATATTGTAAAAATGGGAAAATTACTATTTTTTGTGAAAAAAATTTTATAAAAAATCCAATATCTATTAAAAATACAATTTTTGATACGCGAAGAGTGCAATTTTTAGTAAAATATGCAATGTTTTTTGAAAAATTCAATGTTTTGTGAAAAATTTAATTTTATCTGAAAAATGCATTTATTGTGGAAAATTTATTTTTTTGACATGCGTTTTTTTGTTAAGAATGAAATTTTTTGTAAAAAATGATTTTTTATGAAAAAAAAAAAATTTTTTTGTGAAAAATACATTTTTTGTGAAAAAAGGCATTTTTTTGTGAAAAAGGCATTTTTTGTGAAAAAAGGCATTTTTTGTGAAAAACGGCATTTTTTGTGAAAATGCAGTTTCTTGTGAAAAATTAAAGTTAAAAATAAGTTATTAGTAAATAATTATTTGGGAAAACTAAAATAAACAAATTTTTTATATAAACAGTTTTCAAAAAAATTTTTTCTAAAAACAAATTCTAAAAGAAAAATTTATAGAAAAAAATCTAAGAAAAATTTTACTATAAAAACTCAATAAAAAGAATTTTCTATTAAAAATTTTTAACAAATCGAAGAGGAAAATTTTCTATAAGAAATTTTAAGAGATTTTTTTTAAACAAAATTAAAAAAAAAAAAAATAAGAAACCATCTGTATCAAAATTTAAAGAGAAAGAATTTTCTATAGCGAAAAATTTAAAGAAAAATTTTGTATTTAAATATTTAAAGACAAATTTTCTACAACAAAATTTTAATAGAAAATTTTCAATAAAAATAAAACAATTGTACATAGAAAATTAATTTGGAACAATTTTTTATAGAAAATCATTTCCGAGCAATGTTTTATAGAAAACCTTTCATTAAAAAATGTTTTGAAACAATTCACACAGAAAAAACTTGAAGCAAAATCATTGTTAAAAACATAGTTGATTTCATATTGAATAAAATTTTTTCATTAAGTTAAAATTAAACGTTTTTATGTTTGGGGTAAAATAATATTGAATATATTCAAATCTTTCGATATTTATTTTTAAAATCATACCATAATTTTTTAAGTTTTTAAAATTACCTTTTAATAGTAAACAATGTTCTTTTTTGCTTTATATATAAAAAATGTTAATTCAAAATTGTTCCATAGTAAATGCAGTTTTTTCTTCCTCGAATTTTCACTACTAAAAAGTATTTAAAAAAAATATTGTATGATTTTATAAATTAATATCGAAAGATTTTGATATTTTCAATATTATTTCACCCTAAACTTTAAAAATTAAAGAAAAAATAACATTGTTTAAAATCAACTATGTTAAACGTTGATTTCACTTTTATTCTGTGTGATTTTTCATAGAAAGTGGTTTCGGAACAATTTTTTATAGAAAATTGTCTCCAAGTCATTTTATAGAAATGGCTTGCAAAAACATTGTTGTAGTATATTGTACCTGAAAAATGTTTGTCTTATATTGTAATAAATATAACAATTTTAGAAAAATTTGTTTATAAATAATTTTAGAGAAAATTGGGTTATAAACAATTTTACAGAAAATTTGTTTACAAACAATTTTAAAGAAACTTTGTTTATAAACAACTTTAAAACTATGTATATTAAACTATGTATATAAACAATTCTGACATAAAACTGTTTATAAACAAAAACATCTTTAGCCGAATTTGTCTCTGTACAATTTTAGCTGAGATTGTCTATTATCAATTTTAACCGAAAATTGACTATAAACAATTTCATGAGAAAATTGTTTATAAACAATTATCAATAAAAAGTTGCCTAAAAATTTTTAACACAAAATTTTATATATTAAAACAATTTGAATAGATAATACTTTCGGTTTTAAATTTCGATTTCAAGTCGTAAAGCAGCTCGGGGTGAGTAAATACCTATCGCGTCATTGTCGTTATCGCTTAAAGACTGTTAGGCAAATTGATGAATGCTGAGGCGTCACATAGCGGTTTTTGTTACCGTTATAAGGGGTTTTATACATTGACCATGTGCTTTTGATTTTGAATATATACGTCGTAAACTGGTGAAAACCATAAAATATTTAAATTTTTAATTGCGATTCAGGAGCGCCTCCTTCCTTTATGAAAGTATAGGTCACTTTTTGGAGTTGATGTAATATTGTTGGACAATGCTCAAGAACTCAGCGATTGTGTTGTTTTCTGCGGACTTACACCCTTGGGATACGTTTGTGTGATAAACTGGTAGTATGAGTGCTTAAAGCACCGTCATTATTTATTAATCATAATGATTTGTAGGGTATTACTCTTAGTTGGCTACTAATTAACAACTATTTTCATAACAGAACTTATAAAATATCCCTTGAAAAAAAAATAAAAATAAAAGTACAAAATAAACGAACTTAAATTCAAGATGGGATGCTGTTGAAAGGCATAAAGAAAACTCAAAAAAGGAATGAGTAAAACAAAGAAATATAAAAAAAACATTTAGAAGTAAAGGGAAATTCAAGTAGTGTTATGATGGTCAAGTTTGTAAAGTTACACATTAACTTGTACCAAATAATGCACAATGGCTTTGAATGAATTTTAAATTATTTATAATTTTTAATTTTTTCTTACTTTCAAATCATATTTTGAAATTTGGTAACATTTTTGTTAACAAATAATATTTTTTTAAATTATTTTAGTTTTTTTCTTTTTGGCCATTTCTTATCCATTGTGCAATTTTAATTTTAACATACAACAAGTAATATTCTCGTAAACCATATTGGATCGTTGGTTGATAGGTTTGGTTTTATATTTGAATCTTGATTCTTTGGTTGGCTGTTGGCTGTTGGCATGTTGTTTTATATGCATGAATGGAAATACATTCATGAGCATTTTTATATGAGTTTGTATGAATGTCCAATGTGGTGGTGTCATTGCTGTTTTTTTGTTTTTAATTCTTTTTCTCTCTCGGTTTTTTCTGCAGCTTTTTGTTTTCACAGTTTTAAGAAGAAATGATTGAATTTTTTTCCAGCTTGTTGTGGTTTCTTGTTAAAAAGGAAATCTTTTAATAACCGTTATTGGATGTTTTTGTTTTTGTGCTTTTTTTTCTGAAGGGAAACAACCAAATATAAATCTTGAATATGGGTTGTGGCGAGGAAAAAAAGCTTTTTTTATAAAAAGAGTTCCTTCAATAATTCAACAGATATTTGATGGGTCAGTGTTTAAAGCTAAAAATTTAAAGACATTTAAAAACTTCTCTTTTGTATTATTAGTTTTATGCGATATTAAATGTTTTGAATTTGACCGATCCTTTCCACTCACACATTCATTGATTTCTTTTCAATTGAATTACAAGAATTTTCATTGCCATACGATTCAATAAAATATACACAATTTATGTTTAAAAATTTTATAAAACAATAAAAAATATGTATTTGAAAATCCCAAATGTTAATTTATTACATTTTGTTTAAGGTTTTCTGCTTTTACACCCTCCACTACCGTAAGTGGTGATGAGGGTATATTACCTTTGTTATTCCGTATGTAAAGCCGGGAAGAAATCATTTCAGACACAATAAAGTATATGTATTCTTATCTCAAATCAAAATTGGAACCATTAGATATTTTCGTATCTCAGTCTATTGGATACATTCTCACGCCTCCGAATTCAATGAAAATTGGCCACTTTCTAGTACAAAGTAGCTCTCCAGCTATATCGATTTATTGTCAAAAAAGTCTGTCTTAGACAAACTTAAAATTTCTGAAAAGATCATTCTAATTTTTTTTCACAAAAGGTAACTGGATTTAAACAAAAATTTAACCATAATATATTGTTATATGTTTTTCCTAATTCGGATCAGTTCATTAAATTCAGATCAGTAGAAAAAAAGTTGTAAGTAAATTTTTTTTTCCGAAATTTGTTAGAAATCTTTATTTTGTTATAAGAACCAACTCAAAAAACTAGTTTGTGCTTGGGCCATTATTTGATCTAGCTCCCATATAAGGCTTCTTCCCGAAATATGATTTAAGCTCATAAAAGTCTTAAATGGACTAATTCTATTGTACAATACTTTTTGTAATTATTTAAAATATGTGCTATTAATTTGAACAATATCTGTTCATATTTTGCAATAGGGTTTGAGCTTATAAAAGTCTTAAATATAGATAAATTAATTTTGAATTCGGTATAATAATTTTTTGTTATTTTTGTAATAGTGTTGTAAAAGTTTTAAATACATAAATATGAACCAAATCCGATAACGATTTTCGATGGGTAATATTTTTAATTATTTAAAGAAATTTATCACAAATAAGTCTTAAAATATTATTAAATGATGTGGCAAATTATACAAGGATCGGTCTACTATTTTCTCTAGCTCCCCAGAAAAAGTCAGTTCTATTAATAACCGGTTTGATCTACTATAACTTTTACTTGTTTTTCAATGAAAACTTTTGGTCAACATCTGTAGAGTATTTCTTTCTTTTTCCGAAATCGCATTTTAAGCTCTCAGATTGCTACTATATCTTCAACTACCTCCACCACTTACATTTTGCATGTTTCCATAATACATTGACATTATGGAAACATTTGTATGTTTCCCGTCCACAACAATTGACACGGCTCATTGAATTTGACCTGAATATTTGTTGTAGTCCTGAGAAATTTCATTTATTTAAAACCAGCACAATCGATTCAGTATATCAAAAGATATAGACAAATATCTGAAGCAACCTACAACTTTAAGCGAAGAACTTTCGTAAAATTTCAGTATGAATTCGACTAATAAGAATAAAATGTTAACGTAATATTAAGTTATATGCACTTTATTATCATCATAAAAAAAACTATAAATATCGGTTTAGTAGAAAAAAGTTGTAGTCAAAAATATAATAAATTTTATGACTCATTAAGGGTTCCAGTATTACAATTAAGAAAAACCTGTAAGATTGTACGATACAAAATGTATTTATTTCTACTGCATTTGTGGTGGAGGGTATTGATTATTCGGCACAGCCGAATAAAGCATTGTTATTTGTTTTTTACTATTAATATTCATATTTTTATTGCTTTTGCTGCCAGACAAAAATTGTAGTTTGTATTTCTGTTAAATACAAATTGTTTTATAGTCAAATAATAAAAAAATATATATATTTTCAGATTATCAGTTTTATTGCTCAAACTTTATAGCAATTACAAAAGATATACGACATTTTTAGAATTAAAAAATAATTAAATACTATTGAACCAATAAAAATTAATAAATAAAATAAAAAAAAAAAACATATTAAAATGTTGTAAACATAAAATGTTTTCAATAATTGTTTTTAATTTTTTTATGTTGTTTTGTAAAGTTTTTTAATTAAATTTACATACAAATAATTGTTTAACCCCATTTTGTGTAGTCAAACTTTTTTTTAAAATTTTCTGCAACATAAAATCAGTTGTTGGAAGAGTAGTAAAATTCAGAAGAAAGTGTGGGACATATGAAAATATACAAAATATAACAGATACAAGTTTTCACTATAATATCGAAATTAGAATAAAACCACATTATGGAGTTTAATAAATGCTTTATAGTCTGAAAAAAACAGTTTAAACTTAGTATTTAATCATAGCTAAATTGTAAACAATTATTTAACTTGTAGCCCAAATGGGATTTACATTTTACTCTAAATTATAGTATAACAAAATATGTAAACTATAGTTTAAAATATAGTCTAAAATATATTTTAAACTATAGTCCAAATTATGGTCTAAGCTATATTCTAAATTATAGTTTAAACAATAATATAAGATATAGTCTAAATTACGGTTTAAACTATAACCTACAAAAAAATCTATAATGTAATTTAAACTATAGTCTATATTATAGTCCATATACTGAAACAAAAATTAGAGTCTAACTGTGGCATAAAATATTGTCTAAACTCTGGTCTATATTACCCAGTCCATATTCTAGAATAAAATGCAGTAATTCCTTCGTTTTAAATGGTTGTCCATTAACTAAACTAACCAACAGTATGACTATAGTTTAGTCCAGGTTAAACTATAGTCATACTGTAGCCTAACTATAAACCAATACTTTGAATTAAAATGTTTCCATACTGTGTATAGTGGAACAGTTTTGATTCTTTTTGGAAATTAATCACTTACTTTTGATATCTGGATGGATTTGCATATCAAAAGAGTATAATTGACTTTGAGAGTTTGGACTCCATAGAAGTTCATAACCTATAAGACCTTTTAAATACATGATAACATGTGCATTTATCTCTTAAAGATTTAAATTTAATTATATTTCAAATTTATAGTTCTAGTTCAGTTCTACTCCTGTTCAAATTCATTTCTAGTTCAGTTGTAGTTCAGTTCTAGTTTAGTTCTTGTTCATTTCTAGTTTAGTTCAAGTTCAGTTCTAGTTCAGATCTATTTCAGTTCTAGTTTATTTCTAGTTTAGTTTTATTTCAGTTGTAGTTCAGTTCTATTTCAGTTCTAGTTCATTTCTAGCTCAATTCTAGTTCAGTTCTAGTTTAGTTTTAGTTCAGTTCTAGTCCATTTCTAGATCAGTTCTATTTCAATTCAAGTTCAGTTCTACTTCAGTTCTAGTTCAGCTTAAGTTAAGTAGTAATTCAGTTCTAGATAAACTTTAGTTCAGTTCTAGTTAAATTCTAGTTCAGTTATAGTTCATAGTTTTGCGCTAAACTATATTCCATACTTGGAACTATACGATTTTTAAGAAAAAGTAATCATTATTTTCCATGTCCTCCTTATGCGTTTTCCCACTCTTGAATTCCTCTTAATTTGTAACAATGCCTACAACTTCCAACAGTTCTGTCAGTACTTTTGACATATGCGCTCCATCATTATCTTCTGACTTTTTTTGTACTGTTCATTGGTGTTTTTTTTTTTGGTACTCGGAAATACTTAAATATGCATACATCTATAAGTCCTTAACAATGTTTGAATAATGACCATAAGTATGTTGCTCATTACGAACAAAACAAAACAAAAATAAAACTTTTACATCAGAATACTTTATTCCATAACAATTTTATATCTGTACAATACATACACATATATTATAATGATACTTGATTATCTTTTTGAATGGTCAACTGAATTCAATAACAAGGAAAAAGATACCCAAAGCCCCCAAACATTAATTAATGGAAGAGGTAATTTTCACAAATTTACATAAAAGAGGAGTTGAAAGTTTTAATTGAATAAAATAAAAATTTAATACATACTTAATGGGAAATAAAAAAATATATATAACTATATACTTATATACAATCTATTATATCCTGGTTTGATAAGCGAACATAATACATTGATGCATATAAATATATATATGCATGTGTGTGTGTGTGTGTACTTGAATTGTGCATTGAACAATTTTTGCTTCTTGCGCAAAAAGAATTTATTCCTTTCCGTCTGACTGATATTGATTAATACATAAACAATAAATAACAACTTTCGAGAGAAAAAAAGAATCAACGTTAAAAAATTAAAATAAAAAACCATGAAAAAAATAAATATACTGAACAAGGCAAAATGAAACATGTAAGAATGAAGAATTCGGCTGTGCCGAATCTATATTCCCTACCACTAACATTATCGGTACCAAGCTTAACATTTTAAAACCCCATTTTATTAAAAAAATTAATGTTAAAGAGAAACTAATTAGATATTGAAGACAATTATTAAGTTGTCTGAGTTTCGATGGAATTGGTTTATATTTAAGGACCTTAAAAAGCCAAAAACACTTTAGCTTCATATATTTAAAATATTGAAGACAGTTAGAAAAATAACTGAGCCGAATTTCAATAGAGGTTGTCAATATTAACTAGTTTTTAAGCTCAAAACTGTTTTCCTACAAGGGGCCTTATATGAGAGTTATAGGTAAATATGGTCTTATAAAAATAATATATATTGGAATTCCAATAGAAGCGATTAATATTTAAGAGTTTTATAAGCTATAAACCATATTCCGGAAAGGAGCCTTGCAAATAATTTCCCCAGTAAAATCTAGTTTCTTTGGGTTTATTATTGTATCAAGAAAAGTATATATCGAAAATTTTACAATATTATTTTAAAGATTACGATCCATACAGCACATAGGTTTTGGGGTTTATCACTGGGCTGTACATCATCGTACAATGTACGAATTAATATATGTATGTTATAGTTAAATTTTATTTAAATTTGAAAAATATAGAAAAAAACTTTTTAGAAATTTTTTGGTTGTCTCAGACATCGGTCCGTAACTTTTTTGCCAATGAATCGATAACGCTGGTTTTAAATAACAAATTCTTTAGGACAATAGCTAACAGTGTGGCCAGATTTCATTAAATTCGAATAATTATTCCAGGCTTGAGAATGTTTCCAATAGACATACGGACAAAGTTAAATAAACTCATATTTTAAAATGATTCAAAAAAACATATTTTTTATGGAGTCTGATATAATTCCTCTTGGCAGTACACACTGAAAGACAAAGTTAATATACCATTTTCACCACTTATTGTGGTGGAGGGTATAAAAACAGATGAAATTAAATGAACATATAACATTGCACATTTACAATGCGATAAATCTTTGGGTTCAAGTAAAACGATTAATTTTCGCGTAAAATGAAATAAAAAATAAACAAAAACAAAGAAGAAAAATATCGAAAAAGGTATGTTTAATATTGAATGGACTATTCTGGTATAATAAATTCAAGGTATGAAAAAAATAACAACAAGCCTAGAATGAGTGTGCATTAAAAGCCCAGGAAAAAAAAAACAGAAAACGCTTCATCACTGTAAAAATCTAAAAGGAGAGTGAGAAAAAGAACTATAAACAGACAGAATGAGAATAAAATAAAAATGACCCCCCAACGGTATTAAGTATAATTAATTAAAAAATATATCGAACTAAATACGAACAGCATACATACGTACATACATTTGTACATATACACAGATTTCATTTAAAAAGAAATATTGAGATTCATTTGAAACGGGTGTTAAAAAATAAGTGTTAATTGTCTTATTTTTCCAAGACTTTCAGTCTTTATAGCAGTTTAACAAATGTTTTAAAACATATGGACTTAAATTCATATGGTGTATAATTTGATGGCGTATGAGTTATTTTTTTATATTAAGTTTACACATCTATACACATCTATAACCTCCTTTGAAAAAAGAATTTAAAATTTCAAAACCACATATATTTTGAAAAATTTGTACGAATTTAGATAAGAAAAAAAAAAACGTCAGATATTTTCAAATTCATGCCACATTTTATTTAATATTAAAAAATTCTGAATAATCTCCATAATGGAGCTACAACCAAAAGTGATCTTGAATTCTTTCACACTTATTAATTTCAAGCAAAAGTTACTAATTTTGTTGAATATTTTTATATTTTTTATAGGATTTTGAGATTAATATCCGGGAAGGAGCTAAAGCCCAAAAGTATCCAATATTCATAAAATTAGTTTCATACATTAATGGTGATAACGAAACCAATTGTGTTGAATTTTAGTGAGAATGATAAATACTTAAAAAGACAAAGTTGGGTGTCATTCAAGCATTTGATGAGTCTGTATCCTTGGTGAACGTGATCTATCACGAGCTCTGCTAGTATTGACTTAATAGTACCCCATTCTGTTGCTACAGGATTGATGAGGCCGTCCTTTACCGGGGACAAGGCCAATATAAGTTGATTCTCTTGGTTTGCATGTTGTAACCTTAGAAGCCGTGATAAGTTTTGTCGTGGCCATTTTTTCGACTACTTTCCTCTTTTTGGGCGAACAACCAACCTCAGTGAGAGAAAAATGCTACCTCTTCTTCAGCGACTTTTGTTGTCAAAAGCCATGTAATGATCTTTTTCAACGCCTTTTCCTGCATTCTTAACAATCTTATGAATAATAAACAAATCGTTGGTCTGTCAAGAATTTAGGATGCCTTTCTGATTCAATATTCAATAAAACATTTACCAATTTTAATAAATTTAAATAAGAAAATCCAGTTATTACTGTTCATTGCATCTTCAATTCACTATTTAAAATGTTCAAATAACATCGTTTAAAGTTAAACATTATTTTATTTTAATTGTAATTTTTTTCAAGTGTTGTGTGAGTAATAAGAAGTTTTTGGCATTTTTATGTATTCGATACAAAATATTCGTTATTTTGTATTTTCTTTTGTTTTTCTATATTATTTTTCTCATAAAATAGAAGCAAAAATTCACACAAAATCACAAAGAGATGAAGAAGAACAGAACCCAAACACATACACACACTCATACAAATACATATTAGAGTACAAAATAACCGTTGTGCAATTATACTAATGCACTCATTAAGTAATTGAAAATTGTGGTGATTTTCACAAAAAAAAAAAAAAAAACGTATTAAAAAGAAAAACTTATAAAACAAGTAATAATGTTACAGTCGGTCAAGCCCTACTATGTACCCTATAGCAAATTATTAGTTGTAAATGACTGCTACGAAAATTTATTAACGGCCCTCGCATAATTTGCTTTTCTTATTTATGCTTATGTGTGCAATAGAATAAAGTGATACAAACATTTATGTGAAATTTATATTATATTTATTATATTGGGATTTAGAAAAAATTATGACCCGATCCTCGTATAATTTAGACCAGTGGTTACGGCTTATATTTTTAACTTGTTCAAATTATATTACAATATCCACGTATTTATGTGTTCCAAAGCGATAAAGGTGATTGTATAGGACCTATGAAAAATGATGAACCGATCCTCGTATAATATGGAACATCGTTTTAGAATGTAATAAGACTTTTATGCCCAAGATTTGAATACAATTGTCTAATACTACATACTATATTCCATTAAGATATCGTTAAAACTGCGACCCGTACTTTGCGAACAAGCTTTACATAAACATCCAGCCGGACGGACATAATTAAATCGACTCAGGAAGTAATTCTGAGTAAAATGTTATACTTAAAAGTGGTGGTAGGTCTATTTTTTCCATCTGTTACAAACATCTGCACAAACACATAATACCACTTCTGGTGGCGTAGGGTATAAAAAGAAAAACAACAATCCTCAACAAATGCAAGACTAACCAACAAAACAAACTTTGTTGCGATTACTCTCTGGTAATAGCAGAGCTTTAGCACCAGTTCCAAACAACCCATATAACCAACCAATAAGTAATAAAGAAGGCGAAAGGCTGCTTATTCCTTCTTCTTATATATTTTTCCATGTTGTCGTTGTCCTTATTGTTGAAATATGCATTTACAGATTGTTGGAAAAAGTAACACAAAAAAAAACTCCACAACAACTAAATACAACAAAAATTATAGCGTAAAATTACACAAAAAGTGGTAGTGAAAGCAAAAAAAAAAAGAAGGAATTAAATGAAAAATCGTTATCGCCTGAAATATGTGAAATGAATTGGAAAAAAGCAAATACTTTTAATAATATACAATTGTGTAAAATAGAAAAAGTTAGAAGATTATTAAAAATTTGCTTTTATCTGGTGCGCTTTGCTGCACAAAAATCCTCCTCAATACTGGATCTTGAAAGAAATTTCACAAATTGCGATGTGTATTAAAACAAAGTGATTTGGAACAAATTTTAAAATTCTGTTACTGTTATACTTCTTTAGATATTCTTGGTTCTCTCCGTCCTAAATTTTGTCCAGTAAAACAGATCCTTGAGAAAGTGATTGAGACCAAATATCAGAACTCTCGTTTGAATAATTCTTTACATATTCGGTGGTCAATATTTCAGACCAGGCTGAGAGGTACTCTTCATATGTATATTAAGATCATTCGGTGAAAATTTTATCAAAATTGGTCCAGTCGTTTTTGAGTCTATACGTTATATACACATATACACACATTCTATTTTATATATAGATAAATAAAACAAATAAAGCAAAAAAAAGGAAAGTAAACTTATGTCAGCAAATTTTAAACTGCGTGTAAGTAAATAAGTTATGTTTCGTGCATACACACTCACAAACGTATATAATATATAACCGTTTTTCTTAAATACAACACCGGAACCTTTGGAATGATAAAAAATATATAAACTTTATATTATAACAAAATATTGTTCCGATTTTCAACAGAAAACTTTTCAGGACCATAATTAATACACAGACCAAATTTCATTGAGCTCTGCCAATTATTGTGGATGTGAGCGTGACAACAACAGACAGACAAACAAACAGACATACAGACGGATTGACAGAAAAATAATGCTAAATCGACTCAGATTTTGATTTGATGCAAGAATATATGAATACATTATTGGGTCTGAAATGATTTCATCTTATCGTTACACACGGAATGACAAAGTTAATATATCCAAAGTTTATATGTCATTTGTGTTTGTGTTTTTCAATGTAAAAATTAATAAATGATAAGATTTTTTTTGCAATTATGTTTTAGCGATTTATGTTTCACCCTAATACTTCTTGGTATATATTTTTCATCATATGTATTTTTTATATAAATTATAATACTTAATGGTTTTACCCTCATACTTATAAATTCCATTCATTATAGTCCATTTGAGTAAATAGAAAACAGATTGACAGTATTGCAATTTTCCTTCAATCATCATTTTAATTTTATGTACGTATATATTTATATTAGGGTGTTTATACGTTTATAAATAGGATTTCGGTGCTTTAGCTCAGCCCATCAGTCTGGTGAAAATATTGTCAAAAGAAATCCCAACACATCCGTTAGGAAATTAGATCGGTTAGTTCAGTGCTCGGACCATTTTCAGATTTTCAGTTAAGGATCTAGAACCAGTCGAAATTTCTCAAAAAATTTTTGGTATGGCAAACAATATGCAGCTGTGTCATAAGAGCCAAACATTTGTCAACACGGGATTTATAACTTGGCATCCTGTAACTATGGTTAACATGTGTTTAAGAACAATAATGTGCCAAGAGAGACAAATCCTGTAGTGGAAAGATATAGTTTTCCTAACTTTTACTTTTTGCAGGCAAAAAACTTTTCTAATTTCATTTGATTAAAAGTGAATTAATTAAAAAAAATCCATAAATGGATTTTGAGTCATTCGAGCACATTGAGTGCCATGAGTATAGATGCCAGATCTGTTGCACTTCTACACCTCTCATTATAAGAAACTGTGAGCTCTCCCTAGAAATTGATTTCCAAACTTCTGCTGGATGGAACTTATCATTTATACACTATTGGACCCAAAAAACTGAGATTGGATCAGGTGAATATATAGGTGGACATACCTTTCATTAAAGCTAAATGAATACAGTATTTTACAGGTTGAGATTTAAGCTATTAGCAGACCGACTATCAAGCTAAGGCATCTTACAATATTCGAAAGGAATGTAGTCAAATACAGATATGTTTTGAAGCTTGAAGTTGGAGTAATACAGGATTTTAGAGACGCCGAATTATCTGAGCTGGTTCACCAAAACGAACAATCAACTTACATCACGATGATGATCTGGTCCAACTTAGAACATCTTTTTGGCTTTTTCTGAAAATCGTGGCAGCAAAAACTGTGTCCATGTCGGTCTTGCTGCCACAATAGATTTCCAATGTAACAATTTTAGAGCATTTGTCGGAGTTGGCGGAGCTGGGTTCTATGTACGTAAGCATTGGTTCTCGAATGACATACTTTGCTTTTCTCTCTCTTCGTATTACTTTCCTTAACTTTAATATTTTGAGGTTATCTCTTTGTTTTAATTATTCTCTCCTTGTTTTTTGTTGTTTTTATCTTTTTCTCTGTCTATCCCTTGTCTGTGACGAATGTTCCTCCTTTGAGGTGGCTGTCAGGCATTATATCTTTGTTAGTTTTTTCTTTACTCCCGCAAAGAATGAGCTCCTTTTAAGAAGTCCTTGTTCCAGTTATCCCATCAGGTTTATGATGGTCTGCGGACGCATCGAATTAATGTTTTATTCAAATGAGTTTTAAAGCTGGTAATTACTCTTTTGAATGGTCTTTGACGTATTTTTCTAAAGGAGTTTTCATGTTGACCTAAAGACGGATACACGTAGAATCCTCTAAGAGTTCCCGTCTTACATAACTTGGCTAAAGTTTTTACCTGTATCAGGATCTTTAACTAAGTTTTGTGCTTCCACATATCACCTTTTTGAGCCCAAATGAGCAGAAATATAGTTGATTAAAGTGCAGCCAATAATAATTTGATCAACTTTTGACTATAACTCCAAGAATTTTAATAAATTTCTAATAATAATAAGTTAAATAGAAAAGTAATTGGAACTAAATTATAAAGCTTTTGCTGCAATAGTTTTGTAAATATACTATAATTTAAGAAAATTTGTCCGTACCCTTAATGAATTATTTTATAAAACGGATATATGATATACGGAATTAAAATAATATAAACTATTATTGAATCTATTATGGACCTGGTAATAAATAATACAATGGATAAATTTCAAAGTCCCTGTTTAAATTATTATAAATTTTATTTAGGTACCGCCCTAATAAAACTATTTATATATGTTTCCCCTAAACATATTCTGCGATAAGCTACAATTATATAATCACAGTAAATGGACATAATACAACAATAAATACAACCAATTGTCAATTTACAATATCAGTAAGTAATTTTCAAATTAACTGAAAATTACTTGTACTTAAATAACATATATAACAATAGAATAACTAAAAAAAAAACGATGTATATAAAAAAACTATTGTAATTTTAGTGAAAATACTTAAGTGTAAAAACGTGTATGAGTGCTGATGTTTTTTGTCTACTTTTTTCTTCCTTTTTTAAGTTTATTTTCTTCCTTTTCACAATTTCTTGTAATTCTATTGCACTTGATGTTATTAATAGACAACTGTTTTTCCTTGTGGATACTTTAGTGCGTTTAATTAATTTTATTTAGTTTTAATGTTCAACGAAGAACAAACAAAAAAAATAGTAGAGTCTGCCAAAATGTCTGAAGTATGCGAATTTCCAGTATTACGTGCAATTTATTACTCAATAAAAGTGTTTAATGAAAAAGTGCATTAAGTTGTATTTAATTAAGAAAATTAGATTTTTTTAAGTTTGGAAAATAGGAAATAATAAAGGAAATATTTATTGAAAATGATGAGAATGAGCAATTTTTTGAGATCATTTTTTTATACTTAAAATTTTGAAGGAATTATCTTTTTTAATTGGTATTTTTTAAAACATGTAATAATTTTAAAAAACGTTTATGCTCATATTTTAACTTATTTAAATATAAATCTGAAAATTTTTAAGGATACGTAAATGAGTATCAAATACAGGAAACTAATGTTTTAAATCTTTCAGTACACTGATCATAAAAATGAAGTAAATATAACGAAAAAGAGCTTAGAATTGAAGAAAAGTAGGTTAAATATCAGACAACGAAACCTTTATGCATCACAACGAAAATTTTCGTTAATTTTTCGTAAATATTTTAAATTGACGAAAAATCATCAATATGATTATTTAAATTCTTGAATAAAAATGCAGTTAATTTCAATAAATATTATTCCTTTTGAATAATACATTATTCAAATTGACAAAAATATTTTTTTATATTGATGAATATTATTTAATTTTAATACCATATTTTAGTTAAATTTATGCAATTTTAGTTGAGTTGAGAAAAGAATTATGTTAAATGTTTGTAATAAAATAATTTATAAAATATTAAGGACTAAGGACCCATACAAAGCAAATTTTTATTATTATATATATTACGACCCAATGACTTCCTCAAAGAACAGGTTTACTGTACGAAATGCAAGACGGATAGGATCACAGGAGAAGTAGCGCCCATAAAAAGCAAATAATTTGGTCCAAATTATTTTTTTTAATACACGTCGATTTGTGAAATTTCTTTCGAGATCTAGAACTGTAATAGACAAAAAATATAAAAAATATTTGACGTAAAAATTGTTAAATTAACAAAAATTTTATTCAAATTAAATTAATTTTTGTATGACAGAATTACTGCCGTTTTTACTAAATATCTATTGATATAACATATTTCTCGTTAATTTTTTAAATATTATTTTATTTTAATTTGTTTTCTTTTATTTTAATTTACTTTATTTTTATTTTATTTTACTCAATTTAACATCTTTTACTAAAAACATTGTTTTATTAATTTTTTGGAACATTTTTTAATTCAATTTTTCAATTTCAAGAAAATTCTGTTAATTAATAAAAATATATTAATTTAACATCTGTTTTTCGTTAAAGTTCTATGAAAATTTTTAGTTAATATTACCTACGACATTTGGTTCAGTGTATAATATTCAAATCTACTTAAATTTTTTGCTTTTAATATTCTTTCATATAATCAATAACATTTTTGAAATTTAAATTTGAGATTATTTGAGGTGTAAAGATCCTTATCTGGTTAAAGATGTTGTAGGAGACTCCCTAAATTTAGCCACCCCGGACATCATGATTATTTAGAAATTCATTTTCAATAAAAAGTACGTGTAAATATATCGGTTTCCTCTTGTAGTTTCTGAGATATTCATATCGTAATAAATTATTTAACACATTTTTACGCTTGTCTTTTTGTATTTATACCCTACACCACCATAGGTGGTGGTGGGGTTATTATGCGTTTTGTGCTAAAATTGAATCTGACAAAAAGGAAGTGCAACCACCACTTTAAGTATACCGTTCGACTTAGAATCACTTTCCGATTCAATTTAATGATTTTTCATTTATCTAGTCTGCTGGTTGTGCATTTTCATCCATAATGGTAATATTTCTTTCCTAAATATAAAACGATTTTTATGAAATTTGACACAAATTAGTCAATTGATATTTTAAAACGATATACGAAATTATACGATAATCAGGCCATTAATTTTAATTTCCCTCTTCCAAATATTAGGTTGAAGGGTTCAAACCTCACATCTACGTTGGTATTCTATTTAGAATAAGTCAAATCAAGACTAATATAAGCAAAAATCTACATGCGAAATTTTGTGACTTCTTCTAGTTCACATATAAATCCCTTTAGAACGCACTAATCCCACATGAATGAAAGTATCATTATAATATACTACACTCTTATGCATAAGTTACAAAATACCCAATACGAGGGTAGTTCCTTAGTTTTTTGTTGCTAACGCTTATAACGAGCAATGTGGCGTAGGGTATTAAATAGTCGGTCTTGACCGACTATAACCTCTTATCTGTTTTTTAAGTTAGTGCTTTTAATATAAGTTCTAATATACTTAAATATGTACCTAATTATTTTTGGCCTGACTTGGCATCCTGTCACTATTGCAAATAAGCCAAGAATAATGCTACAAGAACATTCTTTGGTATTTGTAACAAGAGAGGCAAATCCTCCTAACTTCTCGGAGCTAGGGCTAGTGGAGAGATATTGAAAAACACAGAATTGTTTTCAAAAAGTGTAGTAGATTTTAAACGGAAATATACTACCTGTTCAAACAAAGTGACTGAACAAAGTGACTGAAAGCCCTATAAAATCGCAAATGGAAGGGTTTCGGAAAAAAGTTCAAAATCTCAGTACTAGTGATTCAAACTTTAAAAATTATATTTATATTGTATATTGTAATAATAATTTCAATCACATAAAAAATTGAAACTGTGATTTTGTTTTTATTAACATAAATGTATGTTAAGAATTTTTCGATTTCACTCCTGAATTTGATTTCTTTATATGCACGTTTTTAAAACATTTAATTTAAGATATTCTAACACAATTCATCAAATTAGAAAGAAATAATAATTATTATTTTTGGTCCATATATAATTTATTCCATTAAAAATAGAATTAAAAATAAATTGTTTCTATTATTTTTGGAATTATCGTCTTCTTTAGAAACTAGCAACCAGACGGAAGGATGGACAATAATGAAAGGGTTTTTGATACGTTTTTTCTGCTAAAAAAGCCTACAATTTGTTTATTTAAATTTTTATTAAAATATAAAATCAAATTTATTTTTTATCTGCAAAATTTCTCCGTTAACTTAAGAAAGATTTTATTTTATGCAAAATAAAAAATAAGTTTGGAATAAATTTTGTTGTTCTATTTACTTTACTTTTAACAAAATACAATAGATCTATTCGAGAACTAATCACATTTAATACTTCAATACAAAAATTGTCAAAAAATATAAAATATAAATCGTCACAAAAATAATTTCTGTTTAATATATTTTCTCGAACAGACCTATTGTTTTACATACACTGCGTTACTGTTACTATGTCCTTTCTTTTTGGGTCAGTTTAATGTTTACTTGGCTTTTTGTTAAGTTTTATTTGTTGAGATGATGATAATTATTCCAGTCACATCTGTTTATGCTAAATACCAACTAAGTAAACGACCAAATACAACCGAATATTCAACCAACCGTAAACGTAAAACTTCAACAAAAAGGACTAATAAATTACTAACACAAACACACATACAATTATAGATTTGCTTGCTTAAATACAAATATTAAACAAATACAAATGTACCACGTTCTCATACTTACTCACACTTTTACAAAACACCAGTAAAACCAGTACAACAATTTAGGAAAGAAATAAAAAAAAGAAAATAATTTTCATTCATGTTGAAAATTAATAAGGAGGAGTCCTTCGTTTATTATAAAGAAGAAGATGAAGAAAAAAGCTAAAATAAAATATAATGAAAGAAATCATGTCGAATTTTCAATACGCTTTACCACAAATGTATGAGAAGTAAATACGTTAAGTTTCATACATACACACTCACAGACGTATACAATATATTAAAGTTTTTCTTTAATATAAAACGAAACGCTTAAAGTGTAATAAAGTTAGTTATACTTTTAGTTATAACTTTTTTTCTACTGAACGGATTTGTTCCAATTGGTCGATTTATAATTGATAATTTTATATATCGGTTCATATCTATTAATAAACTGAACCGATTTTGCTGGTTTTAAATAAGAAACTTCTTTAAATTAAGGCCAAACTCTATTGAGCCTTATAAATTATTGTGGATATGAATATGTCAACAACAGACAGACGGAAATACGTTAATTGACTTTGATTTTAATTAAATACAAGAATACATATATGATTTTCTTATCGTTGCACACAGAATGAAAAGTAAATATACCCTTTTCACTACTTGTGATGGTGGAGGGTATAAAAATAAAATGAAATAAGAATATTGGCGACGACTTTGACTACATCAAACAAAGACATGGACATCGCATATTAATGTTAAATATACAAAATTCATTTTATTATTTATATTCTTTTGTTATTGTTGTTATTTTATGCAAAATAAGAAACGAAAATAATAAAATTAACAAAGTTATAAATTATAATAAAATAAGGAATAGACTTTAAAGGCATTTTATAATACTTAAGTATTTTGGTTTATTAATCTACTTATGGCATTTATTTAACCAAAATACTAAGGAGTGAGGTAGAAATATTTTTAACGTAACACATTTAAACTTTTAATCCAAATATTATTTCATTATTTCTTTGATAAAGTTACCTTTGAAAAATATGTTTAAGCCAAACAAATGAATAAATTGTAATTCTGATTGAAATGGGTGACCAGAAAAAAGTGTTTTCTAAAATTATTAAATATTTTCAACAAAACTCAACTTCGTTATGCAAAAAGTTGGCAAAGCATTCAAATGTCACTTGTTAAACTCTTTCCAGTGTTATTAAACAGTACCGGAAGAACTTGCCCGTTGATAGAAAACCAGTTTATGGTGAAGGACCATTTTCTCAATACATTCGATAGCAAAGCAGCTGGGTTAACTCAATGCTGGGACTATTTGGTACGAAAAGTTAAAACCAATGCAGTTTTAAAAACATACAATACACAAAAAGTTCCTGACAGGAACGCTGTATAGACCGAAAACAGAGAACGGAAATTGAAGTTAAGATTTCTAAAAATATATATTATTGCTGCAAAAATATTCTGAAAAAATTATGTGGCTGATGCTGGAGGGAATGTTGGAGAAAAGCTTAGCTTAGTCAACATTTCCAAAAATTTTTTGGTTTGGCAAGATATGCAGTTGGTACATCATCATTAATACTGAACTTTTTTTTTGACTCTTTTTTTTCTTCAAACTATCGAATCGTTCAAAGAGTTTAATTTAGTTTTTAAAAAAGAGTTTTATTTTATTTTTTTGCTCTTTAAACAAGAGTTTAATTCTAAAAAAATCAAAAAATAAAAAAAAGAGCAAAATCCAAAAAAGAATTTTATAATGAATAATTCGCACAAATTGTATTGAAAAAGTGTGTAGTAGTGAAAATGTTTTTTTATTAAGCTGAAAAAGGGATGATTGTATGTTTAGAATTTTTGTATGAATATAAATAAAAATATTTTTTTGCTTTTCCCTAAAAGGAGAATAAAATAATTTTTTTCTTGCGATTTTCCACAGAGCATAATCGAAAAAAAGATTAAAATTTTAATCGAAAAAAGAATCTCATTGAAGAAGAGAAAAAAAATAAAGATCATTTGAAAATAAAGATTTTGCTCCGAGTTTTTCCAAACTCTGGAAAATTTATAAAAAAATCGGCTTCCATTCATAACACTTCATAATATGCACTAATTTTTGGCCTTACTTGGGATCCTGTCACTGTGGTTAATAAGAAAGGATAATCCTCCAAACTGACTGAAGCTAGTGGAGGCCAGTGGAGAGATTTTGGTTTCTTGTTAAAAGAGAATTGAAAAGCACAAAAAAGTTAACCAAAATTGTGATAGATTTTAAGCAAAGTGACGAAAGGTACAAAAAAGGCATTAAATGGAGGGTTTCCGAAAAAGGTCAATATTTCATCACTTGCGATTAAAACTAAAAAATAAATTTATACAAATTGTATTGATAATTTAAATCAATTAAAAAAGTAAAATTGTTTCGATTTTATTAACATATATGTATGTCATGAATTATTCGACCTCACTCCTCAGTTGTTGTAAAATATTTAATTCATAAAGAGTTTTGCGAATACAAAAAATGACATAATTTAATAAAGGAAGGAAATAAGATTTTCAATAAGTCAAATAATATTTATTAAATTGAATAAAAAGACAAATTTGTTTGATGAATTTTTAAATTTAATTTTTATTAAACGTATTTTTAACTTAATATAACAGATTAAGATGAAAATGTTTTAAAGTAGTTTACCTGGTGTAAAATTTAATACAATATCCATAATATTTTCAGTAAAACATTTCTCTTCTGGGCGATAATCTGATTTTTCCGTGTCCAATCAAAAAGCTGATTTGAATATTTGACATAATGATCATTTTTTCATAATCAGAACCATGTATTTAATGCCCTTAAAAAATTTCTCTTTATGAAGGGCATGGCACTCCATCTACTCTATTAAAAACCTAATATTGAACCAGGATTCATTAGAA
Organism: Cochliomyia hominivorax; assembly: GCA_004302925.2. Classification (NCBI taxonomy): domain Eukaryota; kingdom Metazoa; phylum Arthropoda; class Insecta; order Diptera; family Calliphoridae; genus Cochliomyia; species Cochliomyia hominivorax. The sequence continues at coordinate 29,062,119 of PYHX02000158.1, forward strand.
TAGTCATGGATTCCTACTTTGATTTTAGACAATTCATGCGCTTCTCTTTATTTTTAGGTTTCATATTCAATCTTTTCTATTCTAAAATACCAAAGACTCAAACCCCTAAAGTCAATAACTAATCTTTGACACTGTAGTTTTGTAACGCCCATTGAAGTGGTAGTTATTAATTAACATTGTGTAATTTAAATAAGACTCCACATTTTGGTTTTTTATTTGATCAGTTTACCTCTGGTTTTATTTAAAGGGACCAACTCTACTGTTTGGAAATCATTTGTAGAATAAATCATCGTGTCATCGTGTCCCTCGTAGTTGCTCAAATTTAGATTCACCATTGAAAAAGATTTCATTTTGTTCAGAGCAATTCATATGAGTTATAGCAAAATCCAATCAAAAGGATCTAACATGGAAAAGAAATCAAAAATAACATAAAGACCGGGTAAACATGGGTTTTAAAGATGGCGTGAAATTTGTTCCAATTAAGTATTTTATTGTAAGAACTAATTTGATGTTTTAGCTTATTTAATATATTTTTTGGTGAAGAAAATGATTTTTTTAACAATATGAATATTTATATGTTTTTATATAAAAAGATTAAAGACGAATATAATGAACTGCCATGTTTGTACAAATCGATTCTTTATGGAGACGTTAAAATTAGAAGGGGGGTTAGTTAAATTAACTCAGTTTTTAATATGGATAAAGAATACTTAATGAGGTCATAGATGACCCTTTATTATAGTTGTACACGAAAAGATAAACCTTTTTAACACTGTATCACTTATGGTGGTGGAGGGTTTACAAATAATTATAAAATTTTAGATTTTTCTTAAATCGATTTTTAATAGAAAATTTTATAAAAGTTTTTGACTTGAAATTTGAAGTTATATGTGTAGTGAAAAGGGTATAAATTTTGTCATTCCGTAGAGGGAAACATTTCAAACCCCATATTGCATATATATTCTTGCATCAATTCAATTTCTGAGTCGATTTAGCTGTGTCGGCTTGTCTCTCTGAAACGCCCACATCCACAATAATTGACAGAGCTCAATGAGATTTGACTCGAGTATTTCTTATTCTCCTCAGAAGTTTTTTTAAACCCGCAAAATCGGTTCAGTATATTAAAAGATATAGACCGATACCTGGGACAACCTCTAAAGTAATATATATATATCTCATAACCATTGCAAAAATGATCGAAATCGTGTGTTAAGTGTTCCTGTATTTTATTAAAGAATTATATATTGTAGCGTGTGTGTGTGTATGTGTAAGTTTGTATGCACATTACGAATTTGTTTTACAAGCATTTGTTGTGGAGGGTATGGAAGATGTGGCATAGCCGAATATAGCATTCTTACTTGTTTGAGTTATGTCTATCATGCAGTGAGCGATATGAACTTCATGGGGTCTTTGATGATTCTATCTTTGTGTTATACACGGAATGACACCTCTTTTGTTGATGTAGGACATGTAAATCATTTAACTGAGCACTAAGGCGTATGAGTTTTATTAAACATTTTATTGATCATGCGTACCCCTTTCACAACTTATATTTTTAAATTATTTTATAAAAGAAAATAATAACTTTTACGCATTTTAATTATTTTAAAGAGGAAGAATAAATATTTAATAAAATATGTATAATTTCCATAATTTAATTTCCTTGAGTTACTTTTTTTTCATTCCTTTTCTTAATATCTTTTGATGTTAATAACTTTTCATATTTTCTTCTCGGTCACTTTACCTTGTTTAAGATTGATAAAAGAACGATAAGAAAAATATTAATCTCCGAAAAACAACTTTTTATCGAGTAATTTTTCTTGGCATTAATAATAATTTTTATATGAAAATGTTGCGGTTAAAAAATATTTTTTAATTAATTTTGTTGATTTAAGATTTTCCTACAATAACAAGGACTCAGAGAAAAGACGTTAATGCTATTTTTGCCTTTTTTATTGTAAACTCTTTTTTGTCTTGAATAAGAGGAGGAAAGTTATTCTGCTATTAACAATGGTGATAGATAAGCGAGCTTTACGGAAAAGGGAATTATGTGAAAATGAGGATATGGACATAATAATGTTGATGCTTTATATCTGTATATTGTTTTAGGGGGAATTACATACTTAATGTATTCTTATTCATCCTTCAAGTTAGGAAGAGAGTATTAAAAGTTTTCAAATAGGAAATAAAATATTAATATTTTACTAGAATATTTACTTAGGAGTGAGACTGAAAATTTCTTAACTCACGTAAAACATGTCAATTATTATACTTAATATCAAACAAATAAATCACTTCTTAATCCAGTTGAAATGAGATACCGGAAAAAACTTTGTCCTACAAAAAGTTTACCAAACATTCAAACGTCAAACTGTTGTTGTTAAACAGCACTGGAAGAAATTTTACTTTGATTAAAAATTCAGTTGGTTGGAATGGTCCATATAATATTTTAAAAGTAAAAAAATAGAAAGGATTTTCCAAAGAGCTTCCAATACATTCAACAGAAAACGATCCCGGTGAGCTCATTGTTTCGATTATTTGGTAAAAAAAAATAAAAGCACATAAAGCTTCTGACAGGCTCATAAAGTTCTTGACTCAGGAACGCTGCTCAAAATGCAAGAACAGAGCACGAAAATTGAATTCAAATTTTCTCAAAAAATTTTGCTGCACTGTGAATGATGAAAAGTATGTTCGCGAAAATTTTTTGGCAACTTCCTGATTAAAAATTTCATGTTGCTTATGCTCGAGGGAATGTGGAAGAAAAGTTCAACTTTTCCAAAAGCAGTTAAAATTTCTCCAAAGGCTTGTGGTATGATAAATGATATGCAGTTGCGGCAAAAGATGCCAATCAATTGTTACAACGGGCTGTATAAATATCGCTTCCATTCAAAAAGCTCTGTACCACGAGAGGAAAATTCTCTAAACAGTCCGGAGCTAAGGACATTGGAAAGATATTGGGATGTTGTTAAAAGAGAATTGAAGAGCACAAAAAAGGTGTCCAAAAATGTGTTAGATTTAAAATCAAAATGGACTACCTGTTCGAGCAAAGTGACGGAAAGAAGAAAAAAATGTTAATGGAGGTGTCTCCCAAAATGTTTAAAAATTTCATCACTTGTGATTAAAATTATAAAAATATATATTCTTTTGTAAATATAATTATTATTAATAATCTCACTGCTTATGTAAAATTTTAAAAATTATTCCTGATTTTCTTTTATTTTACTCTGGAGTGTCAAATTTTTTAACATTATTTAACCCCTTTTTTTGGTTATAGTTACTTTTTGTTGCTGTTAACGCCATTTATCAACAGCTTGTGGGCATTTTAATTACATTTTCTTATTTTAAGAAAAAAAAATTAAAAACTTAAAAAAGAGTATAATTTAAAATCCCCAAAACACATTGTCACCTGAAAAAGTTATAAAGCTCCATATTAATGAAGTTATTTAACCATGTTTTCTCCTGCCGAAAGCAAAATATTAAAAAAAGGTTATTCCAACTAAAAATCCTTAAATTTACTCTTTTTTTGTATATGTAACTTTAAAAAAAGGGTTTTCATCTTGAGACATTTTTCCCTTATAATCTTAATTGAATATTTGGCCTTAAGGTCTGCATTGGTTTATTTTAAGGGAAATAAATAAGAACGCTACACTTGGCCGTACCGGAAATTGAATACCCTCCACCATTCACATTGAGCAAAAATTTGCATGAGTTGAAGGTCTTGAACTATAAAGCTTATAGTTTGTTCATAAGCTTAAATACCGATTACAGGAAAAAGCTCTCTTTAAAAACTACAGTGTAATATGGTAACCTATAAATATTGGTACCGGGCTATACGTATATTGAAGAAATGAATTTCATGAATTTCGAAGAAAGTGGATTATATTCAAGAATCTTTTAAGCCTAAAACACTATTCCGGAAAGTGGGATTATAAAGAAGTATTAACCAAATGTGGTCCGATAATTGTCAAAATATATTTAAGACAGTTTAAAAATATTGGATCAAAATAAAAAGTTTTTTTCTGACGTGGGGTCTTAAATATATTTAAGATAGTAAGAGTAATTTATTGATGAAATTAAATAGAATAGTTTCAAGTTTTTCCGGGAGCGAGATTTAAATGGCAGTTGTAGAAAAATATGGACCGATATTGCCAAAAATATACCACAAACTCAAAATAGTTAGAATAACCGTGACTAGTTTAAATTAAATTGGTTCATATTCAAAGAAGAGTTTTTAGCTCAAACCCCTTTTCCGGGAAGTGACGTTATATGGCAGCTATAACAAACTATGAGCCATTACTATTTAAATAAATAACATTTATTCAGAACAGTCAGAAAATCAATTGAGCGAAATTGGTCTTTATTTGAAGTTTTATAAGTTCTTTTCCGGGAAGGTCTTATATCGCAGCTTAAGCAAAATATGGGTCGAGATTCTTCAAATTAAATATATATATATCAAATATAGTTAAAGAAATCATTGTCCGAATTTTAATTTCTATTTAAATCGATTTAAAAGTTTAAATCAACTTTCCCGTAAAAGGGAACTATAGTAAAATATAAACCGATATTGGTCATATAAATATCGTATATTTAAAACAGATAAAAAATTAATTGTGTCGAATTTCAATGAAATTTTTCTTTATTTAAAAGTTTTATAAGCTTAAATCCGTTCTCCCGGAAAAGGTGTGATATGAAAGCTATAGCAAAAACGATTAGAAAGCGATTAGAATATTTATTTATTGTGCCAAGTTTTAATATAATTGGTAAATATTTAAGAGTATAATAAGCTATAAACTATATTTCGAGAAGGAGCCTTAAGTGGGAACTAAGTCAAGTAATGACCCCTGAAAAATCTTGTTTATTTGGGTTCATTACTGTATGAAAATAAATATATATGGCGAATTGCAGAAAAAAATCCTCAAAATTGCTACCTATATAGCACACAGATTTTGGGGTGTATCAAAATTTTGCATATTTCAGCCAATAACTTTTTTCTATTTATTCGATTTTGATCATTTTTTTGTACGATGATGAACACCAAGTTATAGTTTAATCCAATTAATTTTTGTTAAAAATATTAGATTTTTTTCCGAATTTTAAATTTGTTTCAGATATCGGTTTTCAATTTTTTGCCACTAATCCCTTAAAGCTGTTTTAAACTGATAAGAGCAATAACAAACTAATAAACTAATAAGAGCAATAACAATCAATGTGAAAATCGACTCAGATTTTGATATGATGCAAAAATATGTATACTTTATGAGGTCCAAGAGTATTTCTTCTTGGCATGACAGACGCAATGACAAAGGTTATATATCCTCATCACCACTTGTGATGGTGGAGGGTATAAGAAAGAGGTATAATAATATTTGCCTATCTATACTTTTAAGTATTTAATCTTTTTCTTGCTAAACAACAACAACAACAAAAGGTAATATTAAAAAGTATTAAAAGTACAGACTCAACTCATTTACTTTTTACCTTCTTTTTGATTCTTGTATTTGGTTTGAAGGGTTTGGCTGAAGTATTAATGTCATTATCACTTTTTAAGATACAAAGTGATAATCAGTTTTAACAATTTTAACGAAATTTTCACAGAAAAAAACAACATTTTTCGTTTTTTCTGTTCTAAATAGATTTAATGTTTAATTAAAAGTTAAAAAAAATTTAAATTTTATGTATAAAAAGTATAAATTTATATTGTTTAAAGGACTCTAGAGGAACAAGTGTTCTGAAAGAGATATTTTTTTAGTTGAGTTAAAGAAACAAAGATGACCATTATTTTGATTTTAGTCGTTAGGGAAATATTTAGGAAAAAAGGGGATATTTTAAAATGTCACAAAAAGAGAATAATAAGAATCATTAGGGAGCTGGGAAAGATAATATTTATTCATTAATTTGAATAGAAAATGAGATATAATAATTATAAGGAATATTGTCCAAAACAAACCACTGATAAAATATTGAGAATAATTGCAAAGATTTATCTTAATTAAATTGAGTCGTAATCGTAAAATGTATTTTAATTCAAACCACAAAAATCGGTTCAGTCAATCACAAGTTATAGGCGATATAACTTGGGAAAAACTTTGAATTTATTAAAAAAACAACCACAGCAAATGCGTTTGAAGTAATTACAATATGGTTCATATATATATAATTTACGTACAAACATATTCAAATTTGAATTTTTAGTGAAAATTTGAATTTTTAGTGGAAATTTGAATTTTTTAGTGAAAATTTGAATTTTTTAGTGAAAATTTGAATTTTTTAGTGAAAATTTGAATTTTTAGTGAAAATTTGAATTTTTAGTGAAAATTTGAATTTTTTAGTGAAAATTTGAATTTTTTTGTGAAAATTTGAATTTTTTTGTGAAAATTTGAATTTTTTGTGAAAATTTGAATTTTTAGTGAAAATTTGAATTTTTAGTGAAAATTTAAATTTTTAGTGAAAATTTAAATTTTTTGTGAAAATTTGAATTTTTAGTGAAAATTTGAATTTTTAGTGAAAATTTGAATTTTTAGTGAAAATTTGAATTTTTTTGTGAAAATTTGAATTTTTAGTGAAAATTTGAATTTTTAGTGAAAATTTGAATTTTTAGTGAACATTTGAATTTTTAGTGAAAATTTGAATTTTTAGTGAAAATTTGAATTTTTAGTGAAAATTTGAATTTTTTAGTGAAAATTTGAATTTTTTTAGTGAAAATTTGAATTTTTTAGTGAAAATTTGAATTTTTAGTGAAAATTTAAATTTTTAGTGAAAATTTGAAATTTTTAGTGAAAATTTGAAATTTTAGTGAAAATTTGAATTTTTAATGAAAATTTGAATTGTTAGTGAAAATTTGAATTTTTAGTGAAAATTTGAATTTTTAGTGAAAATTTGAATTTTTAGTGAAAATTTGAATTTTTAGTGAAAATTTGAATTTTTAGTGAAAATTTGAATTTTTAGTGAAAATTTGAATTTTTAGTGAAAATTTGAATTTTTAGTGAATTTTTAGTGAAAATTTGAATTTTTAGTGAAAATTTGAATTTTTAGTGAAAATTTGAATTTTTAGTGAAAATTTGAATTTTTAGTGAAAATTTGAATTTTTAGTGAAAATTTGAATTTTTAGTGAAAATTTGAATTTTTAGTGAAAATTTGAATTTTTAGTGAAAATTTGAATTTTTAGTGAAAATTTGAATTTTTAGTGAAAATTTGAATTTTTAGTGAAAATTTGAATTTAGTGAAAATTGAATTTTAGTGAAAATTTGAATTTTTAGTGAAAATTTGAATTTTTTAGTGAAAATTTGAATTTTTAGTGAAAATTTAAATTTTTAGTGAAAATTTGAATTTTTAGTGAAAATTTAAATTTTTAGTGAAAATTTGAATTTTAGTGAAAATTTAAATTTTAGTGAAAATTTGAATTTTTAGTGAAAATTTAAATTATTAGTGAAAATTTAAATTATTAGTAAAAATTATTTTTTTTTAATTGAAAAGAAAAGTTGCATTTTGGTGAATTTGAATTGTAGAAAAAAATTAATTTTATGTGACAATTTATTTTTTTAGAAAAAAATATTTTTAATAAAAAAATTGATTTTCAGTGAAAGTAAAATTATATTGAACAAATAAAAATGCAATATTCAACTGTGCCGAATTTTAAAATCCCTCCACTACTGTATTGAACACAATTATATACTTGTCTGAATTTCAATGGAAATGGTTGATATTTTTTCTGAAAAATGGAATTATAAAAGAGTGATATCCAAATATGGCCGATAATTGTCAAATTAGTTTCATAAACTAAAGACAGTTTAAAAATGTTTGTAGATATAATAGTTTTATAAGTTCAAAACTGTTTTCCAGGAAGGTTTCTTATATGGAAGCTACAGCAAAATATGGACCGAAATCGTTCATATTAATAATATATAAAATATTGTTAGAAAAATCCTAGTGCCGAATTTTAATGGAATATATATCTACAAGTTTTATAAGCTTCAAACTCCTTTTCCGTGAATGGACCTGATATGGGAACTTTATGAAAATAACGACCGATTTTAATAAAATAATGAAATATTAATTGCGCCAAATTTCAATAGAATACGTCCGTTATTTAGGAGTTTTATAAGCTATAAACCATATTCCGAGAAGGGGCATTATATGGGAACTAGGTCAAATAATGACCTTTGGTTTTTTATTGTGTCAAAATAAATGTATATTGAAAACTTTAGTGAAATATCTTAAAAATTGCAACCCATATCAGACTTAGATTTTTATGATGTATCAAAATTTTGCATATATCCGTCACTTTTGCTATTTATCCGATTTTGATAATTTTTTGAAGGACGATGAATAACACATAACTATATTTTATAGTTAAATTTTTGTTAAAATCCATATTTGTTTTGTAGAAAAAAATAAAAAAGTTCTTTTTTGGAATTTTAATGTTATCTTATAAACCAGTTTATAACTTTTTTGCTAATGAGCCGATATAACTGGTTTTATAAAGAAAACGGTTTAGGATAAAAAATGTGGCCGGATTTTATTGAATTTAATAAATTTTCATCAAAAGTTTAAAAAAATTGTTGTTGAGATATCAGGAAAATTTAGCATAATTTTAATCTATGCTGGAGGATATTTAAGATTCGGTACAGCTTCTCATTCTCATCTGTTTAATGTTAAGCTTAATGATTAAATTGAAATATAAATGTGTCTATATACTTCTATATTATTTGTTTAAATCTATTTCGTATTATAGAAATTCATTTAGGTAAAGAAAAAAATTTTATTATCTTGAAATAAATGCAAAGAAAAATTATTACAAAATACCAGGTAGGGACATCAATATTGTTAAAATAACACTATAAAATTAAATACAAAGGATACTTTTGAGACAAATGTTATATACTTAAAATCAAATATTTATGAAGTCCGTCTTCATATAAACTCAAAGTCTAATTGGTCAATCAATGGTTCCAAAACAATTTATATACACAATTTTTCTTGACCAAAATCATAAATAAATTTTTGTCGAATTAAAGAAATCAACATACTTGAGGTGTTCTAATTTGGAGGGTTAACCAGAAAGAGACGCGTAGTCTTCCAAATCAACTTAATAACATCTGAGCTCTAATCTGATGAAATTATGTTAAGATATCTCCAAATATTCAAAAGTTATAAAATTATTAAAAAAAGTATTTGGAACTACTGTGTATCATTCAAAAAATTATACATTTTCGGGAGCCGTCTTACCATCAACAAAACTTTGCAAAAACGTCTTCAACTATAATGGTAATAATGAGGAATATTACATCCCTCCATTAAAATTACTTTGTTTAATCTTGTACCAATTTATAGGTCACTACCAAGTATAATAAATATCTTTTAATAAAATGTTATAATCTAACTAAACAGAATTCTTATAATTTCAATTAAAATTCAAATTTGAATTAAAAGATGAAATAATAACTAAAATTTAAATTAAAACTTAAATATTTGGTCAACATCTATAGACTTTATCTTAACAAAAATCAACTTCATTATTAACATTAACATAATAATAACAACTAGAATAATAATAATAATGATGATAATAAATACACTACACTTGTAGCAACAACTACTTGATGCTTAAAATGATTATGACAATTTTTGATGATGCCGATGAATATATACAGATACTTATATCCAAGATATTGTACGTGCAACAAAATCATGTTTTACTAGAAGTTAAGAAAGAAAAATCAAGTAAGAATGTTATATTTGGCTATGCCGAATTTTCAATACCCTTCACCACAAATGCATGTGAAGTAAATACGTTATGTTTGCGTACATACAGTTAACGTATATTCACATATGCACTCGCAAACGCATACAATATATCAAAGTTATTCCTTAATATAATGAAGAAACCTTGATGAGCCATAAAATTATAGTTTTTTTTTTAACTATAACTGACCCGATTTTAATAATTTTTGGAATAATAATGATGTACATATAGTTTTGAATTACGGCAAAATTTCATTTCAATGTGTCAATTTACAATTCAAAATTCTATGGATGATCTTCTCTTGAGTTTAGAGATTGTCTCAGATATCGGTTTATATCTTAAAATATACTAAATCTATTTTACTGGTTTTAAATAGAAAATTTCTCAGGACACCAACAAATGCTCAGGTCAAATTTCATTATGCTCTGTGGGTGTGAGAGTGCCATCAACAGACAGACAGTAGATAAATAGACATATAGATAGACATAGCTAGATCGACTCAGATTTTGATTTGATGCATTAATATATATACATTATAGAGCCTTAGATGATTTCCTAATTAGCTTTATACACGGAATGCCAAAGTCAGTATATCTTCTTCACCTCTTGTAGTGACGGAGGGTATAAAAATCTATATTCTTCATACATTTATAAGTTTTTGTTGTGATGTTGGTGCTACTTTACTAAGTTGAACAAAAAACACTAACTACTAAGAGCAACAAGAATAACAATAACAACAAAAATAATTTTGAAAATTTAATATTTTTTAGATACACACATACATATAAAATGAAATATAAAATCTTGAAATATTCTTATACAAAGTGCTTAGATAACAACATCAACTCTAAGAAAACTTTCCGAACAATAATAACAATAACAACAGCAACATCTAAGAAATTATAAGAAGACAACAAACCATAAAGAATAAACAAACAAAAAGTATCTGTATGAAGGTACTTGTAGGTTTGATCTGTATGTACATACATAGATACAATTTTTATATGTGTATAGTAGTTGTAGTAGTTACAGTAGCAACAAATAATCATGACAGTAGTTATCGTATGTATGAGTGTTTGCACAAGTGTGTATGAAGTTGCATATAACAGAAAAAAAACTTACACAATTCTATAGCAGAGATAATTTTAAAGCAATGAAATCATGCGTCACATCTTTTTTGAGTTGACTTCAACTGCTACTTGTTCTTGTTTAGTAGGAGTTTTGTAACAACAACAACAAAATTGATTATATAATAATATTAAATAAGAGAAAGAAACAACAAACACTTGTTTAGTAAAAGAGACAAATAATTCATATATGAAAATTAGGGTTTCTGATATGAGTTAATATCATTACCAAATATAAAGGAATGATACGAAGTAAGTGCGCTATCCGAAATTTTGATTGAGCTCTGTCATATATTGTGAATGTGAGCGTGCCAACAGCATAGCTTAAGCGATTCAGAATATAGATTATTCCTTCTTTATTTTACAATTGTGATCTTATATGAACACCATATCAAAATATGAATCGATATTAGTGCAAATAAGATTGCTATATTCGGCTATGTCGATTCTTTAATACCCTCCACCAAATATATAAGACAACAAACACAGCACGTCACACATATTCCATAATCATACTGATAGACATACTGATAAATACAGCTTTTTCATGGCGAACATACTTATATTGGGAGTCATTAAATGTGTTATATTAATGACTATAAATTGTTTTCTTCTGGTCCGATTTTGAAAATTTTTGAGACAGTGATAAACTAAATTTTGTTGTATATAACGGCCAAATTTTATATAGATTTAAAAAAATCTTTTTTGGAATCTTAAGTTTGTCTCGGATATCAGTCTATAACTTTTTTTGTAATCAACCGATTTTGCTGTAAAATAGCGATCTGCACTGGACAATAATAAACTGAATAGGTCGTTGGTCAATGGTCTAAGGGTTGTAGATTCGACTCAGATTTTGATGTGATACAAGGATATATAATTTATACCATTTTTAATTCAATTTTGATTTTCGAATTTTGATTATTTTCACATATCGGTTTATAATTTTTTTATACTGAATCGATACAACTATTATTCATTTGTAGATGTGGATGGATCGAAAAGAGAGAGCCAATAGGTGTTATCTCTAATTTTCCTTCACATTACCGCAAATTCTACAGAAGTCGTTAATGGACGAATAAAAATCCATTCCCAGCCAAATCTCTGAATCACGAATTCCTCGCCATCTCATAGAGATATTCTCGACAAATCTGGTTGGATGAAATAAAAAGCGTAACACAGTCAGATTAGGCGTAAAAATAGCGATATTTTTTCGAAAATTGTATATTTCTTAAGCCATCTGAATATATTGCAGGATGCGCTTTTCTAAAAAGAATTAATATAGAAACCACATTCCACTCCATATCAGGATTTGGATGTTTGTAATGAAAGTGTCACCAGCCGTTAAAAAATAAAATAGGAAAACTATAGTCTATACTTTAAACGCATCATAGTAGTTTTTACCTCCTCAATCGACGACATGATATCTATGTTCTTAGTCTTGTAGCCTTGCCGGAAGGGTTGTCGGAGGGCTAAACTAATGTTGTAGGCACCTTTTCCATACACCTTAAGAAAAGGTTATGAATTTGTTTACTTACAACCACAAATGAATAAGTTTCACACTGCCAACCATGTCGAAGAGTCATATAGCATTACTCGGGTTTAATCCTTTAACTTTGGTCTTTGTTACCCTTCTTAACATGTTCTGCAATTTTGAAAGCAATAGAGAAGTTGGAACTTCGTATATCACGAATTAACAGTCAAACTACCACTTAGGCTCTATAAAGACCGAGTAAAAGAAAAGGCTGCACTCTATTTTGAGGAGCGCTGCTGTTTGCATCTCTGTATATGGTGGATGAGCACATTGATTGCAGAGTTAGCTCCATAACGTATATATAGATATTCTTAAATCAAATCGAAATAAATCACTATTTTAAAAAAGATGTACAGATCTCACAATCAATAACATTAGCAGATTGAGAAAATTTTCGTATATAATAAAATGACCACAATAATCCTGTAATTTCTGCTCGATGAACCCTTTTTTGTTGCATTAAAAGAAAACTTAATGCATGTAAGAAATTGTTCATACAAAAAGTTCAGAGACATAAAATTTCATTTTGTTTCGGACAAATTCTTATCAGTGAAAGAACACACCTTTAAGAAATTACCTGTTTTGTTGTTATTTAGAAAATCTAAGTTTTCTTCTTCTGAATATATCATAAACATGATTTATAGAAACTTATCACTGACGTACAAAATACAAGAAAAAAATCAAGAGAAAAATGTTCTTAAATGTTTAATTGAGAATATTTAAATTTCACTTTTTTCAATTCACTGGTTTTCTTTACAAGTGAGAGATTTCTATTTCCCAGTAATTCAGTTAAAACAACGTGATTAAAATATCCAAAAAATGGTAGTTTCAAGTTCAAGTAAAGGAAGTTATTCAAATTTAGATGGAATTAAAGATGGAACTTGAAATTTAATACAGAATTTAATTTAAAGCTTTTTGTACCATTTTCTCATTTATTATTGCTTCCTAGAATTTAACTAAAGACCAAAGAAACGCTTGAATAAATTTTAACAAAACAAATGTGTATCTTGTCATACACCTACTCCTTTCGTGTCTTAACTTCATGTTCATCCGTCCATTCGTTTTTGTTGGTTACAACATTAACTTCCTATTTTACTTTAATCACACAACGGTTGACATAAACATCATCAGTTGACAGTGTTTTTGCCTTGAAAGATGAAACAAGAATAAGAAATAAAGCACTAAAGCTCATATAAAAATGTTTATAAAACATGTCGCCTCAAGAACCTGTCAGACTGACTTGGGAACTGCGTAAAAACTAGTTTTTCTTTTTTTTCATAAGGCAAAAAGGAGAAAAGAAGCAGAATAAGAAGAAACAATAACAACAAACTAAAATATACTAAATAGCAAATTTACCCAAGTTTTAGATCTTAAATAATATTTACCTAAAGAAGAACGTGCGTCTCTTAACTTTAATGATAACTATTCCTAAACGTGTTGCATCATCATGTCTTAACTTTGCCAGTGGTGTATGACGGGATGATACAAACAACTTAAATTGCACTAGCAATATAGTTAGTAGATTTCAGTATTCTAGGGAATCATTTACCCAGATGGTTTTGTCGTTTTCATTTAGTAAAATGTATACTGTAGTTTTTTACGGTACTTTTTTATTTCTAACGAAATGGTACAGAGTGAAATGTGATAAGGGAGACAGCTAGAAACTTTTTTGGGATCTAAAGAATAATTAGTTAAATAAGTGATGGATATTGAAAATGACTCCAGATTTTCGGCAATGACAAAAGGTCTGGTTTATCTGCAACATTATCATACCAAGAACACGATTTGATTTGAAGTAAAAAATAAACTTTCAATTAAATTTAACAAAGATCTTGGTCTAAAATCTGACAACCATCATTGTGTTAAATATTAATCAGTACACCAGCTATTTTAACTTTAAAGGCAAAACTTCATATTTGGCCAGATTTTCTCTTCTTTAAACCCACCGTAGCGCATTGGCTTTCTTGGAATAACTCTGTAATTTTTGATCGGCTAGTTGGGTTTAAATAAAATTTGGGATGAAGGAATGGAGATGTGGCTTGTGCAAAGTTTTTTGGTTGTAAACTACATTCATCTGCTATTGGTATGTCATATTTTACAGAAATATAGAATTATACCTTCCGGATTTATTTCCAAATAAAAAATGTATTTTGCACCCCTACTGAAAAAAACCCATTACCATTTCCGTATGGTAAATGATGGATCTACTTTATTTTATGGAGAGATATTTATGGGCTAAAACCAAGAACCTTTGCTTGTAAATATGCAGGCAGTGGATCACAAAATTATGTGTTCTTATCTCCATCCTAAGTTAAAATTTGTAGCTGTATTCCTCTGAAAATCACCTGTAATGGTTGAGTTGTGTGACATGCAGGATCTTGAAAACTTAGCGAACTTCTTATTGAGCACGCTAAGGAAGGCTTGATCCTAGAAATCAACTCTTATAATATAGATAAGAGAAATATATATAGACGGCGTCTATCAAACGTTACAGTTACAATGTACTTTAGAGAAAGTTCGGTCGAAAAGTTAAGGTTGGGAGCGTTTTTATAAAGATTTGGAGTCACAGAGGCATTTTGTTTACACAAGGTACTCTGTGACTCCAAGGAAGATCTCAGTAAATCTGGATTTCTTATAAAACTAGATGCCAGTTTTACTGATAGTGATGTAAAAAGTTTGCAATCATGGATTGGTATACATTTTCCTTATTGTAGAAATGTACTTGATGAATAATTTCCTGCGGCCCTCACAATGTTTCCAAATTTCAGTAATATGGAAGATATTTTGTAATTTCCATAGTAGATAAAGAAGATATAGCTTGATTCTTTGAACTTTACAAATCCTCAAGAGATCTCTATCATTTTTCATGGTTAAAAGTCCTGTGGAATGGAGAGATAATAAAATGGTATTCATCTCTACAACTTGAAGAGAGAAAACCACATTTCCACAATTGATTTCAAGCACATTATTAGTCTTGTATCATAAATTTGGAAAACATTGGTGAGAATATTGGAAGTTTACAATTAGGCAGCGCACAACACGCTATAGAAGAATATATTACGGCTTCCTTCATTGATGAAGAAGGTGCCTTTAATAATGTGAATATTTTGCTGAAAATCAAAGATTTAAGTGAATTGGACGTTGACCAGAGGATAACCAACAGGCCAGGCAAAAGGTTAAATAATTCCTGTTATTATATAAGCAAAAGGAAAAGTTTGTTAAAAGAAAAATTTCAGTGTGCATTGCATGAATTTTCAATTAGTGGACAGTTATTACTAAGTAGATTAGGTTCTACTTGTTAAAGCAATTATTCTTTCTAATTGAATATGGAATCGGTCTAAGCAACTTTACTAAATTAGGCAAATAAAAACAGTCCCGGGATTAGTCCGACAAATATCGAATTAACACTTTTTACAAGGATGCTTTTACCATGTTTGTTGATATCGGTAAGCGAGCGTTTTTGAATTAAAAAAACATTTGCTATTAAGGAGGAATGAACAGAGAATCAGGTAATAAGGCTCTTATTTTAATATAAACCAGTAGATATTGACAAAATTGTAAACTATATTTTTGGATTTTAGGCCTATTTTGAATTTGGGTATTGTGACCGTAATATGTCTACATATATTTTAAACTAAATTTGGTTTTTAGTTTTTTTTCAGATTCACTCCTTATTTCATTTTCCTATTGAAATTATATCATTTCTTTTGAATTTAAAATTATCGTTCTCCAAATTTTATTTCACACTGTTAGGACATTCATCAGAATGTTTATAAATACCACTTCCTCCAACCATTAGCCAAATAACAAAAGATTGTCTTCTCTTCCTGGTTGTAAGATTTTTGTTGTTGCTGTGCTTTTTTTTTGTGGCTGTTGCTGCTTTACTTTTTAACTTGACAATTTTCTAACAAGTTTTATTTAAACACTATCATTAGAAAATACAAACAAACGCACATAAAAACTAATACATATAAACGAAAATACTTAAGGGAATAAAAGGGTGATGCAAGAAGAGATAAAAAGTTACTAGTTATGTATGCATATTAAGTAAAAAAGACGTTAATGGACCGCAAGTGTGGTGGAGGGTATAAAAATGATCTTGGATCTTATAGTGTCAGATAAACATTTATGTGTGAAACTATAATATGATCTTAGAGATTAGATAATTTCTTGGATAAACAGATTTTACTTTTTCATCGAAAAAAAAAAAAAAAACACTTCTTTCTAAAAAAACTCTTTAACTTTCAGTAGTAACAGAAAGTCACTCTCGTCCGAATACCTTAGGCGGCAAGTAAGCATTAACCATCAGGAAACTGTTGCAAGTAAACACTACAAAAATGCTAAAGATAAAATTCTAATAAAAAAATAATAAAACAACAGAAATTATATAACTTTAAGATGCTTATGATGATGATCTTATATGGTCATCATTATCATTACTATTATGATCATTATCATATTTGACGTCGTCATTGTTTGTCGTCATCTAACTGCGTTTTGTAAAGGAAAAAAATTAAAAAAATGTTTTAAGGGGTAAAAAAACTGTAATTTTAGTAAATTATTATTTTATAAATACATGTTACTTTTACCCTTTTCTATGAAAAAAAACTAATAACGCTGGAAAAGTTACTAAAACTAAAGAAGAAGAAATGTAATGATAATAAACGAATTTTAATAATACTTTAAGTTTTGGTATATCATTTGGAATAAAGCTTAAGTAAAAGCTAAATAATTGAAAATATTTTAGTAAAGCTTTAAAGCTTTTTACTAAAAGTTATTAGGAATAAAATTAATTTATAACAAAATAATGTTTATATAAAACTCTAAAAACTATTATGAAATATGATAACATATTATTGAAATAACCTATAAATATAACCTATAAATATCGAGCTATAGATTTGAATGGCCGAGTTTATTCAAAACAAATAATGTTAAAAAAAATTTTCCTACACGAGAGGAAATATTCAAAAAATTAGTAACGTATATTGAAGACAATTATCTAGTAGTCCGACTTTTGGTAGAATTCGTCCATATTTAACAATCTTTAAGCTTAAAACGCTATTTTGGGAAGAGATATTATAAAGAAGTAATAAAAAATAAGGTCTGATAATTTTCAAACTTTATTCATATATTCAAAACATCACATTTAAAGCTCTTTTCTGAAAAGGGGCCTTTAGTGAAAACACTTAGGCCCCTTGTCAGAAAAGATATGGCCCGATATTCGTCAAAGAGTAACATATATTTAATTTAGATAGAGCAATAACAGCGTTGAAATTCAATAGAATTGTTTCAAATTTAATAGTCTAAAATTTTAAAGTTTTTTTTTTTTTTTTTTTTTTTTTTTTTTTTGGAAAAGAGACTTAAATGGAAACAAAATATAGACCGATTTTCGCCAAGAAAGTACTACATATTCCAGACAGTTTAAAAAAATAATCATGTCAATTTTTAATTAATTTGGTTTATATTGATATAATGATATAAGCTTAAAACTGTTTTTCAGAAAGTGGTGTTATATGGCAGCTTTAGCAAAATATGGACCGATATTGGACAAATTAATAACATGTATTCAAGATTGCGGCCTGTATGTCACAAAGTTTTTGGGTGAATCAAACTTTTCCATAAACAGCCTATAGCTTGTTTTCTATTGCTCCGATTTTGATGATGAAGTACACTAGAGCCCCTACTTGCATCGTTTACGGGGACCAAAATTCGCGAAGCAAATTTCTATACAAATGCACTAAAATTTTGGGGTAAAAAAATTGTATTATAAACCAATAAGGGAATTCCTTTAGTATCTTGTTCAGCTAATTGATTTATTTTATCACTACCTCCTTTGCAAGTTGTTCTTACCGTCCAAGAGCTCATCATATATTAACAGCTTTTTCTCATGACTTAAAGCTTTTTATTATGTCTAATTTTAATTCCAAACTTAATACTTTTCATTTACTTCAACACATTTTTTTACTTTTCCCGAATCACACAGCATTTTTATATTGTAGTAAAAAATTTAATCATTTCTAGCGACGCAAATTGAAATCAAACTGAAGCAAATTTAGGTCAAAATTACGCAAATCGGATCGATGTAATTTGAAATTGCAACGGCGTAAATCGTTTTTTAAAAAATAAATGAGACGATGCAAGTCGGGGCTCTAGTATATATAATGCATAGTTAAAAAAATAGAAAAGTTCTTTTCGGAATGTCGAGGTTGTCTCAGATCAGTCTTTAACATTTTTACTAGTGAACCGATATAGTTGGATTTAAATGTGACCGAATTTCATTGAACTCGGACTATTATTCAAGACGTGAGAGTGTTCCAACAGATGTATATAGCTTAATCAACTCAGATTTTAGTTTGTTGCAAGAATATATATTTTATGGGGTCTGAGATGGTTTCTTCATCGCATTACATACGGAATGGTAATGACAATCTCATCCCATTTGAATATTTCTTTAAAGCTTTTCAATCAAAATGCTCTATATGTTTTTTTAAATCGATTGCAATATTGGATATTTGCATCAAACTCCTTAAGATACTTTTTTGAAACTTTATGGACATTTTCGATTTCTTTCTATAACCATATCCAAACTTAAACCTCCATCGTTTTAGTTATAGCAAAATAAATAATAATGGTAAACGTGAGTATATTTTCTGGAAAATTACATATTATGAGTTAAATATTGTCTTAAGATAGCAAGAAGAAGAAAAAGAAGACAAGAACATTTTTAGTTGCAAGTTGCAACTAATGGTCATGCTAAATGCATAAAAAAAGAATAAAGAAGAAAATACTGAAGTTAATGTGTGGAAATTGTAAAAAAGGCTAAGAAATTATATTAAAATGTGAAAATAAAAATTAAAAAGCTTAAAAAATATTAAGTTCCAATTTATATACTTTTAGAAGATTTTTATAATAATAAAATTAATATAAAAAATTGTCCTTAAAAACTTTAAATTTTCTTGAACAGAGTTTTTTATTACAAATAGTTAGAAAAACTATTGTGCTGAATTTGAATTGAAGAGTTTTATAAGTTGAAAATTTACTCCCTAATAAGAGTCTCATATGGGGGAGTGGTACCCCCCATATAAAGCAAATATTGATTATCGAATGTCTAAAGAAATATAACGGTGAGAACTTTCAAATTTGACCACAACCACTTTATCAAGGACAAAGAAAATATGAAGGACGGATAAGATCAGGGGGTAAGTAGCCTCTATACAAAGAAAATATTGATAATTAAATATCTAAAGAACCACTTCATCGAGAATGTTCAAATTTGGTCCTAACAACTTTTTCAAGGGACTATTTTACAAGACAACAAGTGGGGCGGTTAGAATCAGAGGAAGAGGTTGCCCACATACAAAGCAAATTTTGAACATCAAATATTTAAAAAAAACTTCTACAGCGAAAACTTTCATATTTGGTCCCAACCACTTTATCAAGAAACTGCTTTATTAGACAAATTGAAGGACGGATAGGATCAGGGTTGAGGTAACCTCCATACACAGAAATGTTGTCAATCGAATATTTAAAAAACCTCTACATCGAGAGTTTTCAAATTTGATTCCAAAAAAACTGTTTTACTGGTCAGAATGAAATGCGGAGAGAGGTGTCCCACAAGGTCCCATACAAAGAAAATGTTGATTGTATCTAACGAACTAAAACAGTAAAAGTTCTCCAGTTCGAGAATTAGTTTTACTGATCATAATATAGAACGGGTAGGACTAAAGGTGCTCCCATATAAAGCAAATACTAATTATGGTTCATATAATGAACTGTAAAAACGGGAGTATTCAAATCGGTTTCAATTACTTTCCCATGTTTCCCGTGATTATCAAATATCTAAAGAACTATAACAGTGACTTTTCTCAAATCTGTTTCCAATCACTTTCTCAAAGAACTATTTAAGTGAGCAAAAGGAAGAATCGATAGTATCAGGAGGAGCGATATCCCCATACAAGGGAAATAATGATTATCAAATATATAAACAACTATAACAGCTAAAATTCAAAAACTTGGTTCAAAATAGTGTTCTGGACAAAATGTAGGACGGTTAGGATCAAGGGAAAATGTAGTTCCCATACAATGCAAATATTAAATAAAATTTAAGAACAGACAGGCCAGGAGCATTTGGCAAAGTATACATTACAAAAATTTTTTTAATACACGTTGTGATTTGTGAAGTTTCTTTCGAGATCTTGGACTGATGAGAATGTTTATGCTGCAAAGCGCAAAGGGTAAAAACTAGTTATATTAAAATTTTTGACACTGATTTAGGGATGTATCAAAATATTATGGACAAATTTTTTTAAAATTAAAAATTTTGATGTTGTTGTAAATTTTGGAAACAATTATGCTACTTAACTGATATTGTCAGTTGAAGATAACTACACAAACATGTAGATCAAATTTCTTTCGAATCGGTTATATCATAATTTTTTCTCTGTAATATATTTTTTTCTTTATAATTCTCAAAGAATTCTTAACTTAGAGCATTAAGGAAAAACATTACCCGTTATCCCTATCAAAGTTTCGTTAAATAAAATAATGACACCAATCAAATTAAAGAATTAAAATAATTAATTTAAAATATCCCATTTTAAAGATAAACGTTTTACAACTTCAATATTAAATATTTAACTGAAATACTTTAATAAGTTTAAGATAAAAAAATGCAATTCAAAAATTTAAACCTGATATGATTTGATAATTTTTTTATCCGCTTCAATTTATCCTTTACTTTTAATGGTCTTCGAAAAATAGTCAAATAAAAAAAAGATCTAAAAATTGCTTTAACTCACTCATACCACAAAATAGCAAAATACAAGTATAATAATATGGTTGGGTATTCAGTATCCTATATATGTATGTATGAATGAATGTATGTATGTGCGTTTGTCCATTCATTAAAAATTCGTTGCATGTTCGTACAATAACAATATCTTTGTCAAATACGTTTATAAAAATTGTAACCCAACACGAGCAGTTAGCAGTCCAATCAATAAACAAATGAATACCATGATATTGAATATTTTAGCAACCGAAAACCATTCAATGGATCCATAATATTGCAAATGGAGATTTTTATTTTCAAGTTTTGGTTGGTGGGACTTTTATTTTATCTAGTCGCTTCATTGACCATCCAAGTATCTGTATACATATTTATATGTTGTTTGTCGTTGTTGGTTTTTGTTCTACTGATTTGCCCAGCAAATTAAAAGCGTTAAACCCATTTCAACATTTATGGGTCCCATGTTTTTTTTTCTTTTTGTTTTTATTGTGATTGTGAGAAAGATGGACAAAATGTTAAAGGAATTAGTAGAGAAGGAAGAAAGAAAGAGGGAGGAGTAGGAGAATGAGGGGGAGGTAGGAAGAAAAGAAAAACAAAAGTATTGAAATTGAAATGAAATGCCGAAAATATAAGGAAACACATTACAATTAAATTAAATATAACATTAACATTCCATGTGTGCGATGAACTACTTTTCGTTCTTCTACTAAATACTTTTTTATGACACACATACAAAATTATATACAAATACACACACATATGTATGTATGGCAATATTTCACAATAGGGCGGGATTGACTTTTTTTAATGAATGTGAATTTTTGGGATCTGTTGAGCAGAGAAGTCAGATTTGAAAGAAAGTCTTTAATAGAAATACCCAGGTTAAAGCTTTGAAAATTAAAAGCGGGACATTTTTCAGAGTTCAAAAATCGTTGGAAATAGATCTGTAACTTTTATTGCCAGGTTAAGCTTACTTGGAAATTTTCATAGAGCTCAAGTTTGAAATAGATCTTGTATTGGAGGCACAGAGTCGTTGATATATAATCTGAGAGTACGATTGATTCTCACCTAATTTATTTTATCTCTTTTAGATAAATGTAAATTTTTAACATGAAATGTAACATTTGAATATTTGGGCCCAAAAATGTTCTAAAACTTAGTACAGACCCCATCAAACTTAACCTTTTTTCTTAGAATTTTGACGTAGATAATTTAATTTTTTGATTTATTCTTAAATGTCCATTTTGATTTTGTGGAGGCTTATATGAGAGCTAGAAAAAATTATGTACCGACCCTCGTAGAATTTTGCAATGTATATGTGAGATTAATGCACTTAAAAGTGATATTTGAAAAGTGGAAATAGGACCTATGATAAATAATGAACCGACCCTCGTATATTTTAACACATCGTTTTAAATCGCTTCAATATAATATAATATTAAATAAATATGTTTTACACAAGAACAAATTAAAAAATAAAATTTTATTCCTGCATCTAATGTCGGGTATTATGAAGACATTTATAACAGACGGTTGCACTCTTACTTGTTTTTATCTAAAATATATAATTTAAAAATTCGAGCAAGACCGGATAAACAGGGACTTGAATTTTCAAATTTACCCAAAAACTATTTCGAGGTCTTTAAGGGATTGGAAATTTTTTAATTGGATTAAGAACCTTCTGATATGCAAATTTATGACCACACTATTTTTCTACCCACGAAACATTAGATCACCTTTATTCACAATTATGTTTTCAAAATATTTATATTCTGCCCCACTATGTATTTAATGAAATGTTATCAACACATTTGTGAGTACAGAGTTTTGAAATAATTTTTTCTAATTTAAAGTAAAATATAAAATTAAACTGTAAGAGAGTTAAGAAATACATGAAGCTCCTTCATCTCCAAATACCACAAAATATTATCTTTTTTATCAATGATTTAATTCTTTCCCTTCTCTGCCTAAATGTATCAATAACTGTATAAAGTACGATTTCGGACAAAAAACATTACCAAAAAGTTAATGGTGAAATGAATAAACGAGTGCATGATAACGTAAGTATGCATGATTCCTTACACATACACAAACTTTCAAACAATCATATGTTTACACTACATTTGTTAGTGTGTTAAGCTTTCTGGTTTGAGTTGGTTATAAAGGAAATAAGATTCAATGTAAACATGTTCTTAAAATATGCTTAAAGTGTTATACATTTAGTTTTGTTATTTCTTCTGTTTTCTTTGTCCATATCTATCTCTTTTCATACTCATTTTCCTTTTCATTTTTATTTTCCTTTAAGATTTTCATTTTTATTACAACTTTAACTTCCTCCTTTTTTATAGAAAACCGACAGGACATAATATAACAACTTTATATGTAACATGTTTGTGTAAGTGTTTAATAGTGTATGTAACTTTAATTTTATGTGTAATTTTGTTGTATGGGTCATTTTGTATTAAGAGTTTGTATTTTTTGGTTTCTTTTTAGTTTTCTTTTTTTATTTTTTTCTTTGCAATTAAATGGTGAAAGAATTGAATGAATGTTTTAGTAGAGTAAATGAAAAAAATTTATGAAAAATAGATTTTCATTGAAATCTTAAAGCTTTAATGAACAGTTTAAATTCATATCGGAAATATAATATTTAACATAAATAAAAAAGATAAATAAAGTTTATTCTTAATTTTATGAAATATTTAAAACAATAAGATAAAATAAAATTTTGATACAAGATAAAGTATTCGTCCAGTTTCATTCGTAATAGTTATACTCGGTTCGACTGTTGGCATAGAAATTTTATGTTAAATTTAAATAAAAATTTTATTTTCCAATTTTCAATTTTACTATTTCTAATGAAATATTTTTAGCCACTGTACCAAACCAGTTCCCTCTTTAAAATTACTGTCAAATAAGGATAAAGTTTTAATGTTTTTACAAACGTATTTATTAAAGTTTTCAGTACATTAATTTTAGTTAAGTTCTAGTTCAGTTCTAGTGCAGTTAAGTTCAATTAAATTCAGTTCTTGTTCCGCTTTAATTCAGATTGAGTTAAGTTCTAGTTCCGTTATAGTTCCGCTTTAGTTCAGTTCTAATTCAGCTCTAGTTCAGTTATAATTCAGTTCTACTTCAATTCTAGTTCAGTTGAGCTTTAGTTCAGTTCTAGTTCAGTTTTAGTTAAGTTCTAGTTCAGTTCTAGTTCCGCTTTAGTTCAGTTCTAGTTCCGCTTTAGTTCAGTTCTACTTCAGTTCTAGTTCCGCTTTAATTTAGTTTTAGTTCAATTCTAGTTCAGTTTTAGTTAAGTTCTTGTTCAGTTCTAGTTCAGTTTTACTTAAGTTCTAGTTCAGTTCTAGTTCCCTTTAATTTAGTTCTAGTTCAATTCTAATTCAGTTTTAGTTAAGTTCTTGTTCAGTTCTAGTACAGTCCAGTTCAGTTCTACATCAATTTTTAGTTAAGTACTAGTTCAGTTCTAGTTCCACGTTAATTCAGTTTCATTTAGTTTCAATTCTAATTCAGTTTTTAGTTAGTTAGTTCCTTTGTTTCAATTCTAATTCAGTTTTTCTTCAGTTCTAGTTCAGTTCTAGTTGAGCCTTATTTCAGTTCTATTTCAGCTCTAGTTCAGTTATAGTTCAGTTCTACTTCAATTCTAGTTGAGCTTTAGTTCAGTTCTAGTTCCTCTTAAGGCCAGCTCTACTTAAGTTTTAGTTAAGTTCTATTTCCGCTTTAATTCAGTTCTAGTTCAATTCTATTTCAGTTTTAGTTAAGTTCTTGTTCAGTTATAGTTCAGTTCTAGTTCAGTTTTAGTTGAGCTTTAGTTCAGCTCTAGTGCAGCTTTGTTCAGTTCTAGTTCCGCTTCAATTCTGTTTAGTTGAGCTTCAGTTGAGTTCTAGTTTAGTTCTAATTCAGTTCTAGTTCAGTTTTAGTTCCGCTCTAGCTCAGATTATAGTTCTGATATCTGTTCCGGTTTTGGTTGAGATTTTGGTACAGATTCTAAATCTGGTTCTACTCCATACTGTTTTCTAATTTTCTAATTTATTTTCTAGTTCAGATTAGAATTTAGATTCTGGCACAGATTATATATCAGTCTATAATTTAGATTCTGGCTCAATGTACAGTTTGTTGTTCAGTTTTGCTTTAGATTTTAGTTTTGCTTTTATTTTGGATATAAGTTCAACTTTAGTTTAAGTCAGCGTCTAGTTCAGACTCTAATGCAGATTCTAGTTTAGAGTTTAGGTAACATTTTAGACCAGTTTCTAGTTCAGATTCTTGTTTTACTCTGATATTAAAGTTAGATATATTAAATTTTATGTTATTAATTTAAATTACTTTTGGAATATGCTAATTTTTTTTGGAATTTCTAAATTAAAATATCGTCTATTTACAACTTGTAACTGTATAAAATAAAAACAAATTATTTTTTTTACCCATTTATACCCTGAAAACAAAAACTGACTTTACAGATAAATAAACTTAATATAAATAAAAAAATATAGTTACATACTTACTAATCATACATCCCCAAATATAAATAAGAAAATTCTGGGAAGAGTCCAAAGAAAGAAAAAATCAATTAAAATGTTACATTTTAACAAGAAAAAATTCTGATATAAATGACAGTAAAGTTAATTGCTCATGGGTTTACAAGTCAGCTTCTATGATTCTGTAAAGGGTGGCATAGGGGTATATTTATTTATCTTTAACTTGTCTTGCAAATGGTTGGTTAGAGGGTTGGAGAAAGAGAAAAAGGAATTTCTTGTTGAAACCTCAATCAAATATTTCATAAGACAATTGGGCCTGAGGTTGTGTTTAAATTCAAGAAAAACAATGAAAAATTTTGTGTCATTTTGTTCATTATTAAATGTTTAATATTGAATATTGGAACCTCAATAGCAAATTCTGTACAGTGTGCGTAAAACGATTTTTTGGGAAATAATTCTGTAACTTTTGAATCGTTAGAGAAATCTTAATGTTCTAGACGATCTGTAAAAAAATAAAGTTTGTTTATACATAAACTTTTTCATGTTTGGGTTATCTCTTATAGTTTTAGAGATATACATTTTCAATGGATTTTTAGCCCTGTTTATTTTTTTTTTATTGAAAATAGCGGACTTACTGTAGGTCCTAATTTTTTTTCTTTAAATATGTGCCAGATTTTCTATAAAATTCTAAAAAATGTTGGGGCAAAAACTATATAAATATATGAATCAATTAAAAAAGTTATATAAATTTGAAATAGGAATTAAAAAAAAAAAAAATTGGGAATTTGTTACAAAAAGATGGCAACATTTTTTCACTTATAAAACCATTTTTTGCTTTGTGCGCTTTTAATGACAAGACGATAATTTAAGTGAAAAAAGTCAGATTTTTAAACATGATTAATACGCATGTGTAGGAAATTTATATCTTGGCTGAAAATCTACCCTAGTAAAATTTTGGAGGGCCATGAACTACGACCCTAACTGGAGGGGGTTCTGTATTCTTCTAAAACAGTTCATAAACGTCAGCTCTGAATATGTAAAGTTTCACTGAGATATCTCTAACAATTTACAAGATACATAATTATAAAAAAGTAAGAATATTATATTCGGCTGTGCCGAATTTTAAATACCTTCTACCACTAACAACTTAGACACTGATTCCGAAAAAAGGTCTCTATACGTGCTACAGTGAATAACATATCCTGGAGGTACCTATAAATTTTGATACGGACCCATACATTTTATCAAAATGAATAAAATTTACTAGTTTTATAAATTTAAAACCCTTCCCAGGGCCTTAAATGGGAACTATAGTAAAGTAGGTCCCGACATTCTTCAATTTAGTTTAATATATTTTTAAGTAAGAAAGAAAATTAATTTTAATAGAATTGGTCTAGTTTTATAAGCTCAAAACCGTTTTCCATTAAGGGGCATAATAAGGGAAGCTAAAGCAAAATATGATACCAGATTGTTTAAATTAATAACATACATTCAGGATATATATAAAAATTTTATTGTGCCAAATTTCAATGGAATTTCTTTTCCGGATGGGGCCTTATATGGGAGTTATAGCAAAATATGGACTGATGTTGGTGATTTTAATAACATATATTGAAGACAGTTAGAAAACTTACTATTCAGAATTTCCATAGAATTGGTTCATATTTAAAACCATATACCGGGAAGGAGCCTTATATGGGTGCTAGGTCAAATAATAAGCCCAGTACAATTTCGTTTTTTTTGGGCTTATTACAGAATCAAAATAAATGCATATGGCGAATTTCAGAAAATTATCTTCAAAATTGTGATCTGTGTATGGCACATAGAATTTGGCCTATAACTTTTTTCTATTAATCCAATTTTGATGATTTGATGTGCACTGATGACATACATTTGCATTTAGAAAAATTAAAAAAGTTGTTTTTCGGAATTTTGAGGTTATCTCAGATATCGGTCTATAACTTTTTTTGCTAATAATCCAATATAGTTGATTTTAAATATTAAACTGAATTACGATAAATATTCTAGGAGCGAGAATGTTTCCAACAACAGATGGATATAACTAAATCGACTAGGATTTTGAATTGATGCATGAATACATATATACTCTATAAGGTCTAAGATGATTCCATTTCTGGGGATAAACACAGAATGATCAAATTAATATATCCTCAATACCACTTGTGTTAATGAAGGGTATTAAAATAATTTGGACACACTGTCCAATATACATTTAATTCCCTTTCTTTGTCATTCAATTAAATATGTAGAATTTAATTTAATTCATTAATTAAATTCTTCAAAAAATTTACAAACATAAATTAATTTCAATGGTTTTCTACGTTGAAAATACAACAAATTTAAATAACGAAAAAAAAAAAAAAAAAAAAAAAAACAATTCAACAAGAAAATAATAAAAGTATCTGCACAGAAAAAAGTTCTATAAAAACAATGAATTCAACAAATTGCCAATTACTGGCAACCAACTGTCAACATCACCGCAGACATGTCAATGTGACAGACACTGAACAGTGGGTGGGTTTCACTTTTAAATTACAATAAATCTCTTTTATTATTACAAAAATTAATTTAAATGTTAAATATGTAACATTTTAAGCTCTAAAATTTTTTATTTAATTTTAATTTTTCATTTAACAGAAAATAGAGAATTTTGTGATAATTTTACAGGATTTATCTCTCAATCTATCTATTTATTGCTTTTAAACTAAAATTACCGCTGGATATTTAAAATAAGTTTAAAATACGATTTTAATTTAAACTTTTTCTGAAAACACTGTTATTTAAATATTAAAATAAATATTTTTCTGTCATATTTTTCCAATAAGTTTGTTTTTTTTTGGTTTCCAACTCTTAATATTTGAAATATTGTTGTATTGTTAAAAGTGATGACTTTATGAAATATTTGTTTATCTCTTTAATAATGAAAAAAAATGGTTTTGGTTTAAATATTTCGACAACATTGATAAAACAATTAATTGAATTTTATAAAAGAATTTTGTGCTTTTTTCTCTGTCATGTGTTTATGTGAGAGAGATTAAAACGAATAATAATTTGTGATTTAAGTTTATAAAAAGTGAGACACTCTATACTACAACATCATTAATGGTTGAGTATGTAATAATATGAGTAATGTTTAGAGATAATAGTAAAAGGACCGTAATATGACATAAATCAGACGATCCTCGATAATAGGATCTCCGCTCCGGAACATCTCGAGTCACAGTCGACAGATCAGCCGAAATGTTTTAAAAAGCAGGAAAATTATACTTTCACAAATTTTTGAAATATAATTAATGATTAAAACGTCAACAAAATTAGTTAAAAGAATATTTGAAACTGTTTTTTACTTATTCAAAAATGTCTTCTATTAAGGCGCGAAAATTTCATTCAACTTTTCCTAATAGTTTCAGAGATATAAACTTCCCCATTATCTATCTAAAAATGTTATAATTAATTATCTGTATCTGTTCTAAATTTAATGAAATTTACTTTAAAATTTTAAGGGCAAATCGCTCTACGAAGTCTTATTCAAAATTTCGTAGGTAGAAGGACCATAGGAGACATGTGAGAACTTAGTCCCAAAAATGTTTATGACTTATGAATCTGAGGTACGACTACTTCAATTCTATAGTGGAACATTTTTTTTCTTCGAACTGTTTGAAATTTGATCAAATCCTTCAAAGGATGGGTTTGTTGATTACTGGATCATTTGGCTGATTTATGTTAGGTGAATGGTCGAGATCATGTCCAAGAAATCCTCACATCATTAAATGAGGTGACAGAGCATTGCACTGACTTAGGTGCAAGGACATGGGGACCTAGAGGCCTATGTCTTTACGAAAAGGGAAGGGGGTGAATCTCACATATAAGTGCCCTAATAATCTGTATGAAACGTTTTGTTATATGGCCAAGTTTGTATGATGTAAAGACGTCATTTCCACTCAACATCTTATGGACTTTTTGAATACATGTAGCGACAATGTCTCTTCCCTTAAACGAATTTTGTAGAAGTTACGAGAATGATGATATTTGTGGTTTTATTCTCAGTTTCGAATGGTTCCACGACAAGATCGCCCTTTAGACTCTTCACAGTTTTTGTGATAATCATTGCAGAACCAAATGCAGCACTCATCTATCTGTTTTTGTCTAATTCGATTCCATATCGTGAATCTGAATTAAAACTTTTTTCTGTTTCTAATTTTAGAGTCTTAACTCTTATACAACATCTTTGGTTTTTCCTTAATCTCCAGTGTTTCATTTTCTTATTATTAAATCTGACCAAATTTCGTTAATTTTTTAAAAATTTAATAAACGTGACAATGTAATTAACAGACAGACTCATATCAGATACGTCCCCAGAATATACATACTTCATGGGGTCTTAAATGAGCCTTTCCTAGTTTTATTCATGGATTATTATAAATTTTATCACCATGTATCTGTATCTGGATTCATTAAGGTTTTGCGCCCCTTCAACTCAGTTGAAAAGTAGCATAGCAATATGTGTATGTGAAGTTCCAACATTTCGGAATTGGAAGAAAGTGATATTTTCAAAAAGCGTAGCCCTGCGAAATTCATCTGGTTGTAAATAAACTGTCATTCATGTCACTCATCAATGTTCTAGCCAAGGAACTATTTAGGCTGCACTAATAAATAGAAATTGTTCGTAATGTTACAAATGAAATGTCAACCTTTACATACCACTTTTTCTATTGAATGATGGATACAAAAATAACTTTATCAACATAAAACATTTGAAAAATTCTCTTATCTTCTTATATTATTTTTTAATGGAAAAACCAAAGTACATATTATTATATAACATGTTAAATATAAAGCCAACCAAAAACATACGATTCTTATAAAAAAGTTACACTTTTTTTCATAAAAAGGGTTTTTCAAAAAATAGTGTACAAATAATAAACAAAGATTTTTAGGTTAATTTTTTAATTTGTTAAGTTCAAGTAAAATTTTTATGAATTAAATTAAAAATAATTAAATTTGAAGAAATAATTATTTTCACCAAATTGTAAACCCTTTAAGTATACATTTTAATATAAGAATTGAGATCGAAAAATTCTTAACACATAAATATGCTCATTAAGACGAAGTCATTTAACTTACAGTTTACAATTTTTTTATTTTATTGAAATTCTCAGCTTCAGGCAGTTTATTGGATTTGCCCCCCCCTTTTCTTCTCTCATTTTCTGGAAATATTTTTTTGTGCTCTTTAATTCTCTTTTAACAAGAGACCAATATCTCTCCACTGGTCTTAACTTCGGGAAGTTTTTAAGATTTGCCTCCCTTAGTACAAATGCACATTATTGTTTACGTACCATTCAAGGGCATGTTTACCATAGTAACAGGATGCCAAGTTAGGCCAAACATAAGTGGACACATAATGAAGTCATATAAATAAAAGCAGCCCTTTTTTTGTTAACATTGGCTACTTTTGTAGCAACTGCATATTGCTTGCCACATCAAAAACTTTTAGAGAAGATTTCATCGCTTATGAGTCCTAAGATTTTCTTCAATATTTCAAGGAGTATTAACAACATAAAATTGTTGACCAGAAATTTCCGAAAGATATGCCAGAACATGTGTTTTGTCATCCATTATGCAGCAACAATTTTTTTTTCAAAAACTTAACTTCGATTTGCGTGCTCTGTTTTAGGCTTCTCAATTTTTAGTAGCATTTCTGTCAAAAACTATGTTTTTTAAACTTGCATTAGATTTAATTTTTCGTACGGTAGATGTGTTTGTTAAGAAACATAATGTGGACCATTCCCAACCAAGTTTTTTATCAATGGACAAGCTCTCTCGGTTCTGTTTAATAACATTGATCGGTATTGTTTAATCAATTTGATCAAAGAAATATTCAAATAATATTTGGGTTAAAGGTTTTAATGAAAAATGTGTGTTAAGAATTTTTAAATCTCAATCCTTATAACAATGAGTATACTTTTTTGGTATATCAAATTTTTATAATTAACAAAAACTATAAAGTCAGTTTTTTAATTATTGTTATTTTTTGTTCATTTTTTTGTTAATATTATTTTATGTAATTTTCGGTCGATTTAATCAAATTATTTTCTTTGTTTTTAACATTTTAATAGAAAAAGTAACATAAATTGTTTAATTTTTTTACGACGATTAAAAAGTTAAATAAAACCATATGATGGTGCATTTTTTAAGAGTTGTAATAATAATAAGAATAATAATGTCAATAGTTAACATATTTTTTGCAAAATTTAAGTTTTTATAAAATTTTTTCTTACAACTTAATAAGATTATTAATAAAAGTTATTTTGACAACAACGACAAATGTATTGAATGAAGAAAAAAGAATAAAGTTCTTTTTTTACTGTACAAATATTTTATTACAAAATATTAAAATTAATGAATTCAATTGAAAATTTATTTTTTATTAAATTGTTAAATTTAATCAATAGAATTAATATAATAATCGAATTAATTATCAAATTAAATAAAAGAATTTCACTCAAAAGAATATTATGTATTCCAAGATAAAACAAGTAAAAATGTTAAAGTCTGTCATGTCTGACTATTTAATACCCTACACCACATTGTTAATTGTAAATGTCTGCTACGAAAAATTTATGAGCGACCATCGTAAAATATGCATTCCTTATTATGCTTATGTGTACAATATTTAATTACGTTTCTAACATTTATGTCAAATTTATGCGTTTTAAAGGAATTTTTTTCCGTAGGGTTATATGGAAATTTGTGAAAATTATAAACCGACCCTCGTATAAGCGGTTTTGGCTTATTTTTATCTCCCTTTGGACTAAATATTTTTACAAATCTCCCGTATATGTGTGATTTATTAGCTTCAAAGTGATATTTGCAAGGGTGGTAGTATGGGACCTATAAGAAATACTAGACCAATCCTCGTATAATTTGACACATCGAGTTAAAATGTAATAAAACTTACTTTCGCAAATTTTGGTTAAAGTTGGTTTTATATTTCGAAATTTTGTGGACTAAAAACCCCATTGGTTGGGGACATTTATACGGGCCTATATGAAATAATGGACTGAAAACCAATTTTAATAGACATCGTCCTTGAGCCAAAATAAAAGAAAGCGCTAAATTTCGTTAGGATATCTTCAAAACTGCGACCTTTACTTTGCGAACAAGCTTTACATGGACAGCCAGCCGGACGAAAATGCTAAAATGGTCTAAGAAATGGATTCTGAGTCGAACGGTGGTATGATTATTTAAAAATATATGCAGAAACGCATAATATTCCCACCACCGATGGTGGTGTAGGTAATAAATACAAATCATAAATTAAAAAAATATTTTTCAAATTTTGAAAAAAATGTTAGTTTTAAGTTAAAAATAAAACAAATATTTTATAAAAATATAAATAATTTTGGTTTTCATTAAAAGTAACACAAAATTTTAATTTAAATTAATTACTGCGTAAATGCAGCGTATACGTAATATCATATAAGGTAATTTATATTAATCATACGCACAATATATCTGGACATAAATTGATTTTTATACTCAACAATACCATAAGTGTTTTTAAATATCCTCTTGAAATTTGACGTTAATATTGATAATGATGAGTCCATTATTTCACCTGATTACCACATAAATGTTCTTCACGGAATAAAATATCAAAATTTTTAAGAAATTTGGTACATATAATTTTTAAGATATTCTCGGTCCATTATTTCTCATAACAACAAGTAATGTAGAAGGGCTATTAATTAATCAATCAATCGATCTGTATTTTAGTAATAACGAAATTGAGCTTGTAAATTT
Source organism: Cochliomyia hominivorax (assembly GCA_004302925.2). NCBI lineage: Eukaryota > Metazoa > Arthropoda > Insecta > Diptera > Calliphoridae > Cochliomyia > Cochliomyia hominivorax. The sequence goes on from PYHX02000158.1 coordinate 29,095,612, forward strand.
ATCACATTCGTGTATAGTTTTTGCTACGAAAAGTTCCTGACAGGGACGCTGATTACAAATTAAGAGATCAAAAAAACAGAGCAGGGAAATTGAAATCAAGTTTTCTAAACAAATAATTTTGCTGCATAATTGATGAAGAAAAGTATGTTCTGAGAGATTTTTCCCAACTCGTTGGTCAAAAATGTTATGTTCCTGATGCTCGGCGGAATATTAAAGAAAAGTTTAGACCCAAAGGCAGTCAAAATTTCCCGCAATGTTCTTGATATAGCAAGCGATATGAAATTTCTGCAAAAGAAGCAGAAGGAGAAGTTTTTTTGCCTGACTTTAATATACTGTTACTCTGGTAAATAAGCCCTTCAGTGGGACAAAAACAAAAATGTGGTATTTTACCAAGAGAGACAAATCCCCCAAACTGTTCGGAGCTAAGGCCGGTGGAGAGATATTGAACTCTTGTTAAATGGCACAAAAAAGTGTCCAAAAATATGACAGATTTTAAACGGAGGTGGACTACCTGTTTGAGCAAAGTGACAAGCACTATGGAAACATTAATGGAAGAATTTTCGAAAAGAATTCAAAATTTCATCACCAGTGATTTAAACTATAAGAGTATGTTTTTTTAAATGAAATTATAATTTCAATTAAATAAAACAGTAATTAAAAGTGAATGTTTTTAGTCTATTAACATATATGTGTGTTAAGAAATTTTCAATCTCATTCCTTATTAAGATGGAAATTTGATTTTTTAATATTTTTTAAAGGTGGTATAATCTATGCTATAAAACCTTTTATTCTTCTGAACGTTATAATTTTTACTTAATTTTGAAGAACTTGAGCCAAAAGCATTTCTACAAGTCCTACCCAAAAAGGTAAATTTTTTGTTAAGTTCTCGAATTTGGTATTATTATCTGTTTAGCAGTAAAAAATGTGACGAACTTCATGATCATCCGGCACTGACAACTTTAGTTTGGTAGGGACATCATAGTCCATATTTCACAGTAGCGTTTATATATTAAAATAAATAAAACGAAAATTTATTTTTTGTACTGAAACATCTTCAACACCTGTAAATTTTCTAAAATATAAATTAAGATATCGATCAGTTAAAAACAGTATTCTTTCTTGGTAAATATTTTATTTTAAAAACATAATTAGAGAGTTTTTTTACAAAATTGTTTTCCGAGCTCGATAATATTTATGATTTAACATATTAGTTATACGCTCCACATGTATAATCTTACTATTTTCTTATTTATTCCAAATATATTTAAAACGTATACGTAATATCTAATAACATGTTTAATAATACATATTAATCATACGCAAAAAGCCCCACTATGTTTAAACTGATTTTAGTACTCATTATGTTTCAGTTAATAATTGTTGGAATTTCTTCTGACAATTAAAAGCCTGAAAGTTAATAATACTTAGCTGGTGTCGAAAGCATACAACAAGCTTTGAAGTTGGAGGACCCTGATATTAATGAGTTACAAGTTAGAGGACCATCACTTGTTCAAATCATATGCAAATTATCTTAAAAATAAATATGTTAAAAATCGTAGAAATATATTTTATAGCAATATATTGAAATGCTATAGAAACCACAACCTGCACCATATTTAAGGGAAGACGTTGGTATGAAATATAGTCAGATTGTAACCAATTTCAAAATCTTCGCCCTAATGCCAAATTAACTATAATTTCATCATAATATGATTTATGATTTAATATAGTGATCTCTCCTTTGATCACAAGTTTTACACGGACAGCCAGTCGGATATCGTTAATTAAACTCAGGAAGTGATTCTGAGTCAAACCAAAATAAGTGGAATTATTTTTGCCCGCCAAACATGTGTACAAATGCATAATACTCCATCCATCTATGGTGGTTGCATCTCATAATGATCTATTATTTACTATTATGGAAAACAAATCAACTTTGGTGGAAAAGGTCAACTTTGATCAGATTTAGAAATATATTCGAGGAATACCCACTTAAAAGATAAGCTTTTTCAGGAAATTAGTCACACTGTTGATGACTAACTTTTACAGATATTTACAAGATACTATTTCATTAGTTTTCATTTTTTGTCTTAAAATTAAGAACAAATTTTTTAAATTAAAATTTCTAATAGTCGGGAAATATTTATCTTATTATTTTAGATTTGATTTACATACATTTGAGTTAAAATTCTTTCTTAGTTACCAAAAGTTGTAGTCGAGATATATAATTTTTAAATAAAAGTATTTAAACGTTTTGTAAGATATTCATGTTAAGAAAAATCAAAAAATATGTTCTTAAGTATGACTGATCATTGCCAATTGATTCTGAGTCGAACGGTATACTTAAAAGTGACGGTAGGACTACTTTTTCTAGTCTTTGTAAACATCTGCACAAACGCATAATGCCCCCACCACTTATAGTTGTGTAGGGTATTAAAAATAAATAAATAAAAATTATTACTTTAAGGGACTAACTGTTTTAGGATGAAAAAAAATGTTTGAAAAAAATCTGATAAAATTTGGAATCGCTATAATGGAGAAGCCAGGGACAGTAAAATTTTATAGCTTAATATGCCTTCAATTCTAAGAGATAGTCTCAACATACTACGAGAATTCTGTAGGTCATTACTAGCAAAATTCACTTAAATATTTCTATGACCGGAAGGGCCTAACTTTGGTACCATGTGGAACAGCTGCTGTTAGATTTACATAGTAGAAACTTAAAATTTAAACACAACTGGACTTTGATTACCAATGAATTTTTGAAATCAGATTAGACGTCTGGATATTACAGATTATTTTACATTTCATTTTCATTTGATTTATACTTTATATTATTTAATTTATCTTGTTCGTAAAGAAATAGTTATAAAATTTATTATAATTTCTGAAAAAGATATTAAGGGAAAAGGTGGAACGTAGTAGATTTTGATTGTATTTTAATAAATTTGTGAACAAAAAAACTTAAAGTGCAGTTTATATTTGCAAAGATTTAAAATTTTTTATATAACGACGTTAATTAAACAAGTAAAAATGTTATAGTCTATCAAGTCCGACTATGTAATACCCTACACCACAATGTTGGTTTTAAATAGCAGTTACGAAAAATTTATGAACGACCTTTGTATAATTTGATTCTTTCATTTATTAACAACGTATATAAGAGATTAAAGCCCTTCAAAGTGATATTGTATGTATGGGATCTATGAAAGTAATGGACCGATCCTAACATAATTTGGCAAATCATTTAGGAATATCATAATACTTTTTTTTACAAAATTTTGTTAAAGTCGCTTTACAGTTAGGATTTTTATCTGCTAAAAACCTCATTCCGGGAGGACATTTGTATTGGAGGTACCCGAAATATTATACCAAATATGGTCAATTTCAATAGCCTTCGCCATTGGCTCAAAATAATAACATGTACCAAATTTCGAATATCTAAAAAATTGCGACCTGAATGATGGTCACAACGTTAACATGGACAACCAGCCGAACAGGCATACTGACAGTCGGACGTACATCTTTAAATCGATTCAAAAAATAATCCTGAGACAAACGGTATACTTAAAGGTGGGTCTAACACACTTTTTTCTGCATGTTACAAACATCGGAATAAACTCATATTACCCCAACCACCTTCGATGGTGTAGGGTATAAAAACCTAAATTTTGAAACAGCCATTTAATTTATTTAAATAAAAAATCACACTGAGGTTAATGAACATTATAAAATTACATGAGAATCATAATGTTATGAAGGAAAATGTAATATAATAACTGTAACTAAGAAGTTAAAATAAAATTCACACTGCACTTTATCTAAAAGTATAATATTACTACAGCAAAAGGTTTAACCAAAAAGTTTTATAATAAAAATCTGAAAATCTAACCGCAAACTTTATAGAAGCTGCTTCCACAATTTGTTGGAAAATATCTCTAAACCGTTATACTATTTAACTTCCTAAAGGCAGCCCTACTGCCTTACAAATTATTTAGGTCATATCGATACAATTTTTCTCACATTCACATACATTTTTGTTATTGTTACTTTTTTTCCTATTTTTCGTTTCATACAAATTCATGATTATTGATTTGTGCGTATTTGATTAACATTTATTCATAACAGAAAATATTTAGTTTTGTATGTATTGTGTGAATGAGTATGTATTTCAATAGAAATTTGTGTTTGTTTGCATGTTGTATGTTATCTGGTAATGAATTGTAAATTTGATGTAGTTGTCATATTTATAAATATACATATATTTGTATGTATACAATATCTATGTATGTTAGTCATAATGTGTATGTATTTGTTAAATAATATCAAGTTCATAAAACATTTGTAACATTTTCTTGGTTAATTGGTGCAGAAATGTTTATTCAAATACGTTTAGATACCAACAACAACAGCCTGGGAAAAATATAAGTTTTATACCCCACATTAAAGTAGGTGTTTGGGGTATTATGTGTTTGTGCTGATGTTTGTAACATAGAGAAAAAATGGTATAACACCCACGACTCATTATCACTTAGTGAGTCGATTAAATAATGTCCCTACGTCAGTCTGTCTGGACGGCTGGCTATTCTGCTAAATATTGTGAATACTCTACAAGTCTCAATTTTGATGAAAACGTACGTGTTTTGGCTTAAGGATGAAGCCTATTTAAATTGGTCATATTCAGTCCAAGATTTCAGGTAGCTCCTCACGGAATGGGGTTTTAAAGTCATAAAAATTCTAAATATAAAAGGATTTAAAATTCAACAAAAATAAGTCCAATAGTACTCTAAATCAATGTGCCAAATAATGCAAGGTTCGGTCCATTACTTTTCAAAGGTCTTATAAAAGCTTCCATCCAAATATCACTTGGAAGGGCACGTTGGTATTGTAATAAAAACTGGTAAAATTAAGATAAGTGTAATCTAAAATAGATAATTCACATTAAATAAGATCGGTCCATCATTTCTTCCGATATAACCCTCCAGAAAAAATTCTTTGCATATGCAGAATTTTCTTATAAATATTGGAATCGCAAAAGATACTTAATCGTTTAACAAAAATGCAAAATATACGAAGTTCATAAATTTTCATTGCTATCGTTTACTTCAAGTAGCGTTAAGGGTATTACATAGTCGGGCTTGGCCGACATTAATATTTTCACTTGTTAACAGTTATTTTTCATATCAAAAGCATTTTCAAATGATTTGGAAGTAAAAAGTTTAGAGAAATAAAATGCAAGAATTGTTAATAAAGTTATGATTTTAAGAAAAAAATTATTTTTGAAAAGATTTTAAAATAAAATTTTGATTGGATTGAAATTGAAATAAAGTTTAGAAATTCAAGAAATAATTGAAAATATTTTAAAGTGAAGTTCAATTAAAAATAATTTACAGTAAAGAACTAATTTTGGAGGACATTACTAACATTACTATATTGATGACAATATAAATTCAGGATCCAATGACATCAAGATGTGATGTCTACAACAGTGGGGAGAGTTGTTATGTTATTTTCATTTAAGGAAATATCTACTTAAATTTTCAACTGTTAGCAAAAGATATTATAAATGTGCATCAGTACTAGGGATGCTAAACGGGACTTAATTTTTTTAATGCCTAGTATTTTTCGGGATTTCGGGATTTTCTATTCTATAATTAAACACATTAATTTTAATAAAAAATATTTTTTTAATATATAAACATTTTTACTGAAATTTTATTTTTTCGAATGTAAATAAAATTTTGAAAAAAAACCATTTTTTCTGTTCATTATTGTTAAATTAACAACAAAATAAACTTAAAATGATTTATTATTCGGGATTTAAAAAAAAATGGGATTAATGAATCCCGAAAAATCCCAGGTTTTAGTTTTTTAAATCCCAGTATGCGGGATTTCTTAATCTCGGAAAATCCCAGGATTTTAGGGATTGTGATAACGGGATTGTCATCACTAATTAGCACCTTATGAATCGAAAAAGCTTGAAAACAAGGATTTGGAAGTATTTCTTAAAGAAGAAAACAAGTAAGACGTTATAGTACATCAAGCATAACTATTTTATATCTTACACCACCTTTATAAATGGTAGTTACCAAAAATCAATGAACCACCTTCGTATAAAGTTATTTCTTAATAATGCTTAAGAATACAATATTTTATTGGTAATAACATTAATGTAGTTAAGGGTTAAAGGATTTTTTCAGTTGGCGTTACATTGTATTTCATAATTTTGGTATTTAAAGAAATCAGCCAAATTAATAATTTTTCAATTTAATTAAAAATGGCAGGTTCTAAGTAGTCTGAAAATATCAGATATCTTTATTAACACATATTTAGTACAGTTCAAATATTGAAAATTTCTCCAAATTTCATTAAAAATATTCAAAATATTGTTTTTCTCTAAATTGCAGAATAAGTTTTAAATATTTTTTTTGAAATAAATTTTACTCATAATATATTTCTGAATCATCTTCAGAATGGTTCAAGTCAATATCTTTTAAATCTTCAGAAATATTTTACTACGTTATCAGATTATTATCAAAATGCTTTTAACACCAAAAGAGCTTTAAATTTCGTCTAATACAAATAGTTAAAACTATTTAAGTCGAAGTTAAGTTAAGTCGAAAATTTTTGTACGGCCCTCGTATAAATTATTATGATAAGAACATTAATGTGAAATTTATACGTTTTAAAAAGAATTAAAAAAAAACCCCGATTCTCTTATAATTTGAATCATCGTTTGAAAATATCATTAGACTTATTTTGGAAAATTTTATTAAAATCATTTTATATTTAGATATTTAATGTGAAAAATTCCACTTCGGAGGGACATTTGTATGGGGCCTATATGAAATAAAGAACCGATCATAACCAATTTCAATAGGCATTGTTCTTGGGCCAAATTAATACCTCATGCCAAATTTCATTAAATATCTTCAAACTGCGAACAAGCTTTACATGAACAGCCAGCCCGACGGACGGAGATGGATAAATCGACCCAGGTAGTGATTCTGAGCCGAATGTTGTACTTTAAAGTGGTAGTAGGAATTTTTTCTGGCCGCATAAATACATTTTAGTCCAACCACCTATGATATCGCATTATATTATATTTTATATGTATTAAAAGTGGATTGAAAATTTAAGTTAACCTCTCCCATAGTCTAGACTTTAACTCTTTCATACTCCTTGTTGTTTTGATAGAATGTTTTTACTTGAATTGTATTGTATTCAATGTTCTTACTTAGAGTTACAAAATGGAGTTTTGTTTGGAATTTTCTATCAGGATTTTAAAGTTGTCTTTATACAAATTTTAATATTTCAGTAAATGTCACTAAAATTTAAAGAATTTTTAAACTGACACATTTTCATTTATTTTATCAGCTAAATTTTGTTTAAAGTGAAATTTTAAATTCTAAGAAAATAATTCCCTTAACGATACATTTGCCTCTCAAAATGTCAAATAATATAAAGACACAAATTTCACTTTAATATGTAACATGTAACTTTAGTATGTATAAAATTTGCCTCCTGGTAAATGTTAAACACACACACATACACATCTACATGCATATGATTATAGACGAAAAATATATTTAAATTTTGTTATAACTTACAAACAAATAACAACAAAGCGTTTTTATATTGGAATAATTTGGCGTTTAAATCTCTAGAGATTTCCAATTTTTTCTTTTTTCTACTTCAAATTATTTTTATTCTTTGTGTTGTTGTTCTTCTTCTTATTATTATGTATTTATGAACATTTGTGATAAAAATAATAACAAAAATAATAAAAGATACAATAACACCAAAAAAGTCTACTTCGGTTTATAATAAATAAAATAAAAGAATGGAAAAATGGAAAAAAGAAGAAAAGAAATATAAAAGTCTGCAAGGGTGTTTCCTAAGAAAAAGGGCCTTTTTAAGGAATAATATAGTAATAGTGGCATAGAGAATACATTGGGGCAGGATTACAAATAAAGGCATAAAAACAAATTTTTTTCTGAATCTTCAGTTCTAAGAGATTCATGGAAAAGTATCATTAAAACAAGTAAAATTTTATTGTCGGTCTAGTCCGACTATGTAATACCCTACACCTAAATATTTGTTCAAAATTGTATGTACGAACAACTAATAAATGACCTCCTTGTAATTTGATTTATTTTTAAGTTTGCAGTACAGAATTGTGACACTAACAATTATGTGAAGTTAATGCGTCTTATATTGATTTTTCTAGGCGGTTAAATAGGTGTTAGGACAAATTATTGGTTGCCCCTCGCATACTATCGCACATCGAATTTTGTTTCTTTATCTTAATTTGATCAACTTGTATTACAATGCTAACGAGATTTATGCTCTTCAAAGTGATATTTGGAGGATGATTATATGGGATCTATGAGAAATAATGAACCAATCCTGGTTTGTTTCATTAAAATCTCTTTATATATTGGATTTTTATGAGTTTAAAACTTCATTTCGTGAAGACATTTATGAGGAAAATACCATATGTATTGGACCGAATATATCCAATTTCTAAAGGGTTCGTCTTTAGCCCAAAGTAATAATATGTACGAAATTTTACCAAGATATTTCAAAAATTGCAGCCCGTGAAGTGTTCACAACGTTTACATGGTCAGCCAGCCGGACGGACACAATGACAGACGGAGAGATATCGTTAAATAGACTCAGATAGCGGTTTTGAATCGAATCGTATAATTAAGGTGGGTGTCTTTTTTTGTACGTTACAAACATCAGGACAAATGCATAAAACTTCAACCACCTACGGTGATGTAGGGTACAAATAGACAGAAATTGTTTTAAGTGGAGGCCTAAAAATGTGTTGTTTTGAATTAAGACTTTTAACAAAAAAGGCGTTATATCTTAAAATATAAAAAAAGAATTTAAAGATGCCTCCAGCGAAAAAAGAAAGTTTGATAAAAATATTCACTCATACTTATACATATATAATACACATGCATAAAATTAGATAAAATAAGTACAATGAATATTTACTTCATTGAGAGAAAACCATTTGTATACACATTAGACACATATATTAGATAGGACACTTGTAAATTTACATATTTATATATAAAGTCGATTTCTAGGAAGTGTTGCCGAACAATAAACTTTCCACAAAAAAAGCTTTTAAACAAAGTTAAAAAAATCTTAAATTTTTCTGTGAGAAAATAACTTAAATTAATTATGTAAATGTTGCACTGTTATTATAAATTTTGTTTTGGAAATAATTTTATAACTTTGGAAGTAGGACAAATTTTTAAAAGGAATTTTACATGGACATACAGGAAGTGTTTTCCAATTGATTTGAAAAAGGACATGTGTTTGGTTTTTTGTCCGATATAGTTATATAAAATGTGGTGAATTTTAAAATTTTGTAGGAAATTATTACGTTTATAAAATATTTCATGAATTTGATATAAAAAACTGCCAGCTGTTCTTTTTCGAATATAAGTATATAAGTATGTTCAACTAATTTAAGTTAAAATTTAAAAAATAGAAATGCAAATTTTGTCTTTTTTCGTGTCCATTATTCGGCATTTTGTAATATGTAGGAAAATTTCACGTTTATAACTAATCATTTTTCTTAAATTTAACAAAAAACTGGCAGCTGTTCTTTTTTGAATATAACTATGTATGTTTAATTAATTGAAGTTAAAAATTAAAAAATAGAAATGCACTTCTGCCTTTTCTCATGTCCAATATTCGGCATTTTATAATATCTAGGAAAATTTCACGTTTATAACTAATCACTTTTCTCAAATTTAACAAACAACTGGCAGCTGTTCTTTTTTGAATATTAGCCTATAAGTATCTATAATTACATTACATCGTAATAAGTTTCACTTTAAGTTCAATCAGTAAGATGGAATTATTATAATTAAGCATAAAACTTTAACCTCTAGTCCTGTCCAAATTTTCGTATTTTTCAAATATTTCAAATATTATTGAGTTATTGAGGGGAAAATATCAAAGCTAAAATAGCAACAAATGTTTCTTAGTTTGATATTCACATATGAAAGTTATTTACTTACAAAGATATGTAATGAATCAAACCTCCTATACCGGCAGAGTAAGAAAGTTACTTAAAAATCTAGTTTTTAAAGTAAGTCTTCCCCGGTTTGGAGTTTTGGGTATTTCGGAAAGAAAAACTAGGAATCTTTTTATAGTAATACATTCAAAATATTTCTCTCCACTTTATATTATAATACATATTTTTATTATAACCTACAGGTGGTTTGGGTATTATGCGTATATGATGATATTTGTAATTTGGAGAATAAATGGTGTTATACCCACCTTTAAGTATATGTAGAATCACCTTCTGAGTCGATTAAACGATATTCGTTCGTTTGGTTTGTCATTGGTTTGGTTTCATTAGCTTCAGAATGAAGCCAATTTAAATTGGCCATGTTCGGTACAATTTTTCAGGTACCTCCCAAACATATGTTCTTCCCAGAATGGGATTTTAAGGTCATAAAAGTCCTAAATACAAAGCAATTTTAACTTTTTACTTTTAAGGGCAAAAATCTCACATATACGTTGGCATTGTAATAATAATTGATGAACTTGATATCATCGATGTGCAAAATTATATGAGGTTCGGTTCGAAATTTCTTGTAGCCCCCATATAACCCCACAAGATGCATTTTAAAACACATAAATATAATATAAATCTTAGTGTCCCAATAACAGACTTCACATTAAAGAACATTTGCACCAGTAACATATACTGTTTATTAATTTTTGGTAGTTTCCATTTATAAGCAATAATGAGAGTAGGGTATTAAATATTCGGGTTTGACTGACTATAACTCCTTAATTGTTTTATTTGCAGTTAGTATACTTTATTTTACATTTCACTTTACACTTTTGAAACTTTAAGATATGTGATGAAATCTATTTCATTTTATTTTATTAAACACTCATTTAGGTATTTAAAAATAACTATGAATTAACGTTAATAAAATAGTTTGAGGATTTCGAAAACTTTTCACTTATCAAATGTTAATTTAAATATAAAATATGTTGAACAAAATCACACAAAAACAATGAGTTAACTAATGTTTTTCTTAATTAATTGCAATTAATTTAAATATTAGACATGTGTGTTCCTGGAAATTATTATTAATGAATGGTATATTAAAATTTGAGATTATCTAACTAAGGTAATGATAAGGAAATTTAAAGTTTAGGTAAATATTTTAAGGAAATATGGCCACATATATCTTAACATGTTGTGTCTTTTCGTTTATTTTAGTTAAGATATTTTGAAAAATACATATAATTTGTATACATCCACCTTGGTTTTTACTTGATCGCAATGTAATGACAATGTTTAACATATTTTGATTATTTTTGGCGGGATGTTGAAACATTTATAGTTTTCATCTTAAACTTAAAATTTAAATCTATTTAAATTTATTTTTTGGTAGGTATCAGACTCTAACTCTTTGCTCTTTGTGGTAAAGATTTCAATTTTGTATTAAACTACTACGTTTGTAAAATATTTCTCAAATTCAATAAAAAACTGGCAGCTGTTCTCTTTTAAATATTAATATATAAAAATGTTAAATTAATTTAAATTAAAAATAAAAAACTAAAGTGCACGTTTTACCGTTTTTTCGTAAAATGTACGGCATTTTTTAAAATGTAAATTTCACGTTTATAACTAATCGTTTTTTTTTTAATTTTAACAAAAAACTGCCAGCTGTTCTCTTTTGAATATTAATCTGTAAGTATTAATAATTATATTTGTATATAAGTTTAGTAACGGACAGAAAAATATTGCTTACACCACTTTTAAGTATGCCGTTCGACTCGGTGTTACTTTCTAAGTTGATTTCACGATGTCCGTCCGTCTGGCTGGCTTTCTATAAAAACTTTGTGACCAAAATGTAGTCCCAATTTTTGAGATATCTTGACGAAACTTGACAAGTATTATTACTTTGAACCGAGCGATCTTAACGATTATAAAATAACGTTTTTTTTTTTCAAATTCGCCAAAAACTTGCAACTGTGTTCTTTTGATTGTTAATCTACAATTTAAAAAATAAAAAAGTACAATACACTTTTCCCGTTCTATTTTAAGGTAAAAATTTACTTTATTAAACTGTTTGATTTTTAAATTTTTACGGTAAATCTATGGATATATAATAAATAAACTAAAAAACAAAACAAATCTTTCATTTCTATTCCATATGGACTCAAATGTGAATATAGCAGCTGATTTATATATAAAATTTGAAAATCATTCACAAATTGTAACACATTTCATTATCACAACAACTTGTGCAATTATGTTTCTTATCGCAGTTAACTGTTATACAACTCCTCCATATTTTCTTCATGAATTTTTATTCATAATTTAAAATTATATTTAAACAATTTCTTAGCTTAAATTATTTGTATGTGTGGTAGTAGCGCGTGTTATTCAATATATTCATAAATCGATATATTTTGCGTATTTTTAGTGAATTTATTATTTTTTCTCTGTTGTTGATTTTTACTAGACCCTACAATAAAATATGATATCGTGCTTTTATAGGAAATATTTTTTTGTTATTTTTTTATTACAGAACTTTTTACTTATCGCAGGGTTTCGCAAATGTGAATTGTTATCTGAAATGTTCGAAATTAAAATATCTTTATTCAATTTGGGTATCACTGTTTTTATTGTACCCTTCACCACTATTAGTAGTGAAGAGGGTATATTAACGTTGTCGTTCAGAAGGAATCATCTAAAACTACATTGGAAACATTCTCATGCCTAGAATAATTGGCAATTCAATGAAATTTAGTCCTTATTCCTTACTATTGCCATAAGAGTTCACTTTAAAAAACTATCTAATTCAGTTCATTAGCAAATTTGTTATATACCGATACCTGAAGTAATCTCAATATTCCGAAAAACGAAAATTTATAAATTTTTCAAGAAAAAGTGACTGGATTTAAACAAAAATTTAACTATAACAAATAATTCTACCTAAATAATCACATAAAATCGGAGCAATAGAAAAATGTTATAGACTAAAGTATGCGAAATTTCGATACACGCCGAAAACGTGTTATATAGGTCACAATTTTAGAGATAATTTTCTAAAATTTGTCATATGTATTTATTTTGATACAGTTATAAAGCCAAGAATGTATATTGTGCTGGGACCATATAGTTCCCATATAAGGCCCATTTTGGATTATAGTTTTAAACTTATAAAACTCTTAAATATAAACAAATTCTTTGAAATAATAATTTGTCTGGCATTCTAGAATATATGTAATCAATTTGACCAATATCGGTTCATATTTTACCCATATAATGGTTCTCTGGAAACAACTTATAAAACCAGTAAATAAAGCTCGCGTACAACAGCATTTCCGTAAAATAAGTTTGAGCTTATAAAACAACAAAATAAAGACAAATTCTACCAAGATTTGTTACAATTATTTCTCTAACTGTCTCGAATACATGTTATTAATTTTTTCAATAACGGCCAATATTTTGCTTTAGTTCCCATATAACGACCCTTTTCGAAAAACGAGTTTGAGCTTATAAAACTCTTATATGACTAAGAAACGATTTTAAATATTTATCTAACTGTCTTGAATATGTGTTACTATTTTGGAGAATATCGGTCCATACTGTGCTATAGCTATCATTTAAGTCATTTATATGACTTATAAAAGTGGACCATTTCTATTGATTAATTAATTATCTTACTATCTTTAATATATGTAGCTTAATTGTCGAATATCGGACCCTATTCACAGGAAGGAATTTTATGCTCTTAAATTTGACACAATTTTCTTGGAAGTTGATACAATTATTTGTCAAACTGAATCTAGTTTACAGTTATTGAGACGTATTTTGGTGATGACACCTTTATAATCTGAATTTCCGGAATGGTGTTTTTGGCTTAAAAACTCTTAAATATGGGTAAATTCTATCGAAATTCAGACATTTATTTAAAGATTTTAATTAATGTCACTAATTTTATACCTGTTGCAACTTATACAAAAAATTCCTTTCCTCAACCTTATTTTTTATAAATTCGGCCATTTTAAAAAATGTATACCTTGGTGCCAATATTTACAAGTACTTTTAAGAATATGTTACCATAATTCACTGTAGTTCTTATAGAACCCTTCATCCGGAATCAGTATTTAACTTGATTAACTAATTATAAGTTTTTGTTGTAATATTTTCAACTCTTACTGGCACGTGGGGCAGGGTATTTAAGATTCGGCACAGCCGTATATAACATTCTTACTTGTTTCATATTATTTTTATGTAGATGTGTGATAACAGTTATATTTTACATTCGAGTTCTTTTTTTTTCTGTATTTCGAATGGCATAAATTTCCATTTGCATGCGTTTTGTCTATTGATTTCTTTAACTGATGCGTTGTTGTTTTTTATTTTTCCCTGTTTTTTCTTTGTTTGATTCTGCATATTTTATTTTTTATTATTATTTTTAACAAACTGTATCTATAAGTTGCGATCTTTTCGGAAATATTATTGTTGCCTTCACTTGTTTGTTTCTTTATTTGGTTATGTGTTCAAACATAGTTGCCAGATAAATTCGATACCGTATTGAAGTTATTTTCCCAAAATATATTATTTTAATATATTTAAAGTTGCAACATTTTCCTTACGTACCTGCAGTTACCGATGTGTAAGTTGATTGTTATTAGAACGACTTTATTAATTTTATAGCAAAGTAGTAATTATAGGGACTTTGGGTAATTTTTTTTGAATTGAGTTGTATTAAGGGCGGACAGAAAATTTTAATTAAGTCAGAGTTTTGATGATGGAGTTTATAAAAACCTTGGATAACAAACATAAAGTTCCAAATTTTTAATGCTTAAGAAAAATCTTTAAATTTGGGGCATAAATAGTCAAAGCATTAGAAAGCCATTTTTGGCCCATAAAATCGTCAAAATGATGATAAATAGTCAAATCTGGCAACAGTGGTTACAAAAGAAAATTCCTACACTTTAATAACAATGTATTCTTAAATATTTTGCTGTATGAGTGAGTAAGTTTGTGTAAGTATCTTATAGATTTATATAAAATTTACATTTTTATCTGTATTTTGGAATTTTTTATTGAAATTTTTATATTTAGTGTGTGTGTGTGTGTTTTGTATTTATATACTTATTTTGTCGATTATTATTATGACTTTAAGAATAAAATATTTAGAATATAAATTTTAAAATATTTTGTAACTAATTGAGATTAAATTTTTCTTTAAAACAATAAATGTTTAAATAAATGAAACATGAAATTGTTTACAATTTACATGAATATATGGGATATTTTAAAATAAGATTCAAAATGAATAGTTAAAGTATTTTAGGAACAAAAGAAAGGCCTTTAAGTCCACATTGCTCGTCTGAACAGCAATATTTGAGCGAGCAATATTTGAATGCCATTTTTTGCTGCTACACTTTCAGAAAGTCAAATGTGTAGTAACGTGGGTACTCACCCTTGATCCAGAAGAAGAAATAAGTAAAAATCAACGTTGAACATTGTTGATTTGAAATTAATTTATTTTTCATTTAGTTTGAATTATACAGCATTAAAGTACATATTAGAATCCGTCGTTGTTTGTTTATAAAATTATACAAATATAGCATGGTGAAGAACTTTTAACACCGATTTACAAATCAAGATCTCTATATACAGTTTTAATCACTCGTAATAAAATTTTGGACTTCTATTTTGTGCACTTCAGTTCACTTTCAACAAGAGCCCAATTGCTCAAAAAATATTTGTTTAATTTGCCAGGAACTTGTACACCACCGAAGGTTGTTGGGGTATTATACGTTTGTGCTGATGTTTGTAACATACACCTATAAGTATACTTTTAGACTCAGAATCTCTTTCTGAGTCGATATAAAGATGTCCGACTTTCTGTCTGTCCGGATGGATGTCCATGTAAACATTGTAACAGTCTACAGGTCTTAATGAAAGAGTCTTTAGAAGTATTAAAGCAGCTTTAAGAATTTGCAGTTTTTGAAATATCTCGATGAAATTTGGTACATATTATGATTTCGGTCTAGGGACTTTAAAACCTCATTCCGGAAAGGACATTTTAAGGGCAAAAATCTCACACATACATTGTATTGTAATAATTGGTGAAATTAAGATTTATATAAGCGAAAAACAATGTACAAAATTATCCGAGGGTTGGTTCATAATTTATTGTGGCCCTTATATAATCCTCTCAGGAAAAAGTAATTTTAAAACGCATAATCTTAACATAAATCTTAGTGTCACAGTAATATACTATACACTTTAAAATAAATAAGAAAATGAAATTATACGATGGTCTAGAATATTAAATAGTCGGTCCTGACCGACTATACATTCTGGCTTGTTTTAAACTTGCATGAGCTTTAACTTTTCGTAATAAATAGTCTGAACACTGAGCTAATCGGGTTGCTATGTTGGGAACGCGTTCGAAAATGGTTACCATTCTTTGGCTTAAAAATATCATGTGGACTTTCCCACTACCTGAACCAGGAATTCCATTAAGGGACAAGTTTTCCCTGGAAATATTTAATAACATTGAAACCTTTATACGACAGATTCTTGAATGTTTGGTCAAACTTATTGTAGGACCAAACTATGTTTAGTTGAAATTGGAAATGGAAATTAATTGTAACTGATAAATGATGAATTGAATTTTTATTTGTTTTTAATGAAATTGAAAATTCAGAATTTTATCATTAAAATAATTTTTGTTTTATATGTTTCCATTCTATGAAAAAAAACTATAAAAGGAGATCAAAATAAACAACCTGTTATCTCAAAATCAAATGTTGAATAAAGACAAACAAACCAAAACTAAACTATTATTGTGCACCCAGTTGTCTTTCAACTTGACAAAACTGTTATTGTTGTAACAAATAAACAAAAATTGAATGAAAAAAGAAAAACAAATGACAAAATATTAAATGACTTGGAGACTGAATGACTGACAGACAGAGAGACAGACTTAATATACATTTAGTATAGAAAAGAACTTGAGGCTTGAATATAACAAGACCGACAATGAATTATTTTCTCTGTTTTTTAAATTTTTTGCCTTTAAACTTTAAAAGCAGTTGACATAGAAACAAGTAAGAATGTTATATGCGGTAATGTCGAGTCTTCAATACCCTTCACTACAAAGTGTGTGAAGTAAATATCTTTCGTATATACACACACATGCACTTATTAAAGTATGGAATAAATAAATGTTTTTTTTTTTTTTTTTTTTTTTTTTTAATTAAACACGAGACACTTAATGAGTCATAATATTAGCTATATTTTGGCTATAACTTTTTTTACAAAACCGATTTTGATAATTCTGGGAGCATATACAATTTATCGATCTATATCTTTAACGTACTGAATCGATTTTGCAGGTTATAAATAGGACTTTAACAAATTGGCCAAATTTCATTGATCTCTGTCAATTATAATGAATATGAGCGTGCTAAAAATAGACAGGCAGGCTGACGGAAAAATGGACAGACGGACAGACAAACTGACATAGCTAAATCGATTCAGAATTTGATTTGAAGCAATAATGTTTATACATTGTAGGGTTTAAGATGATTCCTTCTTAGTGTTACACACGGAATGATAAAGTTAATATAAATTCTTCACCACTTGTGGTGGTGGAGGGTATAAAAAGATAATTAATAGACTTAGTAAAAATGCTTAGACTAAAATAATTTTTCATTTTTAGGCTTTTGTATTAAACTAAATTATTTCCAGCAATTTAATTTTTTGAAATAAAATTTTTCTTTGTGCTTTTTCTTCCAGAATTCAGATGAAAGTTAATAATTTACCGATTTTTCTTCATTTCTGTTTTTTTTTTTTTGGTTTTTGGTAAAAATAAATTGTTAACAATTATTTATGAAAATAATTAAGTTTATTTAAATGTTAAAGTTACAGACATGACCAAAGTCAACGTAGACAATAGTCATCAGTCAGTTTTTTAATCTTCTTAACATTTGTAATCTTTAACAGTTGGTAACAGAGTGAAAAATTAAACAAGTATTAATGTTATATTCGGCTGTGTCGCATCTTAAATATCCTCCATCACTTATAGTAGGCAAAAAATATAATGAACTGAAGATACTACAGCAAAATCTAATTATTCCTTTATCAGCTCAAATACTGATTTCCAAAAGAGGCTGCAGTAAAATATGGTAACTTATTCTTTAAGGTACCTATAAATATTGGTTTAATGGAGTTCAATGGCCGATTTATTAAATTAATGTTACTGACATATATTGAAACACTTAAATAATATTTGAATTTCGAAAGAATTGGTCCATATTTAAGAACCTTATAAATTTAAACCACTTTTCCGGAATGTGAGGTTATAAAGGTTTAATAACCAGAATATGACCCGATAACTGTCAAATTAGATTCAGATTTGTTAAAAACAGTTAAAAACAATAATTTTACCAAGTTTCAATAAAATTAAATAAAATTCAAGAGTCTTAAAATCTTTGGGTATGGGCCTAAAATGGAAACTATAATAAAATAGGGCCCGATATCCTTTAAATTAGATATATATTTAAAGATAGTTAGAGAAATAACTGTGCCGGATTTAAAAGAAAATGGTTCAAGGTTAAAAGTTGTACAACTTTTTTCCGAGAAGGAGACTTAAATAGAAGCTATAGCCAAATATGGCCAGATATTCGTCAAAATAGTAACACATAACAAAGCGGCTTCATATACGAGCTTCATAAGCTCAAAACTATTTTGGAGGAAGAGAGTTACATCAAAATATGGACCGATATCGGTCTATGTAATAACAAAAATTCAAGATGCTTAAAAAATAGTTGTGTCGAATTTTGACAGAATTAGTATTTTTTTTTGTGTTAGTTTTGTAAGCTCAAAACCGTTTTCCAGATGAGGACGTTAAATGGAGTGAAAGCAAAATATGGACCGATATTATCAAATATATTTTGTTTTAATTTTTCTAAATTTCAAAAGAATTTCTTTATATTTAAAGGTTTTTAAGCTTAAAACCATATTTCTGGAAGGGTTCTTATATGAGAGCTAAGTCAAATGGTTCTAGATCTAATAATAATGATTTCTTCTGCGATTATGATGCACATATAGTAAAATTTTTGTTTAAATCTAATTTAATTTTTATTGAAAATTAAGACTAAATATTTTTCGGAATTTTGAGATTGTTTCAGATATCGTTATATAATATTTTTGTTAATCAACCGATATAGCTTACGAAACTGCTTAGGACAATAACAAACAACGTGGCCGTATTTTATTAAATTCAGACAATTATTCTAGGCGTGAGAATGTTTCCAACAGACAGACAGACAGACAGACAGACAGACGGTCACAGCTTAATCGACTCAGAATTTGATTTGATGCAAGATGATAATGTTAATATACCCACATCACCACTTGTGATGGTGGAGGGTGTAAAAATGTTATTGTTGCATAAGGACACATTAAAAAATGGATTTTTGTTTAAAAATTTGTCCAACAATTATCTCTTGTAATTTGACTGACATTTTTGGTATTAACACTTGATTTTTTTTTTGGTTTGATATATATGTATGTGTGTATGTTTGTGTAATTTAAAAGAAATTTTAATATTTTCATTTCCATTTCATATTTCGTAGAACAATTTAAAATAAACTTTTTATTCTCAAGGGCATTTTAATCTTTGTCCAACAGCAAATATTAAGCCAAACAGAAAAACTGGCAAAAAAAAAAAGAGATGAATGTATAAATATTGACCGACTGGATGTATGGATGACTGACTAAATGGTTGAATGAATTGAGTAGAGTCGAATCTATTTATAAATTCATGACCTTTTTATATTTTACATCTTATTTTACATTTGTTTGTTCATGTGTTGTTTGCATTCATGCAAAACAATAACTTTTGTGTTCAACTCAAGTCATAAGTGCAATTCCAAAAAATGTTTAATTTAAACATACAGTGGGTTCCAACAGCAACACATTTTACATATTTCTTTGGAAAATATTACTTTCATAAGAATAATTTTCCGGAAACGTTAATGTTTTAATAAAACTTGTCCAACTCTATTTTTTCAAAAAACATTTTTAAAAATCTGTAACTTCTGATCAGGCAGTTGAACTAAAAAATTTTATAATAATAGAAGAACATACTTTTACTAATTTAGAAGATGTTATCGATGTTGTATTAAAACCTGGTAGTAAGAGGTACCAGACACCCAATTTAAAATAAATCCATGAATTGTGGTAAATATTTTTCTGTTTTAAATTGAAGAGAATATAGTTATCTTTTTTAATATTTGTACCCTACACTACCATAGGTGGTTGTAATTTTATGTGTAACCGTTATACTTGGAACCAGTTTTTAAGTCCATTTAGGTTCGTCTGTTTTTATATGTAACGTTATGAACACTCTGCTCTTGATGATGTACATATTATTATATCAATTCAACACAAATTGTTCAATTTCAAGCAGATCGGTTCATATTTGTGTCAGGATGTAGAATCGGTTTTAAAAGTCTATTTTACTCAAAATTTTTTTCAAGGGACTAAATATTTATTTTATTGTAAGTTTGAACTCGTCCTTTATGATTTCACTGATTCTTCCATCAAGACCAATGACAATGTTTCTCATATTACTAAATGGGCGATCAAAGACATTTTATACGTATTATAGACCTGGTTTATGCTCACTTTTGATTTTTTAAGCAGAATGAATTATGATGTACACGAAATACATTTTGATTTGAAAATTAATTTAATTTTAAAATTTCACATAATTTAAAAACTTCAAAGAAAAAATTGATTTTGTAAGAGTGTGACATTTGGCTGTGCCTAATATTAAATACCTTCCACTATATACACAAATGCCAAAAAAATAATTGAAATGTTTAAACAAAAAGTTTTAATTTGAAACTGTTCTCAGATACTGGATAACAAATATTCACCTTAAACAGATAAATTTGATGATTAATATTTGGTCTTTATGGTGGCAGCCTTTTTATACCCTACACCACCATCGGTGGTTGGGGCATTATGCGTTTGTGCAGATGTTTATAAAATGCTGAAAAAATGGTGTTACCGTTCGACTTAGAATCACCTTCTGAGTCGATTTAACGATGTCCGTCCGTCTGTCTGTTTGTCCGGCTGGCTGTCCATTTTAACATTGTGAACAGTCTAAAGGTCGCAATTTTTTAAATATCCCGATAAAATTTAGTACATTTTATTGTTATTTTGGAGGAATGACGAAGCTATTTAAATTCACCATATTCGTCCCAAATTTTCAGTACTTACCTTAAAAATATTCTTCCCGGAATGGGGTTTTAAGTCCATAAAAGTCTTTCATATAAAGCGACTTAAACGAAATTTGGCACAAATATCACTTTTAAGGGCAAAAATCTCACAAATATGTTGGTATTGTAATAGTAATAAGTCAAAATTAAAATAAATATAAGCAAAAATCGATGTGAAAAATTTTACGAGGTTCGATTCATAATTTCTTGTAACTTCCATAAAACTTTTCCAGAAAAAATCATTTCAAAACGTATAAATTAAACATAAGTCTTAGTGTCTCAACTATGTACTGCACACTTAAGAATAAATCAGAAAATCAAATTATACGAGGGTCGTTCTTAATTTTTCGTAACTTCCATTTTTAAACCTGAATCATCTCTAAATTTTCGTATGTAATAATGTGGGGAGTTCTTTTGCATATATAATTTTCGCTATTTTTGCATGGCCAAATTTCATTAATCTTGGACCCTAAATAAAATGAAGTAAATATTCCAACAAAAATCAAAACGAATATAGATAAATCGATTTTTTATTTTTTTTTTTTTTTTTTGAAAATTTGAATTTCTACTGAATATTTAAATTTTTAATGACAATTTGAATTTTTAGAATTCAGATAAAAATTTTAATATTTGGTTGAAAATTTTTTGAATTTTTAGCGAAAAACTTAAATTTTTTCGTAAAAAAATTTAATTTTTCGTAAAAAATTTAATTTTAAATAAAATTTGAATTTTTGTTAAAAATTTTATTTTATTTTTTTTTTTGTCAAAATTTGAATTTTTAGTGAAATCATATAGTTTTTTTTCGATGCATTTAAAAAAAGATATAAAATCATATAAAAATAATATTCTGATTAGAAATGTTCGAAATTGTCAAATGGTACCAGAGCATTTAGAGAACTGAAAACGTTTAAAAATTCTATTTTGGATTACATATTCACGATTAAAATTTGTATCCTTGATGAAAATAAGTTTAAATCCCGAATGCGGATAGAATTTCCAGATATCGCAAGGATATAGTTCTTAATAAACATTTTGCATGACATTAATTACGGATTATTATTTTAACTTAAAATTAAGAAAATAAATTCAACACCAAAAGATTTCCAATAAGTGAAAAGTATCTATATTGTATGTATCTGATGTATCTATATTTTTATTATTATTTTTATTTTTTATTCAAGTAAATTCGGTTTAACCTTTAAATCGGCATGTGAGGCCATATCTTTTCTTATACTAATAATAGTTTTCCAGATATATGCCAACATTATTTTAAGTTGTTAGAGGCACTATTTCAGCTGCTTCCTTAATAAAAATGTTGACAGTACCCCAAATTTTTTCAAAGTCTTTATTATAAGTCTATAGAACATAAAGATAATAACAATAAATATTTTAACTGAATAAAATATTAATGAAAAAGTTGCGATAAGCCAACTGTTGTATTGACACATTAATATCGAATTAGACTTGGTTACTGTCCAGTCTATTTTCAGACTTTCCCAGTGTGAAAATTTCGTTAAAGTTAATATAAATTTAATATCACTTATCTATTCCATCTAATTTTTGCATTCTCCTTAACCATTAAACACATTTCCTCTTCCTATATTTTAAAGTTTTTATCCATTCTATAACTTTTTTCCAAACAACTCACAGTAAACCAAATCATATCCTTTATTTCAAATTTTTAGCCTGAATTTTTTTCAAAATAACTGCCAGTCAACGAGTCATATTTATACAACATGTTAAAAAAAAGTTTAAATAATGCTAATTGCCATTTTTATGTAAAAATGTGTATTTGTGTGTGCATGCGTGTGTATGTGTGTGTATAAATAAAGTATGTGTATGCAAATGACACATGTATGAGGTTTTAACTATAAAAAAATGAATAAAAATAAACTTTCACACTTTTACTTTATTCGACTCTCGTTTTATGGATTCCAAAAGAAGAACTATGACTACTATAATGGTTTTTTGCACACTAAATATAAAAATATATTCACATTTATATGTATGTGTGTGTAAGTGTGAGTATTTACTTTTATATGCAGACAGGCTAACGCTTTTACATACATTTCCATATGGTGATGACGTTAAACTCCCTTATGATGGGTCTATCATATGAACAATTATGACAAGACTTTACTTTTACTTTACCCTACACCACCATAGGTGGTTGGGGTATAATGCGTTTGTTGTAAGAATCATTTTCTGAGTCGATTAACGATGCCTGTCCGTCCGTCTGGCTGGCTGTCCATGTTAACGTTGTGAACAGTATACAAGTCACAATTTCTGAGATATCTCGATAAAATTTGAAGCTTCTTGAAATTGACCATATTCGGTCGCTTCATAATTTCATGCAGATCCCATTTACGTAGATGTTAGAGTCACAATTATGTACTGTATACTAAAAAATAAATCAGGAAATCAAATAATGTGAAGTTAGTAAATTAATTTTTCGCAACAACCATTTTTAACTAACAATGTGGTGTAGGGTATTACAAAGTCGGACTTGACCGACTATACTCTTACTTGTTTTTTGTTTTTGCTTTACAGACAACTGTAAATTGCATACGGTTTGTTATTTACATATGGCTTTATTATATTTGTATGCATGTGTGTGAGTGTGAGCGTGAGCTTGTGCATTGGTATTTGTGAGTATGAATAATTTCCGTTCGTTTCTTGTTGTTAATGTTTGCGGGTTTTTGTCGATGTGTCGTTTGTATGCTGACTATATGTCATGAATGCGCGTTCGCGTAATTTTGTATGCGTGTCCGTTTCCGTTTCCTGTAGAACTACTTTTTGTTTTGTTTCTGTTTTTTATAAAGAATCTCTATTGTAGTTGTTGTTTTTGTTGGCGTAGCTTTCATTGAATGAAATTGTTTCCTTTTTGTTTTGTTTGAAACTCTTTCAATTTTTTGATGTCATCATATGATTTGTTGTTGACGTTACCACATCAATGCAGTTGTCATTGTTGTGGTCATTCTAACACTTCAGGGCAATGTCTGGACTTTTATCTATAAGTACGGGAGAAAGTTTTAAAACATAAAAATTTGTTGAGCTTGAGGTCAAACATTAACATTGTTATTTTAATATTTATGTTGGGGATTTTATTGTTGAATTTATATAGAGATTTTTTTATGATTTTTAGATAAAAGTTTTAATTAAACTTTGTCTAGTTATCTTGATATATAAAGCTTTGATAATGCCTACAAAAAAATCGGGAGCGTAGTTAGATTAAAAAGTAACTTAAATTGGGAAATTGAATGTTACTAAAACACTTTTTGCTATTTGAAATCTTTTTAAGGTCAAGTTAATGAATTAGGTTGTTTTCTAAAAATATATCCGATATTTAAGGAATAACTTGTATTATCAATTAATGATATTACCATAAGTGTGTACATTCAAATAGTCATATAAAAATATCCAAAGTTCATGCTATTCTGACTAGGAATGTTTCAATTTGGTTAAATGGCACCAGAGCATTTAGAGAACTGAAAATGTTTAAAAAATCTATTAAGGAAATTTAGTTGAAAATAAGTTCAAATCCCGATTGCAGATAGAATTTCCTGAAATCGCAAGGTTTTTGCATGTAATTGTAAGATTTAGCTTTAATATACAATTTTGTAATGTTTGAAGTGATAGTCATTTCTACCTGAAGCATATTAGTACAGAAATAAGGTAAAAGTGGATGATATATTAGTAAAGGGCGTTAGATATTGTCAACCATTTTTATCTTAGAATTTTGAAGAGCTTATTTTAACTTCGCTATAAGTGAGAATTTATTAAATGTCTCCATTCGTTTAGAGATAATCTCTTCGATAAAAAGTCCAACACAAAAGTCCAATATCTATTGCTATAATCGTTAAAAATGCGACCTAATTAAAATGTACGCTACTTTGTGATAGAAAATGAGTCTAATAACTGTGTATAGCGAATGTATTTTCTGCTAATCTGAGGCATAATCAATGTTCGATATTGTTCTTGTTTTGAAGTATTAAATCCATCAGACAGAAGTTTGATGTCGACAAATTAACAAAACAAACGTTAGTTGTGACTCAAATGACATCGTTGTTGACTAAAGCTCTGATCTCTCTTCTTTAAATCACCGTTCATTTTTAATTGTCTAACTTAACTAAGGACCGAGATAGACAATTAACTTTTTTCATTAAAACCTTAACCCAAGTATTATTTGGCCTTTTTTGATTAAGCAACATTTGTAAAACGGTTATTATGTTTAATGTCTAACAAATGAGTATATTGTTAAACCGATCAGAATGGGTGACCACAAAAAGCCTCTTCCATTTTGGAAGGGAGTTTGTGTGGCATGTATCAAAAGTAATGGACCGTCCCTCGCATTATTTGGTATATTTATAACAAATATATCATGGATTATTTTTGTTGAATTTCGTTAAAATCGCTTTATATTTATGGTTTTCGTGATCTTAAATCCCCATGTTAACAACGTTAACATGGTCAGTCAGCCGCACAGACAGACGGACATTGTTAAATCGACTTAGAAAGTGATTCTTATTAAAACTGAGTGTAATACCATGTTTTCTTACGTTACAAACATTAACACAGGATATAAAAAAGAAAGAAAAAGAGCTCCCAACACAGTAGGAAGGCACCACGGCTCAGAGTTGGACTATGAAAAGTTAAAGTCAATGCAGGTTTATAAATGCACAAAGTTTAAAAGGTTCCTGACAGGAAGGCTGCCAAAAATTTTGAGGCTGGAAACAAGAATCTGTCAAAATTTCCGAAAAATTTCTTGGTATGACAAACAATATGTAGTGGTAATAAAAGACACCAATCATTAGTTACAATGGGATTTTTAAATACCGAAATTTACAAAAAGAAATGTACACAATAAAGTCTGCTATCAGTCATAAGACTTTGTAATGTGTCCACTTATTTTTGGCCCTACTTGGCATTCTCACAAGGACATCAATGTGGTATCTGTACTAAAAGAGGCAAATTCTCTAAACTGTTCAGAACTTTCGATATTAATATATAAAATTATATAATGATACTTTTTTAATTAACTTTTAAGTAATAAAAATTCAGGTAATAAAATTTCAAAAATATTCTCAAGAAACTGCATTAACTGTAAAATAATGTTAAATTGACATTTTTTATCTATGAAGCAATATAATAACTGAAATAAAGTTAAATTATTTCTATTTTGATTAACTTTACAATGATTTTTTTATGTGTGTTTACTTACAGTTATTTACAAAAGTACTTAATATTTGATGAATCTGATGCGTAGTTTAATTGATTGACGTAAATATTTACTTAGACTTTGATTTTATACGAAGTCTAGACATAATGAAACATGAACTTGTTATTTATATTAAAACGTGATTAATTTAAATCTTATATTGAAATTAAAAAAAAAAAAAATTATAACCTAAATATTTCGAACTTTAGGTTTAGTTAAATTAATCAATTATTAAATTAATCACCTACACCACCAACAGTATTTGGGGTATGATGCAATTCCATTGATGTTTGTAACATACTCTAAAAATGGGGTTACCTTCATTTTTAACGATGTAGGACTATTAAAAGATTTTCACTATTTTATTCCAAACCAACTAAAATTCTATTTCGAGAAAAACTTGTTTCAAAACTTGTGTTTTTTCTTTAAATTGATAATTCCGCCTTTATAAGCTTAGCTCAATGCAGATTCATAGAGTAA
Source organism: Cochliomyia hominivorax (assembly GCA_004302925.2). Lineage (NCBI taxonomy): Eukaryota > Metazoa > Arthropoda > Insecta > Diptera > Calliphoridae > Cochliomyia > Cochliomyia hominivorax. The sequence goes on from PYHX02000158.1 coordinate 29,122,634, forward strand.
TTATTTAGGTTAAATAATGTTCTAAAACATTATAGAAACGAAATTTCGATTGGACTAGCCGGGAATGTTTCCCTTTAATGCCTTCTTATTTGCTTTGGTCGCATTTAAAATTTTTTCAGCATTAAAAAAATATATATCAGATTGATACGGAACTACCAGAAATTATGGATGACCCTCGTATAATTTTGCATATCGATTTTTGCATATATTTATCTGAATTTGATCATTTATTATTAAAATATCAGAGTATAAGTGAGATTTATGCCCTCAAAAGTGATATTTTGAAGTGGGCTTGTATGGGATCTATCAAAAGTAATACATCGACCTTCGTATAATTTAACACATCATTTTAGAATACTATAAGACTTATTTTTTGAACATTTTCAATAAAATCGATTCTTATTTAGGATTTTTATAAGCTGAAAATCTCATTCCCGAATGACATTTGTGTATGAGGTTACCTAAAATATTGGCAATTTTAAACAGGAATTTTTCTTCGACTAAAATATTTATATTCAGCAAATTTCATCAAAATATCTCAAAAATTGCGACCTATGGAGTGTTCACAAAATTTACGTTTATAGCCAATCGGACTCAGGGGCTTGTTTACCACAGGAACATGATGCCAAGTCAGGCCAAAAATAAGTGGACATATTATGAATGGAAGCAGCAAACATACTTCGATGTAAAATTGCTAGTTTGTGTAATTGTAATTGCATATTTCTTTTTATTTTTGGCTTTAGAGACATCGTGTGGATCACTCCTCTTAACTGAAACAGGCTTTCTATCAACGTACAAGTTTATCTTGTTCTGTTAAAAAGCTTTGATATTGTATAACGGCAGATCTTTAAAGTCTTGGTCAACTTTTTGTAGGACCATAAAAAATTAAATAATACTTCAGTAAAAATTATAAAAAGAATAATAATTTCAATGAAAAATTTGCACAAATATAACTGTTTATTGAATTCATACCTTGAGCAAAAATTATTCAAAATTTTGTAAAGAATTCAAACAATATTTAATTTTTTTAAGATCCAAATTAAGCCATTTCCAATGATTTACTTTCCTCTTAATATCTCCCAAACTATAAGAGATATGAAATTTTAGCTATTTAAAAAAATTCACAATGCAACCAACTGTGACTTCATTTCCAATTAGGAAGACGTGCTCCTTCTCAGCATTATTTCCAAAAGCAAGCTTTTTTGGACCACTGTACTATGTTTTTCAGTGGATTGTTCATGTAAAAGTTCCAAAGATATAGAATTTGAGATTTGAATTTGAGGTGTTCTTTCCGTGTGTTTGATCGGCTGACTGTTCTGGATTGGTATAAACTCAAAAATTAATTTTCAATGAGCTCCTATACAGACCCACTACAGAAAGTAACTTAAGAAAAGTGACGCAGGTTATTAAATAATTTCGACAGGTCCATTGAGGGAGCGTTTGTTAATTTAATGTAGAATTGCTGTGGTGAAAAAACTATAGGACAGATAGCACTATGGTACGTTTGCAGCTAGAATTCACAAATTTAGCCCCACCTTCCAATGACGATTGAATATCCGTTGTGGACTGATTTGGGAATATACAAAATTGATCTACACCTACAATTACTTTCCTAATTGTTCAGTTTTTTGTAGGAAATAATTCCATATTAATGCTATTTTTTTCAACTTCTTTAAAATATTTTACGATTTCTTTTCAAAAAACTATCGCTTTAAAATATTTAGTTTCTTCACCCAAATTTCTTTTAATTTAACAGAAAATTTTCCAAACCCAAAAATAACTTTTATACTAAAATTATGTATATGTTTTCTTTACAGATGTTCCCCAACAAAAACCCACTTAAATTACAATCAACTAATATCGTTTGGCATTTTAAATTAAATATTCTCCAAAAAAAGAAAATTACAATCTATAAGAAACCCTTTTCGGTACTTTTATGATGAATTGTTAAGTGTTCGTTTTCTTAAAAAAAATTGTTTTTGTGAAACCTTTTTTGAAAGGAAAAAATTTTATGCAGAACATGTTGCTACGAGTTAAATTCCCACAAATGACCTCATTGAACTAAATTGTTGTAGATTTTAACAAAACATTTTGATTAATTCTAAAGAACAGCAACAATTTTTCTAAATTTTTTTCTATTTTTGGCAATAAAGCCATATGTTGTCTATTAAAATTGTTAAAGTTTTTCAGCCACAAAAAATATAAATTTAAATGTTGATATTGAAGGGTAATAATGATGATGGATATTGTAACAATGTAATAAAAAAACTTAGTTTGAATAGTGTTTTTTCTGGATATGGACATTAATAGCAGCTAATAATATTGAAGAGGTATGAGAAAAAAATTCTGAGGAATATTTGTTTATGATATGCAGCCCAAAACCTTTCAAACTAAATTTACTCTCTTTGCAAAAAATTTGTTGTTTAATATTGAAAGTTTTGGAAGTTATATCAGATACGCCTATAACTATTATAATAGGAGGTTACACTATGGCGCAGGCATAAATATATCTACAGACTGAACGTGATAGAACGTGATTGTATGATTTTGCTTGCATATTAAATACTTACAAAAAATATTATCATAACATTCACATCTATCAGAGATTAATTCCACTTAAGTGATTTTCGGATGTGGGAATAATATAAGATCTAAAAACAATTATGGACTGATCCTCTGAAAATTGTAAGAATTAAATATTGAAGCAAATTTAATTTTACCATATTTTAAATATATATTTTTATTTTAATTTAGTTTTTTGTTGACGGGTGATGAATTACATTCATCTAAACTGGGGATGGATTACATTAATCAGAAATATATATTTTTGCTTCTGATAAAGCCGGATAAGGTAAAGGATGCAATTAAGAGTTCCAGAGGACGAAGGAGTATTCAGGTGAAAAAGCACTAAGTGCAGGGGCAGATGTAGGATCTGTAGCAAAAGTGGCTTATCTGAGAAGCAGCAGCAGATCAGGCAGAGGAAGTAGCAGCAGGGAGATAAATGTAAGATTTAATGCGTAGGAAGAGCAACAGCAGGGAAAATGTGCATGAATGATAGCAGCACAAACACAAGAGAGACAACGTATAAAACGATCACACTTTCTTTTATCATACTCCAGATCATTTTCAATGATCTACAGTATTCAATTTTGTGCTGGTCAGTGGTCAAAGTGGTGAGTGGTCGGTAAAATAAAAGTAAAACAATAAAACTAACAAATTTTTTCTGGAATTGATTACATCGATTCATCGTAGGTAAGTTTCACTTCAGCAGGGTTAAAGCTTGTTAAGAGTTACACTGTTCAGCTAAGAGTAGAATATTTTCTTGGAAGTAACACTCGGAAAATATAGGGAAAAGGGTAAAGTCTCGGATTACATCTCAGATTTTACATATATTGAAGAATTTTCATAGGAGGTGTAGTATTTGCTATATCATCAAGACTTCAAAGAACGGCATAAGTACTCAATAAATACGTTCTCAAATTAAAGTGACTTAATAAATAACATTAAAACTAAAAGTAAATAATATAATTTGAATTCAAACTTTGAAAAAGAATTTAATGTGCGTTTGAGTATACTCCAGCTTCAAACCATGAAACCGGAAATTCCTTACAAAATTTTGGTGGTGAATTTTCCTGTTTAATTAATCTTAAATGTTCATTCATGAAATTTATATTCTTTATAGCAATTTGTTTGTATGAACACCTGGTATTTGTCATGCAGATTTGGACCAATAAAAACTCTTTTGTATCTAATTTTGTCAAAATATTTTCATATCCTTGGGTTTGAAACTCTATTCCGGAAGAATATTAACATAAGAATTTTATAAGACTAATCATCAAAAGGCTTTGTCGTTGATCCAAAGAAGTCAACTGTATCAAATTTTAACAGAGTCGTAAAATTTTTATCTGCAAAGTGTTCGAAACGATACTCAACCAGACGGATGAGCAGATATCGTTCAATCGATGCAGAAAATGATTCTTTGTCGAACGTTTCTCACATACAAAAGTAAAAGGTAAAAGGACCGCAATAATTTTCTGCACAAACATTTAACAACTTCAGTGTTATAGTTACTTGACTCCTTTTTCGATTTCTGAAGGTATATATAATTTAAGAAACAATTGCATGTTGACGATCAGTTAAGATATACGAAAATTGACAGAATCCCTGAAAAGCTCTCTTTGCTTCTGCCAAGGCTGATTAGATATCATAGCATATCAATTAAAAATGTGTGATATAAAATTAGCGTCCGAAGATTATGTCCTGAGATTCTCAAAAAGAAATTTGATTATGTTTGGTCATATAAAGATCGAAATATAGCAAGTAAGTTTATTTGACCAAAGTAGTTGCATCATTTTCATGAAGAAATGTAGAATAAAGAGAAAGGGTTGCTTCTAAATAAATCATCCATAATTTTGGTTTTTTAATTTTTGATAATTGCGTTCAGTTATGGTAACAAAAAAATGCATGTTAAATGCATTGTTAATTAAAAAAATTCGCATGAATTTCAATTTTGTATGCGATTAAAAAAGAAGAATCAACCTGGCAAAAGATACATTGCAAAATATATCGTTATCAACATTCTGTTGTATTCATATTTAAACTTCGTATGGAAATATTCACATTCGTGAAATTTTATTCAACATTCGCAGCTACGTCAACAATTTTACTATAAATATCAACAACAAAATGTAATTTTTAATTCATTTCTATTAAATCTATTAAAAAGTAAAGAGATCTTTTTGTTTAACTGGTCTATTACATGGTTCGTGTGTTTATTTAGTGTTTGATTCGGACATGCGCACTAGAATGTTTTCCAAAAACAAGATGCGCAGGCAACATGTACACTTTAGGATATTTCAATATGATGCTTCAGCATCACTACTAAACATTTGTTGTGTGACAACATTCAATAAATTTGTTTACCATTTTGCATCAAACATCTTGTGCAATACACATCTCAAAAGTGTATTACAGTACAATATAAAATGTTTCAGAAACATGTTTTTATATACATTTGTATTTCTATACAAATTTGTTTACTAATGTTGCAGTACTGTAAACATTTTCCATGTGTAAGTATAAAAATAAAAGAGGCTTGTTTTATTCTACTAAAGTATGCATAGCGAAATATAACTGCAACATTCAATGTTGATTATGTTGAAAGACGTATTTTAAGGTGTGTTTTTTAATGTTGTTTAAGTTTAAGAATTATTTATAACACGAGTAGTATTGCACCAATGGTAATACTGTAGCAACAAATAGGAGGGCAAACATGCAGAGGACATTTATGCTCAAACTGATGACGACATTTGTTGCTAAACAATTTATGTTAAATTCAACGTCCAGAGTTTTCATAAAAATACATTATTTTATCGAATTTACCATTTTTTAGGTTATAGAATGTGAAACATTAACGGGATGTGGGAGAAAATCTTTTGCTGGGTGGGATTAAACAAAAATTATTTAAAATTACAAACGTTATTTAAAAAATATAAGAAATGTTACAAATATTCGAAATACTAATAATTTTTCAAGAAGAAATATTTTTTTGTAACATGTAATGAATTTGTTATTGGGTATTAAAAAATACTTTATTAAATGTTAAATGATTTTTTAAAAATATGCTTTAAATATCCCCATTAAATTCAGATTTCTTTTGCAGATAATTGCAGAATATTTTTGAGCCGCTAATAAATAAGATACATTTAAAAATAAGTTTCATTTAAAATTTTCCTCTATTTATATGCAAATTATGAACATTAAATTTGACTCTTTAAACGACTTGTCAACATTTGTATCAGTTGCTGTAAGATTTTAATATAAATACTGTACAAAATCCAATACAGAACTTATTTCTAATAAAACTTAGGAAGAGTAAAGAGTTCATGCGTATATTGTTATTGTTGAATACAATAAAATGAGTATGAATTTATTATACTTTGTTCTCTGACATGCGCATTAGCATATATATAAACATGTTGATATTAGTTATATCAACATGTTGATATCTATTAAATATGTATATAGTTAAGCAACATTTACACAATAGCATTTTTTTCAGCATCAAACATTCGGCAAGTTGCATTGGATTTCATGCTTTGTTTTTGTGTTCTTTGTATTTAAACTAATATATGTGTTGCTGTGGAAGTGTAAGATGAATTGTAAATAACACAGCGAATACTGCTTGAAAGACATTTAATATAAAAATGACTTTTGAAAATGTTTTACATTGTATTTATACTACAACTAAAGGTGACATTTGTTGCTATACAAATAATGAGAATTTAAGTTTGTGTATAAATACAAAAATTGTTGCTTTTTATAATTAATTGTTATGTCGCTATGGAATGCAACATATGTACGGGTGAATTAAATATTATTTTATGTAAAACTACCTCCTTAATAAATGTAAATTAAAACGAAAATTTATATTTTTCAAAAAGAGAACAATTTAATTTAAAAACTTTGGAGAAGACCAAAAATAAAGGACATATTTTATGTTATAACTTCCACCATAAATGGTGACGAAAATATTTTAACTTTGTCATGTTGTTTTAAACAAGAAGAAGTCACCTAAGATATCACATTATTATTTTTTGGATGAAATAAAAATCTGAGTTTATTTAGCTACGTTCGTCTGCTTGTTTGTCCGTATATCTGTTATTGCATAATGTGTCAAAAATATGATTTTGAGGAATGACTTCAAACATCGATAATAATAAAATAATTCGAAAGGATAATGAACAAATCATTTTCATTTTACTCAGTTAACTATAAAAATAAAAACCTTCTTAACAGAAAATACATAGCAAAATGAATCATATACCATATTCTATTGTATTTATATGCAAACCTCGTACGGAAAAATTTACATTCGGGAAGGTATAGACAACATTCGTAAAAATAAGTCAACAATTTTAATATAAATACCCAACATTGTTTAATACAAAAATCATTTCTATTAGATATATTGAAGAGTAAAGAGTTCTGGCGAAATATTTTCCGTGAATTTTGTCTTTGTTACACTACACCTTCTTTGCGTTCTGACATGCGCAGTAGAATGTTTTAGAAAAACATGTTGCGCCAGCTACATACTCAGTTGAGAATGTCGCAACATGATGCACAAAAACATGTTGATATTAGTTTTAATCAACATGTGGTTATCTACTGTTGCTTAAATATGTATACATCGAACTTAAGGCAAATAGTTAATATAACGTACAGTTTGTGAATACATGTTGCTTGAGAAGAGAAGACTGATATATAATAACACAACTGATACTGATTGAATGACTTTTAATACAAAAATGAGTTATGAAAATGTGTTGCTTTTTATTTATACTAAACTTAAAGGCGACATTTGTTGCTAACACAATATATGTCAAGGTTTGGTTCAAGTTTGCATATAAATACAAAATTTGTTGCTATGTTATGATTAATTTCAATGTGGTTGTGGAATGTGCGGGTTGTAAAAAAAAGTTGTTTGCATTTTTGAATTAAAAAATTATATATTTTATATAAAATTATAAAGTTTATAAATATAATTTAAAAAATGTAGAATTAAAAATAAATGAAGAATTGAATTTCTGGATTTTTCGGGACTCACTATTCCCGAATGTTCCGCAAACATAAATATTTTAAATTTATTTCTTTGTCATATATAAATAAAACTGTATTCCACTTAACAAAAACCTGAACAGAGTGTGAAAAATTATTAAAAGTGTTTCCAATACTTTAGGATCATTAGTGGCTAAAACCTTATGAAATAGTGGCTAAAACGAACCCTTTAACACAAATGCCTATGAAGTAAATACGTTGTGTTTCGTAAATAAAGTTTATGTATATTCAAACTCACAAATATTTTTGTTAAATAAATGGTCATAAGTTGACTATAACTTTTTTCTACTGAACCGATTTTGATAATTTTTGGAATAGTAATGAGATACATAAAGCTCAATCTTGCTGCAAAATCTCAATCCAATGTATAAATGTATAACTGAAAATTCTACGGATAATCTTCTCAGAGGCTGTCTCAGATATCGGTCAATATCATTTAATATACTAAACTGATTTTACTTGTTTTAAATAAGAATCTTTTAAGGACAATAGCAAATATTCAGTGCAAATTTCATTGAAATATATCAATTATTGTAGATGTGAGAGTGCCAACAATAAACTGACAGACAGAGAGACACACATAGTTAAATGGACTCAGATTTTGATTTAATACAATAAAAATTTTGGATTCTCTTTACCACTTGTGGTGTATAAAAAAAGTATAAAAAGAAAATCATCTTTAAAATCAAATTCGTCGACTGACTTTTTAACTGATAATCATCGAGAATGGAAAAATATTTTACCAATAACGATAATGAACTTCATTTTTAATTGCTTTAAGGACACTTTGATCTGTCCATTTAGCCATTATAGAAATGGTTAAGTGTAAATAAAGATGGCTAAAAAATGGAAAAATTAAATATCTAGTGGCTAAACAAGACTAAAAATGGCTAAATTAAGCCACCTAATGGCTGAATTGGCAACACTGCTTATTAACTTACTTCGTTTCGATGTTTAATTTTTCGAATAGTAAAGAATTTTTTTCCAAAATAATATTTGTATATGAAAAATAAAAATTTTTAGTAAAATTTTAATACAAGTCCGCGATTCCGGGACTTGAAAAGCGATTCCGTTTGGCAACTCTAAAAGTATGTTCAAATCGATTTTTTTGGGGGAAATATTCTGCAACTTTTGATTTATTAGAGATTGATGAAAGAATTGAGGTGTTTTTGAGTTGATTTAGAGAAGTAGAGTTCCCGATATGGTGCGGGGCGTAGTCGGTGACCTGTCAAAGTTGATATTAATAAAAATTTGTTAAATCTGAAAAAATATATTTTAAATCAGATTTTCAGCGAAGTGTTTGCGATCTATTATTAATCGTTGAAAATTTTAGAACTTGAGGACTTGACATTTTTCAAGAAAGTGGAATGAGATTTGATGTCAAGAATGCATGAAGAATTTAAATTTTTAGATTTTTGTTCTTTTTTTCCTTTAAAAAACAAAATTAAAGTTTGAACTTTAATAAAGAAATCAAAAATTTCCCACTTTTCTATGCGCAAATACCCAAAATTTTAATCCGTACATCATTCATTTAGAATGGGTCTAATAGGCATATCTTTGCTCCAAGGTTACCTTAATTCCGCTTTAAAGCATTTCCTTTAAGGTTTCTTTTTAAAAAATAAACAAATTATAAAGTTCCGAACAAACAGCGATTTTATCAGTGAAATTTTGTTGTAAATGATATGATATTTTTCAAAGCTTTAACTTCAGATTATGAAAATTTTTAATGTATTCACATATTAATATAGTTAATGCATCATATTTTTAAGAACTTTATAAGCAAGTATTAGGTCCTATATTATGCCTGGTAGCTTTAAAAGACCAACAAAATGGTAAAACTTGGTTAAAATTCAGTTCGACTTAAATATCGCTGGAACTATAATAGATAAAATATCAACACACCCGACATGGTAAATTTTGGTGGTTCACCGTCTACGCCCCTGACAAGATAGGATCCTCTAATTAAATTCGAAAATACACATGGCTCTAGTCATGCGAAATTTTATTAAGATATGCCTAATGTTCATCGGTAGAAATATTAAACTTTGTACATTATTTATGATTCGCTCGAAATGATATTGAAACAAGTAAGATTGTCATAGCCGGTCAAGCCAGACTATGTATCACCCTACCCCACAATGTTGACTACAAATGGTAGTTATGAAAAAGTAATGAACGACTCTCGTATAATTTTATTTTTTGATTTGTTCTTAAGTACATTATTTTTTAACTACCATTTGTGTGAAATATATGTGTTTTAGCATTATTTTTGTGGGGAGAGCTACAGGAATTTATCGATGGACCCTCGGTTAATTTTGCACCTTGACTTTTGCTTAATTTATCTTATTGTGACCAATTACTGTTATCATACCAACATATTTGTCAGATTTACCCTTTAGAGTGATATTTGCAAGAGGACTTGTATGGGAATTAGGAGAGTCAATAGACCAACTTTAGCCTGATTTGGTACATCAGCCTGGAATATCATAATACTTTTTATTGTTAAATTTCATTAACAATTTTTAATACTTAAGACTTATTTAATATTTAAGACTTAAAAACCTCATTTCGGGAGAACATTTACAATAATTTAAAAAAATTAAAACAATAACATAAACTAAAAATCCGAACCAACTGCCGTGTTGAAGGGTATAAATAGATGAATCTTTGAAAATTGTGTAGATCCCAAAACCAAAATAAAATTTGTTGAACTTTTCTCAAATAAATTACTTAAAATAAATATAAATCAATGTTGCCTGTGACATTGTTTAACTCAGCTCTTTAAATATTCTCCAAACTAAGCTCCAGTATTTTAAAATTGTTTCTAAGTTCGTCAATAAATATTGCCATTATTTTAAAACAACCAATATTGTTGTTTTGGATTTTCCGGAGAATTTTTTTTTTCATTTTCATGATTTTAAAAAGAAATTAAATTTTTCACTATAACAGAGTTCGTCCTTTATTCGTGTTGTATTGTTATTTTGAAAATGTCCATATTGTTATTTATTTTGCAAACAATACAACATACATTCAAACTTGTTACTTTCTGAACATGATAATGATGTTGGAAACTGAATTCATTTGAATTTGGAAATAACAAGTTGAAAGAAAAATAAACTACTCAAATACTCTAGAATAATTTTAAACTTAATAGCATTGGCTAAATTAAGAAAAATCGTACTTCGTTTTTGTAACAAATATAAGTCTCTATTTACAGGCAGATTCTCAAAAAAGCCTTATTTGGGAAGTTCTAAAATTATAAAATTTTTGATCAGAAAATTGCTTAAAATCATACGTAATGTCATCCATCATGCAGAAGGGATATTTTTGGGAAACTTGACTTTAATTTCCATACTCTGTTTTTGACCTCTAAATTTTTAGCAGATTTTTTGTTAGGTTCTATTTGAGTCTTGTATGTTTTTGAACCTGCATTCGCTTTAACTTTTATTACCAAATTTTATGAGGACTGATTAAACCGGATGTGTTGGGAGCTCTTTTAAAAATACTTAAAATTTTATTGAATTTAGAAACATCATGTGAACCATTTCTTCTACATGTATCAGGTTTTATATTAACGGACAAGTACTGTTGGCAACAGTATTGTTTAACAACACTGGAAACAGTTTGATGGCAGACTTGGCCAACTTTCTGTTGGACCAAGTTATGTTTTGTTAAAAATATTTACTAATTTTGTTACGCACTTTTTCTGGCCACTCATTTTGATCGAATTAACAATATATTAATTTCCTTGACCTTAAAACTAATAACTGACATGTTTTTCAAACATAACTGGATCAACACCAGTGTTACCGTTGGTGCGATTTTAGTTGCAAATTGTGATTTTTCAACTGAGTGTGACTTTTTGTGTACTTTTGCAAATTTCCCGTTTCCTTCCACTAAAATGGGGACAATTTTTGATAGTTTGCATTTTCGGCATAGAACTTAATGAGGTTTCATTAATTTGGGTTAACAAAGGTCACATCAACGAATTATATATATAAATTTTGAGCGAAAAAATATAAATAAGTAAGAATGGAAAGTCGATCATGTCCGACAACCTAATGCCCTACACTACATTATTGGATAGAAATGGTAGTTGCAAAAAATTAATAATCGTATAATTTATTTTCTGATTCTGTGTACAGTGCATTATTGCGATATTAATATTAATGTGAAATTTGTGAGTTATAATGAAATTTTTTTCTGGCTGTTAAATGGGTGCTACAAGAAATTATCAACAGATTCTTATAGAGTTTTGCTTCAATTTATCTAAATTTAAATAGTTATTATTACAATATTAAGGTACGATTTATGGCTTTAAAAGTGATAGGGTGATTTGTTTGATAAATATGAGAAATAATGGACCGACCATTATTTCTCATTTCTCGCATATTTTGGTACATCGTTTAGGAATACTATAAGATTTATTTGTTCCAAATTTCGTTTAAATCGCTTTATATTTAGGACTTCTATGACCTTAAAAACCCCATTCAAACTATTCCAAAAGTATTGCTTTTTGGCAAATTAAACCTGTTGCGACTTTAGTTTCGCAAATCAGCTTTTCGGTGCGACTTTATTTTTCAAAATCCCCAATTTGTGCGACTTTTCGAAGAAACTCCATCATAACGCTGTTTGATACCCACAATGCAGTTACTACTATTAAATTTTAAAGTCCATTTAAGAAGAAATCCTGTTCTGATATGGAAAAATAAGAACTAAATTTTAGTTAAATTAATGTATTTCGATCGAGAACTTTAAATCTTAAGAATTTATCATTTCAGGCAACTATATTTACGCACTTGTTCTATATGCTTTTATGCGTATGTACTTAAGTCCTCTGCCTATCTGTGTACATAAGACTATTGTTTATGTGTGCGAATATGTATTTTTGTGTATATAAAAGAAGGTCAATAAAAATAACAATAACATCTGGTCAAAATTAACAACTTGTTTTTATATCTTCTTTCGATTGTTGAGAGCAAAAATAAAAAGAATTTTGAAAACAACAAGATAAACAAAAATAACAAAACAAATTTAAGTAGGAAATTTTGTAGAAAAGTTTATTTTTTGAAGTTTGTTTTAAGGATTTTTCTTGAGTTTTTTCTTCATTTCAACTTTGGGGGAAAATAATATTGAAAAACTTTTTGAAATTTCGAAATAAATGGTTGTCCAATAAATTGGAAGGGATTTGGTTTATGTTATTTCCAAGGAATATAAGCGGATTTATGAAGACAAATTTTAAAATATCTACTAAACTAAATTAAATTGTTCTTTTGTAATTTCGTTTTATTTTTCATGACTTAAAGAAGTTTTAATTTTATTTTTGTATTTAAATTCTATAATAATTAAAGTATTTAATAAGTATTTCAAATTGATTTGCAAATTTCAAATAATTTTGATTTTATTATTTTTTTTAATGATAATCATTTTAACAAATAATTAATTGAACAGAAGTTGAACACAAGTAAAGTATTTATTGAAATTAATTTAATAGAAAAAAAGAGAAAAATTAATTTTCGAACATTTATTTCAGTTTTCTTGAAATAGGAAGTGAGATCGAAAAATTGTTAACATACATATGTGTTAAAAAATAGAAACTACTAACCTAAATAAAAAGTAAACTTTGTCATTTCGTGTGTAACGCTAAGAAGGAATCATCTCAGACCACATAATCTATTTTACTTCTATTTGTTCGCTTGTCTGCCTGTTGTTGGCATGCTCACATCCACAATAGTTGACAGAGCTTTATAAATTTTAGTCTTGTTATAGTTCTGAGAAGTATCCCATTGAAAATCAGCAAAACGGGTTTAGTATATTAAAAGATATAGATCGATATCTTCGTCAACCTCCAAGTTCGAGCAAAACAAAGTTTCGTTTAATTATCAATTATAAATCAAAAAATTAGAATAAAATTTTTCTACATGTTTTTCATTTCCATTTCAATAATTATTAAATTCGGTTCAGTAGAAAAAAAGTTATAGCCAAATATAAAACGTATTTTATGACTCATTAAGTGTTTTTGTTTCATACTTATTTAAGGAGAACGTTTATATATTGTATACGTTTGTGAGTGTATGTTTGAGTGTGTATGTACAAAACATAATGCATTTACTTTACACGCATTTGTGGTGAAAATTATTGAAAATTCAGCATAGCGGAATATTGTATTTTTAATATGTTTTGATTTTAATTTTTATTACAATTTACAGCAAAAAATTTGTTTTTTATATTGTTTTCTTTTCTTTTAGTTTGCTCGAACAGGTAGTCCATCTTTGTTTAAAATCTACGACACTTTTGGATACCTTTTTTATCCACTGGCCCTAGTTCTAGCCAGTTTGGAGGGTTCGTCTTTCTTGGCACAAATACCACATTAATGTGCTTTTTTACTAAAGTGACCTGATGCCATATCAATCCAAAAAAGTGGACACATTATTAAGTTTTCAGAGTGGAAGCGTCCTGTTCTGTATACATTCCTTGATGTAAATTTCGGTGTTTATAGTGCCAGTTGTAACAAATTATTGACTTCTTACCGTTCTTGCCATATCGAGAACTTTTTGGGAAATTTTCACTGCATTGCCGTCCTAAATTATTCATCCACCTTCTCTTAAGCATCAGCAACATACAATTTTGGACTAAGAAGTTGACTTAAATTTCCAAACTCTATTTTTAGCCTCTAAATTTTAACAATGTTCCTGTTAGGAATTTGTTTAACCTCTTATGTTTTTATACAAGCATTTTGGTACGATAGGGTACCAAATAGTCCCAGCAATGGGCTAACTGGGCTGCTTTTTTAACGGATATGTTTGTGCTCTTCTGAAAATATTTTCTATTTTTTGACTTTAGAAACATCAGAAACAGAAGTTCTCTCGATACTGTTAACTGACACTGAGAACTGTTTGATGCCATGTTGTGCTTTTTTCCAAAATATTTCATAATTTTATTATACATTTTTTTAGTCACCCTATTAATTCAGATTTACAAAATATTCATTTGTCCGACATTAAACATAATTATTAATATATTTTACGAACGTAACTTGATAAAGAAAGAGGATCAAAGAATACTTAGGTTAAAAATTTTATTGAAAAATATGTGTTAATAATTTTACGATCTCACTCTTTACAAACATGTTCTTATGCGTTTTCTATATTTGTGAAATTTAATTTATTTTTAGATGAAATGAGACTTTAGTCTTTAGTATTCTTATATTAATATTAATTCATGATTATCTTAAAATTTTTTTATATTTAAATTTAAGGGACATCCTATTTAAACAAATTTAAAAAAGAAGCAAATATTTTTTGAAAAGAAAGTTTTTGATTTATAATAAAAAATATATATTGGGGTATTATGCTTTTCTGTTGATATTTATAATACAAAAAAAAAATAATAATAATAATAGTAGGTCGTTCATCTGTCCATGTAAACTTCGTAAAGACTATACATGCTATTGAAATTGACCATGTTTGGTTCAATATTTCAGATAACTATCATACAAAAGTCCCCCTGGAATGAGGTTTTAATAATCAATATAAGCAAAACTCGATGTGCAAAATTATTCGAGGCTCCTTTTTTAATTTTTTCGTAACTGCTATTTATAATGAACATGGTGGTGTAGGGTATAGTATTTTAAATTTTAGTACGATTCATAATAAATCTAGGAGACTTTTTTAACCAAAATTATCGTAAGAGCCCTCTGACTGATATTTGGTTGTTTATCTTACAAATGATAATATATAATAGGTATTATTCAAAGACGGTTGCCGCTATCGTTTTGAGTACTTAAAAAAATACTTGTGGGCAGATTTTTGTTCAGCCATTTTTTTTAATTAAATTTTCACAAATTTTTTCTTTTTTTTTCACTAAAAAATATAATTTTTCCCTAAAAATAAATGTTCACAGAAATCTTTTTGCCAAAAAACAAAAAAATTTTCGCAAAAAATTAACTTTTATTAAAATTTCAACAATGATTTTATAAAAATTGCATTATTTATTTATCAAAAACAAAATCATAAACATTTTAGTTTCACTGAAAACAAAAATTTTCATTAAAAAATAACTTTGTATTCTAAATTCCAAAAAAGGGCAGGTTTCACTGAATGTATGGACGTTTGCAAAAAAGTGTGCTGTGTTGTAAAAGTAAAGTTGATTGCATAAAATGATCTTATATTTTTTTCTATAATTTTAATTTCCATTCGTATGGTGTGACCTTAAAAAGAATCATATTACATCAAACATAAAATTTTAACTTGCATCTTTTATATATACACGCAGAGAAAAAATATGTTTGTAGTAACCATGAACGAGAAACAACATACTATTGTTATAAGATATTGTTACCGTAATTAAATAGAAATTGTTTATTTGCATTGTGATTTTGCATTATTAAAAATAGTTACTGTTATCATCACTAAAAATATTGTTATCACAACTAGAAGTATTGTTACCGTCACTAAAAATATTATTATCAACACTAAAGTATTGTTATTTCAATAAAAAATATTGTTAGTTCAATAAAATTTTTTTAGTTCGGATTATTTTCTTGTTGAATAAAAATATTTTCATATGAATTATTTTAATATATTTCTCATTTTATATATAAACTTTTGGAAAATAAGTAAACATTATTTGAAATATTTTGTCATATAATTTTATTTACTTTAATAATCTAATTTCTATTTATTTTAATAATCTAATAATCTAATGAGAATAATTTTTTTTAAATTCGAATAGCTTTTTATAACGGGCCGTTTAATATCAATAAAATTTTGATCAGTCCAACATATATCCAAACATATTGCGACCATAATATTTTTGCTGCGAATACATCAGTGTTTGCAACGAACATATTGCGAAAAAACATTTTTCTGAAAAAACATTTTTACAGCAAAAAAATCATATTCAAAATTTTCCTATTCAGTATCTTTTTGAATTCCAATTTGCATAAGCAGGTACGATTTATTGCAACAAAATTCGTTTTATAATTTAATCTTTTAGAAAATAACAAACAAAAAAGTAAACAAAGAAATTTATAAAAATAAACATATTTTTCATAAAAAACATTTTCCATTTGTCTCGGTTCGTTTATTTTAAAAACATTTTGTTTTGGAAATTTTATTAAAATAAAATCAAAATCTTATGTTTTCGTCATGCTAAGAATCACGAAATATTAACTTTCACAAAGTCATGCTAAAATGTTTCTCGATTTTTTGTTTTTTTTTTGGCGTAAAAAAACATAAATTTAGGGGGTAAATTTATATTTTCCTACACAAAAGGGTTAAAAACAATACATTTGGCCATTAAAAGATGGAGAAATTTTTAAAGGGTTTGAGGAAATGAAAAGTGAGTTTGGTTTATGTTCAAACGGACATGGTTTGAATATAGAAACATTGTGTTTTTTCACTTTTTATGAACAGAAATATAAAATTGAAAACCATAAATACAAAACATATTGAAATGTTTGAAGTTGTTTTCTTCTTCCCATTTAATGCCATTGTTTTAATGACAACCAGTCAGCCAGTCAGTCATCGTAAAAGGCTAAA
Organism: Cochliomyia hominivorax; assembly: GCA_004302925.2. NCBI lineage: Eukaryota > Metazoa > Arthropoda > Insecta > Diptera > Calliphoridae > Cochliomyia > Cochliomyia hominivorax. The sequence continues at coordinate 29,139,793 of PYHX02000158.1, forward strand.
AGTGTTTCTGCCAAAAAAAAAAAAAAAAAAAAAAAAACAAGTAAGAATGTATAGTCGGTCAAGTCCCACTATCTCATATCATACATCACATTGTCGGTTAAAACTGGTAGTTGTGAAAAATTAATGAATAACCCTCGTATAATTTTATTTTCTGATTTGTTTTACAGCATGTAGAGCATTATTGTGGCTCTAAGATTTATGGTAAACTTTTGCGTTTTAAAATTAATTTTTCTGGAAGTATTATAAGAGGGCTACAATAAATTATGAACCGACTCTCGGATAATTTCGGACACCATTTTTTGCTTATCTCTATTTTAATTTTGTCAATTATTAGTACAAAAAACGTACTGTGAGATTTTTGCCTGAAAAGTGATATTTAGAAGAGGGTTCATATAGGGAAATATGAGAAATAATGGATCGACCCTCGCATATTTTGGCTTATCGTTTTAGAATATTGTAAGATTTATTTGTGCCACATTTCGTTCATATCGCTTTGTATATAGAACTTTCATGACCTTAAAACCATATTCGGGAAAAATTATGAGGTACCCGAAATATTGAACCGAACATGGTCAAAATAATACATACCAAATTTCATCGAGATATTTCAAAAACTGTGGCCTTTAGACTGTTCACAACATTTACATGGACAGCCAGCCGGAAGGTCAGAAGGATGGACGGACATAAATCGACTCAGAAAGTGAAAAAGGTGAGTGCAACACCATTTTTGTGAATGTTACAAACTTCACCACAAACGCATGATAACCCCAAACACCTTCGGTGGTGTAGGTTATAAAGAGGTAAAAAAAAGTATTAACAGACACGTTTAGGTTGCAAAACTTTGTATGGAAAAGTGTTTTTGTTTCTATTCTATGATCGTCCTTTATCGAATAAAGCCATAAATAAATAAGTATCAAACCCAAAATGATGTGAAGTCTAAAAAAGTTATTGTTTTAGGAAAAATAAAACTTTATGTTGAAATGAAAACTGAATGAAATTTTATAGTTAAATTTATAGTCTGTGCAATAAGGGAGGACATAAATGACCACATGCAAAGTTGGGAAATTTAGTTGGTCTTGAAAGAAAATTTATATGACTTTAAACTTTATTTTGGAAATCTAAAATTATTGAATATAACAATTCTTCTATAGTAGTTCTTGCCGTTGGTGCAACTTTAGTCGCGAATTGCGACAATTTCAACCGCTTGTGACTTTTTGTGTACTATTTCAAATTACCACTGTTTTATACTCTCCACCACCATCATCATTCCGTATGTAACGCTTAGAAGTTATTATGTATATTTTTTATGTATATATATTGTTGCATCAAATCAATATGTGAATCGATTTAGCTATGTCCGTCTGTCTGTTGTTGGCACGCTTATATCCGAAATAATTGTCATAGCTAAATAAAATTTGACCTGAGTATCTCATATAGTCCTGAGAAGTTTCTTATTTAAAACCATCAAAATTGGTTCAATATGTTTAGAGATATAGACCGATATCTGAAACAACCCTTAATTATGGCGAAAAATTTTCGTGAATTATCAATTATTAATCGACAAATTGGAATAAAATTGTTCACCAATATCATGAAATATATACTTCATTACTATTCAAAAAATTATTAAATTCGGTTCAGTGGAAAAAAAATTTGACTAATTTTATGATTCATAAGATTTATTTATTATATATGACAAATACCTTCATATAATGTATGTGTTTGTAAGAGTATATGTGAGTGGGGTATGTTTGTATGATGTACTATGTACGAAACATAATATATATTTATTTCTTAGGCTTTTGTGGTTGAGAGTATTGAAGATTCGTCATGATCGAATTTAGCATCCTGAATTGTTAACTGTTATTATTTGAATTTTCGGCATAAAACTTTCTTATGAAATTTTATTATAAAATTTATAAAAATTCATCAACGGGTTTTCTACGAAATACAAACGGAAATCAAAATAATGTTAAATTAAAGAAAAAATAAAGTTTTTTTTGAATAGAAATAGAAACAGACAAAATTCGTAATTTAAAACTATTCATTTTGTTAAAATTAAAGCTATTGTGACATTTGTTCCGTAAATCTCATATTTGTGCGACTTTTCATCAAATCCTAATGGTAATCTGATACATATACATAAATGTGTATAGTGTTTTTCGTGTATGATTCCATCTAGACTAATTCGTTCAGACAAAAGTAGGTCCATTGGGAAATTTGCAATAGCGAAAAAATCAGCTGAGACCGATCATCATTACGCGGGCATCAAAAGTTTTGGACCGATCATCGTAAAACAATTATTTTCATGATAATAATTTACGTAAGTAGGGGTTACTTGATACAGTATTTTCTGATTGTATTTGATATTTACGTGCTTTTAAAATTACTTTAGGAAGTGGGCCTGTATGGGTGCTACAGTCAATTGTGGAGCGATCTTAAAAATATATATTCTTTATGAAGTCTTAAATGATTCCTCGTTGGCGTTACACATGGAATGATTTATTGAATATACCCTCACCACCACTTTTTGTGGTGGAGCGTATAAAAATGCATTAATTTATATTTCATTCTTTTATGAGTCCGCTTGGTGTAAATTGGGAAAATTATTAGGTTAATTTGTTATCCTTTACTCACATTAAAGTTGTTTCTAAGTATTTGTTAGCATTAGAGCGTTTGTCAACTTGTGTTATTATCATGTTTATGTTAATCTTGACACGTACTCCACCATAACTTAAATTCTATGCTTGTTTTGCCTTTAATATTTTATAAATTTGTTCTATTCCCTACACTCTAAGAAATTTCATGTAAATTTACTCTATTTCAAATAGGTACTTGGACTCCTATTATAAATAGGGTAAAATTACACATTGATTTTTATTTTAAATTTAACGTATTTTATATGTAAAAAAAAAACATTTTTATTCAATATGTAGCAACATTAATAATATTTACATACACTGTAAGTAATTTTAAATGAATATGTTCATAATTCTATAAACACGACTGACAGTATTCATATTACTATATTTTGTGTGTATTTATTTTAGACAAAATTGTGTAAAAATTTTAACAAACATTTTATGTTAACTTTTACGCACATTTAGTATTTTAGTAATTTAATTTAATAATTTACATGAATCTTACTCATTTATAGAGTAATTTTACATTAATTTTTTAGAGTGTTTTTTACGGGTCGTTACATAATTTATTTTTGGGTGTGAAAATTTTATGTAAAATTTGTTTGAGTTTTGTATGTAATTAAGATTCTTTAATCGTGAAAATAATCATAAAAAATACTAAAGGTAAAAAAAATAGCGACCACAAGAATTCGGAATCGATTTTTTGAAATTATTGAATTTGGCTCTAAAATTTAAATCGTTTTGCAAGAAATGTTGTTTTATGTGGTCTTATCTATCCTACGTTTTATTCAGTAAAACATTTCCTTGCGAAAGTTGTTGGACTCTCGCTGTGAGTTCTTTAGATATTCGCTAATCAATAAAATCTTTGTATGAGCGATACCCCTCCCCCTGCTCTTATCCATCCTACGTTTTGTTCTGCAAAACGGCTCCTTGAGAAATTTGTAGGGACCCAATTTGAGAACTCTCGGTGTTCTTTAGTTCTTTAGATATTCGATTACCAATATTACTTTTTATGATGGGGTACTTTCCTGTTGGTCGTACGGAATTTATATCCTAATTTTGGGGGATTTTGGGATCATTCTGTGAAAATTTCATCAAATTTGGACCAGCAGTTTTAGAGTCTTTACGTTATATATGTACATACATACGTACATACATACACACGTCCTTTTTTATATATATAATATGTATTAATTTATAATCCTAATGTAATGTATATATTGACATAAAATAAAAATCTGAGCTCTGTCCGTCTGCTTGTTATAAACGTTTAGCTAATAAAATTCCTTAATGAAAGATCAATTCATTTGAAATTCAGCAAAAAAATCTTTTTAACTGTCCTGAATTAATTCCATATAGGACCTTTTCCGAAAAACAGTTTTGAGCTCAAAAACTTTTAAATATGAACTAATTTTATAAAAAATTTTCACTCATAAATTTTTAACGTTATATAATTTATCTGTATTACAAGTTTGATGAATATCGGTCCATATTCGGTTATAGGTTCCATTTAATATTATTTAAATATTGTAAAATTATTTCTTAAATTCTTTATGTACCTAATTGACAACTAACAGTCTATATTCTGTCATAACTTTCCAGTAATAGGTTTTTGGTTTAAAGGGTTCTTAAGTATGAACCATTTTCAAAGAATAATACCATAATTTATGTATAAAGCCTTATCCAGTACACGCCAGTGATTTTATAATGTGGCTGGAGGGTATTTAAAATTCGACACGGCCGAATACGGAATTCTTGTTTCTTTAAATCCTTTAATCCTTTTGTCTTTAAATTACTATTGTGAAGTTGCAATAAATTTTGCAATTTCTTTTTAAATCAAAATAAATAAACAGAATATTTATTACAATATTTTCACAACCCTCAACAAAAAATGCTGGCAATTGAAAATATTTCAAGATCATCTCAGATATGTTTACTTAAATTATTTAACATTAATTGCACAAATTTAATGATGTAATTTTATTTGATTGATATCAATAAAACATTTTGCTATTTATTTTGTGGTCAAGTTTTACTTTACAAATTTGGTTTTATTTGTTAATTTGTCTTTATAAATTCAATACGTGTTTGTTTTATTTATTTATTGAGGTTTATTTTATATGAAGATAACGCATTATTTACATACATACAAAAACTAAAACAATAACAAGAAAACTAAATAAATAAATTGCAAGGAAAGTACTAGAAATTTAATATCTTCAACTTTTATATAGAAATGAGTGAATATTAATATATTTGAAGCATCTCCTTGTTTAAATATGAAAAAAATTAGTTATTGGCATTTTATTTTAATAAAGTTTTATAAGTTTAGTTATTTAATTGATTTCGGTTTAATAAATATGTACTAAATATGTGTAATGTAAAGTAATTTCATATGTATTGTAAACTATAGACTTATCAATTTGTAAATAATTTATTGGACCCAAGTATGCATATTTGCAAATGTTTAGGAAATTAAAGAGTTCTTAGGCAGGGTGACCAAAAAATAATGAACATTTTTAGTGCTAGAGTATTCTTAATAAAGACTTATCTCAGATTATAGTTCAGGTTCTAGTACAGTTCAGATTGTAAATAGGGTGTTAATTCAGGTATTAGTACGGATTCTCTTCGGATTTTAGTTCGGATTATAGTTCGGATTCTAGTTCCGTTTCTAGTTCAGAGTTTGATTCGAATTATAGTTCGTATTATAATTCGGATTACTCTTCGGATTTTAGTTTGGATTCTAGTTGGGTTCTTGTTCGGATTCTGGTTCGGATTATAATTCCAATTCTAGTTCGGATTCTACTTCAGATTCTAGTTCCGATTCTACTTCAGATTCTAGTTTCGATTCTTGTTTGGATTCTAGTTTGGATTCTAGTTCAGATTCTAGCAGAGATTTTAGTTCGGATTCAAGTTCGGATTCTAGTTCAGATTCTAGCAGAGATTTTAGTTCGGATTCTAGTTCAGATTCTAGCAGAGATTCTAGTTCAGATTCTAGTCAAGATTATAGTTAATATTTTAGTTCATGTTCTAATGTTTGTTCAGTTCTAGTTCAGTTCTTGTTCAGTTCTAGTTATGATTCTAGTTCAGACTCTAAAGATTTGCTCATTTCTGTTCCATTCCGTAAGTAATTGCTTTTCTTTCCAAGTTGTTTGTAATTTGTTCATTTGGCCAACTTTTTAAACAAGTAACATATCTTCTTCTTTATTTTCTGTTTACCCTGCCAAATAGATTAACCACTGACAGTAATAACAACCAGATGAAGCCGTAATAGACTATAATTCATATTATACTTATTGCAACAATTTAATGAATTTCTCAATAAATGCTTTCCATGTTGGATTTTAAGTAATTCTAATTAAGATTAATTATTTGCATTGTTGATTAATAAATGGGCATTATTGTGGTTTCTCTTTCAGCGTTTTACTCTATTTTACTCTATTTTACATTCATCTAAGGGATTAAATTGTTTATGAGTTCAAGGTTTAATTAAAATTTAACCAAAAATGATGTTATTTTTCAATTAAATTTTTAATTTAATTCAAATTTATTAAAGTGAACAGTTGTTAGTAAATATAAATGATGATTAAATAGTTAATATGTAAAAATATAACTTAATTTATAATAAAATTAGCCATTTTAATATATAATTCTTCAAGAAGTAAAATTGTTTGAACGTTAAATTATTAAATTGATTTTAAAATTCATTTGATATTCAAATCTTTTAATGGTTTTAAAACCCTCCAACACCACAACAAATGTATACATGTTCTTGCATCACATAAAAATCTTAGTCGATATAGCTTTGTCCGTCTGTCTGTCCGTTTCTCAGTATGTCTGTTGTTGAATTGACAAAGCTCAATGAAATTTGCCCTGGGTACTTGCTATAGCCCTGAGAAGAATCCTATTTAAAACCAGCAAAACCGGTTCAGTATATCAAAAGTTATATTAAGAGTTATAGACTGAAGCATCCTCTAAGATCAACCAAAAGTTTTTCTTAAAATTGTTTTTTATAAATCGACAAATTAGAAAAGGATACCGGCATAATATAAAGTTATATGCACTTTATTACTATTCCAAAACCTTTACAAATCGGTTCAATAGAACAAAACTATAGCCAAAAAATATAACTAATTTTATGACATGTTTCTTATTTAAGAAACATATATATATAATTTATACATCTGTGAGTGTATTTGTGAGTGTATATCTTCGAAAAATGCCATATTTCTCCTCACACATTGTAGTGGAGGAAATTGATGATTCGGCATAACCGAATATAGTATTTTACTTGTTTTTATTTCAATTTAAAAATTTTTAGTACAAACAAACTTTTTATTGAAGTTGTTATGTTTTGTTTTATGTTTATATTCAGTATTTTTTTACTCCATCTGACTTATACAAGTAAACTGTTGTAATCAGCAATCATAATCGTGCATCATTTAAATTTATTTAAATTCAATTCTAACAAAATAACTATAAATCATCATGTAAATATGTAAAAGTTTACAAAGCTCTTGATATCCATATAAATAATTTTCCTAATTTTATTCCCTAATTACAACAAGCTTCTCGTAGGATAAGTTTAAACTATAAGTAATTAAGCTCCATGTTTCTTCAAGTTTATTTCTAGTTGTGTTATAATCCTGTTTGGGTTCTGTTTAAATTTGTTTCTTAGTACTGATATTGAAAAACTATTAACACACGTTTATCATTAAACTTTTAACTCAAGTGTTATTTGTCATTTTTTTGATCAAATTATCCTTGAAATATATGTCAGTTATTTTTAATATTCAATCTGATTAAATTAGTGACTGAAAGAACTAAAATAATTAAACAGTTTTAACAAAACTTAACTGGTCCTTCAAAAAGTTGGCCTAACAATTAAAGCTCTGCCGACAAATTGTTTACAATGTTATTAAACAATACAGAGTGAACTTGTCCGCTTATAGAAAACCTGGTTCAGACAAAAAGAATAGTCCAAAAAAATAATAACCATTTCAAAAGAGTTCCCACACACCTGTTAAGAAAAGCAGTCCATTAAGCTCAGTGCTCGATACATTTGGTACTAAAAGTGGAAGCCAATGCAGGTTTGAAACCATAAAAGTTTTAAAATTTCCTGATAGCAACGCTAATAAAAATGTAGAGGCCAAAATCAGAGCACGAAAATTAAACTTAAGTTTTCTAAAAAAAATATTCTGAATAATGGATGACAAAACTAATGTTATGACAGACTTTTCGCAACTTCCTGTTAAATTTTTTTGCTGATGCTTGAATGAATGTTGGAGAAAAGTTTAGAATCGAGAGGCAGTGAAAATTTTCCAAAAAGTTCTTGACCATATTATGGTGTTGCAGCTGCATAATATGGTATACTGAAATTTAATTCAAGGAATGTTTACAAAAAAGGATGGTTCTTTCAAAGGACTTTATAATGCCTAAACTTGTTTTTAGCCTAACTAGGAATTCTGTCACTATAGTAAAGAGGCCTTGCGTGGTACAAAATCAACAATGTGGTATTTGTACTACGATAGGAAAACCCACCAAACTGTTCGGAGGCAAGTCCACTGGAGAGGTATTAGGTATTGTGAAAATGGAATTGAAGAGCACAAAAAGATATCCAAATGTAATTAATGTAATAATAATTTCCATTGAATAAATAAAAATAAAAATGTATGTTAAATGATTTCATTTTTATTAACAAATATGCGTGTTAAGAATTTTTCGATCTCATATCTTAGTTCTGTTCTAGTTGTGTTCTAGTTCTACTTCTGTTCTGTTTTAGTTCTGTTCTATTCTAGTTCTGTTCTTGTTCTCTTATAGTTATGTTCTTTCATTAGGCTTTGCTTCATTTTACTTTAGATTCTTTTTACTGTTCCATTTACTATTCTCTTTTGTCTATTTATTCCTCAAATGTTTGTTGGGATCCAATTTACCCTTTAAGTACAGTAATATTATGAGAGAACAAATTCAAATGTTAATTATGAAATGTATGAGTTCAACCTGCGGCTCTAACATGTATTTCAATGAAAATTTACAAAAGATAATAAATATTAACAATGTTAAATAGAAAATAACAAGACCAAAGGTTAAAAGGAGGGTATGACATTTGGTTTTACACATATTTTGGGAATTTTGGAAATAAATATTTTAATAATCGCGGAGTATTTGTATACATTTTAAGAGATTAATTCATGCATATTTTTTTGGTTTTACCTACTCTGACATTGACCCTAAATAAAAATTGTTAAATGCTAAGAGTTCAATAATATTTTAGTATCCCTTTGTTATGTATTTTTCATTTTTTTAAATTGCATTAATTCAGAAAAATACAATACACATTTATACATATAAGAAACTATTGATTGATTCTTAATCTAATAAACTTTATTTATTGTGTATAAATTTACTAATACATATACATTGCTACGCATACAAACCTATGCTATCTTTGAAAATACACATTCTACAGCAGATTAAATTTATTGAGTATCTACGTTGTGAAATTATTTAATAGAACAAGTATCTGTATCTCTATCTTTATTTTGTATGAATAAATGCAAGAACAATAAATTGAATTATGAATACCAAAGAAAGAAAACGAAATCATTATTTCGATATGAAAATATTCTCATGTTCATATTTATGTATCTCATTTTTATATGAACATATATCTTGGTATGTGTGAGCATATGAATGTGCATATAACAAACTAAAAACAAGTGCGTAGAGATATATTTTTCTGTTACTGTTTATTTATTGTCTTCTATATGTACTTTTTAGATTTTACTCATCTTTATTATTTTTGTTGTGGTTTTTTCTGCTGTTTGCCTTCAATTGTTTACAATAAAGTTTAAATTAAGTATGTATGTGATGTGTTGTGTTGTGAGATGTTGCAATTCAGATCTGGCAGCAAGCAGTTCATGCATGTTGTTGCATTTAAACGAAGCATTAAATGTTACACATGCATACTGCATTAAAAGTCAATATGTGTAAGTGTAAGTGTATGAGTATATGTGAAACTAGCATCAGTATTCTTTTCATACTGATAAACACATTAAATAATATTTCGTTTATATTTACTACTTCACATACATAACCCCTATATGTGCATAGACTATATTAATATGTATGTGTTTAAATATAACCATTAGGATAATATTATTGATTAAAAATTACATTGGAATTTTAAAATTGTTTATAGAGATAAAAATGCACTAAATATTCCTGAATTGTTGATATATAATTAGTTACTCCTTAAATCATTTCTAATTCCTATTGGGTTTTAAAAAAGCAACAATTTTCATAGTTTTCGTTACTGCTTATAGCTCTCTTTGTTTATATGTTTCAGAATATGTGCGTAGAGAAGTATATAAGACACCAAATTGTTAGATGTTACTTTGACTTTTGAACACACATGTTTTTTTTTTGTTGCTGTTTTGCACATCATATACTAATTTATACAACCATATAAAAAAGGCGAAAATTGAGTTATCATCAGTGGCAAAAGAAAATAAAAATCATAAAAACATAGACATGCAACAAAACACGCATATAAAGATGTTTTTGTCTATACATATATACATAACTAAATATAAGGGGAAATATGAAAAGATATTTCAAGAATGTTTAAACTTCGTGCAGAGCTAAAGCTGATAAGAATTGAAACAGAAATGAAATAGAATTGAACTAAAACTGAACTAGAACTGAACTAGAAATGAACTAAAACTGAACTGGAAGTAAACTAGAACTGAACTAAAACTGAAACAGAACTGAACTAGAACTGAACTAAAACTGAAATAGAACTGAACTAGAACTGAACTATAACTTAACTAAAATTGAACTAGAACTGAACTAAAACTGAACTAAAACTGAAACAGAACTGAACTAGGAGTGAACTAGAACTGAACTAGAACTGAACTAGAGCTGAACTAAAACTGAATTAGAACTGAACTAAAACTGAACCACAGCTGAACTAGAAATGAACTAAAAGTGAAATAAAACTGAACTAGAACTGAATTAAAACTGAACTGAAACTGAACTAAAATTAAACTAGAACTTAACTGGAACTGAACAGAAATAAACTAGAACTGAACTAGAACTAAACTAAAACTGAAATAGAACTAAACTAAAACTGAACTAGAATTGAACAAGGACTGAACTAGGACTGAACTAGAGCTGAACTAGAACTGAACCAGAACTGAACTTAAACTGAATTAAAACTGAACTAGAACTGAACTAAAACTGAACTAGAAATGAACTAGAACTGAACTAAAACTGATCTAGAACTGAACTAGGACTGAACTAAGACTGAACTAGAACTGAACTGAACTATAACTGAACTAAAACTGAACTAGAACTGAACTAAACCTGAACTAGAACTGAACTAGAATTAGAATCGAGAAAAAACTAAACTTCTTGATAATTTTTCAAGCAATTTGAATGCAAGATTTTTAAAGTGTTTTACACTCACATGTATTTGTCTTTTTAATGTGTGTGCGTGTTGGTTTTCTAACATAATTAAAGCTTTTAAGGTTCTCTTTTAAATGTTTATAAATGATATAGTATGTTTTAAATGATATAGTAAAACATACAAAGCAGTCTCAAATGAGAGAAGCATGTCTGTGTAAATTTACACATATACTTCTTATACATACAAGGACATATTAATATGCCACATGATGTCATTTAAACAAATATAAATTTCTCTCTTTTCAGATTAAATTTACTTTATTATAACACATTTGTGTTTCAAAAGCTTTTCATTTTTGACATTCACTTTTTATAATATTTTTCCATGAAAAGCACTTCTCAATCCGCCTAAGTAAATGGTTGCTGTGAAATGACCTTTGATTTTTGTTCAAAGACGCACACATACACATAATGATTTGTATAGTATTGAATTTTCAAGGCCAAATATTTAATATAAAATATAACATAATGGATGTTTATATGTAAAATTATTCAAATTTCTATATGGGAATTGTTATATTGTTGTTTTGCTTAGATGAAAACTTTAAAATGTTATAAGAAACTGAAAACCATAAGGAATAAAGCTGCAATATGAAATATATACATGTGTTAGTATATTTATTAAATATTTAGATGTAAAATTTTAAGGACTCCTTTTATTTTCAAACAGGTATTCCCGGGAGATTAGAAAGAAATATGTGAGTAAATAAATTTTAATTTAAAAACTTTTGGTAGGTCTATAAAGGCAGAATCGAATTAATCTTTATAAATTAAGAATTTATAAGAAAAGAGAGGAAACGATAATAATTAGTTGGGTATTTTAAATTATTTCAATTAAATAAAAGGGATTAATTCCAAGAGAAGAGTTGTTAATTTTCGTAAGAAATCTTTTTAATAAATGATTAATGATTCATAAAGATTAGAGGTATTTTAAAGAAATTATCGTCCTTTTAGTTTTTCGCAAAAAAATAAATTGAAACAATTAAGAATACTATTTTGGCAATGCTGAATCCTTAATACCATCCACCACAAATGCGTATCAAGTAAATATAACGTAAATACATATATACTCACACATACACTCAGCATGCAACATATAAAATTTATTCATAATTATAACAGAACTTTTAATGTGTCATAAAATTAGTTATATTTTTGACAATAATTTTTTTACTGAACCGATTTTGGTAATTTTTGGAATGGTAATGAAGTATATACTATACATGAAGTACAGCTTTATAATTCATTTTAATTTGTCGATATTTAAGTGATAATTTTACGAAAGTTTTTAACTGAATCAGGACAATAACATATACTCAGGCTAAATATTATTGATCTCTGAAAAAAATGTATTTTTTCGATAAATAAAATGTATCAAAAATTATTCGCCATCACACGCGGATGGGGTATTATGCATTTGCTTTGATGTTTGTAACATTCGGAAAAACTTATGTTACACCAATTTTAATGCAATCGACTAAGAATCACTTTCTGAAACGATTTAATAATGTTGAGAGCACTACACAGTTGCAATTTTGAAGATATTTTAAGTTAATCGAAGCAGGGAGTAGCTTCAATAATAAAAGTGCTCCCATACAGACCCACTTCCAGAAATAATTTTAAAATGCTAAATTGCAAAAAATAGAATTTTGACATTATTTCGTATATTTAAGATTCACGCAACCAAAAGAGTTTGAACCATATATTTTAAGGATCGGTTAAATCATTTCCAGGATCCTATGACCCTCGAAATACCCCAACTTTATAACAAAATTATTAATACAAGTATGTTTATACATTTAAAAAAAATCAAATTGATCGAGTGTCAGTACATAATATGATCATATACTTTTGCCTTTTTGAATAGTTTCAGTAGAAACTAAACTTAAGATTTTCACAAAAAGTATCCTTTTATAGAAAATAAAAACGTTTCAAAATGTGTTGCTATCTTTGCTATAGCTCTCGTGGTTTAGCTATAAATTCCATTTTAAAGTTTTTACAAAAATATTGTTTTGTGTGTGATCAGTAATAAAAAAATAAAATTTATTAAAGTTTAACGTTCATTTTGCTTCAGAGTCCATAAATAAGTATTGAAGTAAAATTTTATTATTAGACCAAAAAATTTACCCTCTACGAAAAATAAAATTGATTTGTTTCGCAGTGGAGCCATAACTTTGGTTTTTCAGCAAATTTTTTGATTTTTAATGGGAAATAAAAGTGATCACAAATTATAACAAATTCTCCTGTAGCAGTTTCAATAAAACTCTAAAAATAATTTTTATTTAAATTTTTTTTATATATTGAGCATTTTTAGTAATCACAAATTATAGTTTTATTTATTGTAAAGCATTTAGTTTTAGAGTTTCTGCCCAGATTAGTTATGGGTGATGATATGATTTCGACGGGAATTTAAATTAGTTCGTTTTAAAGTAGCGCCACAAAATTAGTTTTTCTACTATCGATGTTTTTGACTGCTTTTTGTTAGGCTATAAAATAAAATTTCGATTTAAAAAAATAATTAATTAATTAATTAATTAATTAATTAATTAATTAATTAATTGATTAATAAAAAAGTAAAAATCTTACAGTCGATCAAGCACGACTATGTAATACACCACATTGTGGGTTTTAAAAAAGAGCTACGAAAAATTTTCTAACGACCCTCGTATAATTTGCTCTTCGTATTTATGATTTAGTGTGAAGTAAGTTATTATTATACTTACATTTATGTAAAATTTATGCGATTGAAAATGCTTTTTTCCGGGCCTTATATCGGAGGTAGAAGAAATAATATACCGAACCTCGTATAATTTTGCACATAAATTTTTGCTTATATTTAGCTTAATTTGACGAATTATTATTACAATACCAACGTATGGGTGAAATCTATGCCCTTCAGAGTGATATTAAAAAGGTGTTTTATAAGGGATCTATGAGAAACAATGGCCCGACCCTCGTAAAATTTAGCAAATTTTACTTTATATAAAACATCTACTTTTGTTGGAAACATACACATTATTTTTGTCCTCTTTGATGTAATGTCCTTAATATCTTTAATACCCTCCATCACACAAAAGCCTTAAAAAATAAATATATTAAATTTCTTATATGTAAATTATACGCACATACATATGGATTTTAAAATTAGTTATATTTTTGGGTATAACTTCCTTTCTACTGAACATTTGGAAAAGAAATGATCTATATATTTCTTAATATTATGGATATATTTTATTCTAATTTGTCCATTTGTAATTGATAATTACGAAAGTTCTTCACTTTAATTTAGGAGTTGTCTCAGATATCGGTCTATATCTCCTAACATACTGAGCCGATTTTACTGATTTTACTTAGGCGGAATTTCATTTAGCTTTGTCAATAATTGCAGATGTGTGCGTGCCAACCACACATAGACGGACATGGTTAAATCGACTCAGATTTGGATTTTATGCGAGAATTTATATACATTATGGGGTCTCTTTCTTGGCGTTGCACAAGGAATGGCAAAGTTTTTATATCCTCTTTACCACTTGCGCTCTTGGAGGGTATAAAAATGGAAAATAAAATCGATCAAAAAATACCATTCTTTTTACTATTTCATCTTAACTATAGAGCTCAACTGAATATTATTTCATTGGTATCTAAACCATTGAAATCTATTGAATGTCTTTTCAGTAAACTTTTCTGCATATGTATGTGTATGTTTAGGCATATGTGTTAGTATCTAAGTAAGTATGTATGCTCTTTTTGTAATCTGCATTGTTACATGTGAAACTATGACCAACTCAATAAGTTGATGCTCACAAAATTCACAATTCCCTCGAAAACTTTAGTAATTTCATGCATTTCTGATTAATGTCCAAAATAAGTAAACAATCGTTTCGTTCGCTCGGCTGGATGAGTGGATACATTGTAGTTGTAATCGTTGTTGTCGTTGCTGTATTGTACTGTGGTGGCTTTTTAAAGTTGTACTCTATTTGGCATAAAACTGAATCATGCAGAATGTAAACATTTGCCTAAACTTGTGCATCTGCAGCCACAATTTTATCATCTTTCTTTTTGTTGTTGTTCTTGTTGTTCTACAGAATATGAAGAAAGTTTGTAATTCTTCAAAGTTTTTCTATAGTTTTAATAAAATGAAGTTTGTATATATGTGTGTATGAGTTAGTGGGACAATTTAGTTTTTGGTAACACTTGGCATGTAATGAATGTGGTTAAGTGTTTTGAAGGGGTAAATGTACTCGATATATTTTAAGTTGTAATATAATTTTTTGTTTATAGGAAAAAGGAGATAAAAAATAAAATAATGAGCAGTATTTTTTAATAGGTAATGTCGATTGTTATAAGCTACTTTCATCCGATGCTGGAGTGAGGTATTTTATACCGTCAGCCATAAAGTTCTTTTCCAGGACATTCTGCAGTCCTCGTTATTGATCAACTTGAAGAGATGGATTGTGAGCTGTACGTGTTGACGTAAGTCATTTGTTGAATTTTGAGACTGAAAGTCGCAGTCCTGTAAAGGTAAACAGGGAGTACCACAGGCCGGAGTCACCAATCCTGTATAATTTCTACCTCTGGAAATTCCAAGTGCCTCAACTTTTACCAGCGAAATCAACTGCAACACTCTTTATTAGCTACATATAAGAAGATTGACCGGTCAGTGGTGAATTGTGCTGCTCCAGTGTGAACACCATAGATAAGTGATCATATTCAATATTACACAATTGGAATTACCACTGAGGTATGTACGAAAGGATATTCGTATATACGAATATAGCATACATTGACACGAAAAAGATCCTTTGGATATAGAATTCATATATGACAGCTTTGAACGACATTCACAGAGACGCCTCAAATTCCGCGGTTTCAAGTTATCGCCCATTGTGCTTTACTTTAAAAAAATAATAAAATAAATAAATTAATTAAAAAAAATCTACTTCAAAAAATGAATTTTATTGCCAAATGAAGGGCGCTCTTGTAATTTAAAGAACGATTATTTATGACAAATTTTACTTTTTAAAAAGGTAAAATAACATTTTGCATTTATACTAAGGGATCCTAAACAAAAGAGAACAATTAATGATCAATATATTTATGTATTAAAGTTATATTAGTTTTTCAAAACGGACTAAAATCTGATATCTTTTTTATTTCCCATTCAAATTTAATTTTTTAGCGAATAATTAAAATAACACTTTTATTAACGATAATAAATTAATTTCTTTTGTAAAATACTAAAATTTGAATTAATAGCAATTCTAAAGTACTATAACGAAAAAAAGGAAAACAATATGTGATATTATTTATTATTTATTATTATAGTGAAATTTCATTTATATAGATAAATCAAGGGAATACAGCACGAAATCTGTGATCACTTCTACTATTTTATAAATTGAGTTCTATAGAAAAACGATAATTTGTGAGAACTTTAATTCCCTAGAGTCAAGAACACAATAATTAGGAATTTCTTTTATATTCCATATAAATATTTTTAATAAACTAAAATATTTTTTATAGATAAATAAAGGCGATATAACCAAAAGAACAATATTTTGGAAAATAATCTTTTTTAAATTCTCCACCACCACAAGTTTCATATACACTTGTGGTGGTGGAGGATATTAAAACGTCTTTTTTAATTGATATTTCGTGTGTAACACCAAACAGGAATCACTTTAGATCTCATAAGGTATATATATATTCACATCATATACAAAATAAGTCGATTTAGTTATGTTCGTCTATCTGTCCATTTATCCATCTGTTGGAAACATTCTCACGTCCACAATAATAATGCAATTCAGTTTGCTATTTAAAATCGCCAAAATCGGTTCAATTCTGTTGAAATCATTATTAGACCATGCTCCTATTATAAAGTCCCTTCCCCGAATATGGTTTTAAGCGTATAAAACTCTTCAATATTGGTCAATTCGATTTCGGCACAATTATATTGACAGTTACGTCGAATATACATTAACGAGTTTTGGTCCATATTTAGTTATAAGAGTGAGATCAAAAATTCTTTAACATACATATATGTTAACAAAAAGGATAACACTTAACTTACTTATACAATTTACAAAAAAATATACTTTTAAAGTTTTAATCACATGTTATGAAATGTTGAACATTTTTTGAAAACCTTTCCATTCATGTTTTCTGCCACTATTTCGAACTCGAACTGGTTATTCATCTCCGCTTATGACTCTCAGCTTGAATAGATAATCTATCTCCTTAGTGCTCTTCAATTCTCTTCTAACAAGAGCCCAATATCTCTCCACTCGCTTTATGTCCATTCAGTTTGGTTTGTTTACCACAATGATAGGATGCCAAGTTATTACTCCTTATAAGGCTCGTTGTAACAATGATCCGTAATAAGATTTTAAAAAAATCTGACTGCTTTTGGGTCTTTGACTTCTTTCAACATTCCATCGAGCAACCGCAACATAATATTGTTGACCAGAAAGTTGTGAATCATCTGCAAGTATACGTTTTGTCATCCATTATGTAACAAAAATATATTATTTAGAAAAATTGAATTCAATTTCCGCGCTGGCATTTTAAATTCTTAATTTTTAGCATCTTTTTTTTCACCAAATTTTGAGCCTTTTTTAAATTTGTATTGGTCTAATACTGAAGGTAACTTGGCTTCTTACCTACCGGATATGTTGGGAGCTCTTTTGAAAGTGCTTTTTAGTTATTGGCTTTAGAAACATCATGTGGACTATTCCTTCTATCTGAACCAAGTTTTCTATCAACATACAAGTTTTCCCGGTATTGCATAATAATATTGGAAATACGTCGATGACAGACACTTTAACGCTAAGCCAAGTTTTTGTAGAACCAAGTTGGGATTTGTTGAACATATTTAATAATTTAATCATATTAACAGATGATTAACAAATAAATACTTTTACATTAAACATAATAAATGAAATGTTTAAAAAAATCATTTCAATCATTTTGTAGCTAAACATAAAAGTACGTAATAAAGTAATATGAGATTAATTTTATTTCTCATTTCAATTTTTTCTTTTAATCATAAAATGTAATTTTTGGCGAAACTATATCGTATAGCTAATACCACCTTTTCCTAAGTAGAGTGAACAATTTAACTTAAAAACTTGTCTCTTTATGCACATGATCGCAAATGTTCTTTTACTTCATGTGGAGTCATTCAACAAGGAACAAAAGTTGGGGGGGGGAGTAATGAAGGAAAAAAATGAATGAAAAGAAATAACAGGAATATGCCAATGGCAAATTGTTCCATCATCAATGGTCGCTCAGCGTAAACGATGAAATGTAGTGAAAAAGACTCTCATGCACACACACACATACACAAACTTATCCATTTATATGATAAACTTGAATACTTACATTAAAACCAATACATTTACCATGTGACCATATGTGCTTTATTTGTAGTTGTTGCTGCTGTTGTTTAAAAACTACTTTTGAACTTATATAACGACTCAGAAGGATATTTTAAAGTCATTGTTGTTGTTACAGCACTCCAATCCTTTTGCATATAAATATGTAGCCCTCTGCATTCTGACTCTGCATAGCTATTTTTTTGTATGTTTGTATGAGTGAGTGTGTTTTTGTTTTTTATAAAACTTTGCCTGTTTTACTATTCATGTGTAACGGTTAAATTGCTTGGCATGTCATTAAGAGTGACATACTCTGGGTCAACATGCAAAACTTTTAACCACAATTCTCTCAAGTCTCTTGATGATGGGCTTCTATATACAAATGTTTTCTTTTTATCTATGTCTGTGTGTTTATGTGTATTTGTAAATTGGCCTTATTTTTCGTTTTTTATTTATTTGTGATGTTTTACAACTTCCTTACTATTTTTGTGTTTTTTTTTCTGTTTATTTATTTTTTTCTATATTCTTTTATTGCTAAGTCCAAGGAAGTTTGTTGTTATTTCGGCATGTTTATAATGTTTGTCGTTCCATTAAAATGTTTTGCATGCAACATATGAGTTGTTTGTTAAATTGTTTTCTATAATATTTGTGTGTGTGTTTTTTCTTCTGCATACCACTATATAATATTTCAGTCATGTAGTATTTATTTTGGGTGTTTTTCCCCTTTATACTATTATTTATTTAAATTCTTGTTGTTTATTTTTATACTCTATACCAATGTAGGTGTTTGGGGTATGTTTGTACTAATGTTTGTAACATACAGAAGAAATGGTGTAGCAACCGTCATTAAGTATACCGTTCGACTCAAAAACACTTTCTCAATCGATTTAACGAGGTCAGTCAGTCTGTCTGTCCGTTTTGAACAATCTACAGGTTGCATTTTTTAATATCTTAATGGCTTTAGTACATATTATTTTGTTTGGACCATGGACGAAGCATATTGAAATTGTTTATATTCAGTTAAATATTTCAGGTACAAATGTCCTACCGGTATGAAGCTCATAACAGTCCTAAATATAAAGCGATTTTAGCGAAATTTGAAAAAAGGTCTTATAATATTCAAAATTGATGTGCCAAACCTCATACATGCCTCTTTACATGTATAAATATAATCAAAAATTTATGTGCAAAGGTATTCATAAGACGGCCCATTACTTCTTGTAGTTCCCCCAGAGAAAAAAATATTTAAAAACGTGTAAATTTCTCATAAATGTTAGTTTCACAATAATGTACCACACACTCAAGAATAAATCAGATAATAAAAATATACGATGGTCGTTCATTACCCTTTCCTAACTACCTTTTATAACCAAAATTGCGGTATAGGGTATTACATAATCGGGCTTGGCTGTATTAAATTCTTACTTGTTTTTTTATCTCTCTTTTTTGTTTATCGTTCTCTGCCAAAATATTTCTTTAGCATTGTTTATGACACAAGTTTGAAATTGTTGGAAAAAGTTATACTTTTGATTGCATAAGATATTTCCAAAAAAGGCTGTAAGTTAAGTAGGAAGTATGAAAATTTTTACTAAATTATAATATGTTTTCATATTTTTGTAAATAATTAATTCAAAAGAAAATTTTCAAAATTTATTTTTAACAACTTTTAAGTTTAACTTCGTTTAGCTTTTTAAACTTAAGAAAAGTCATAAAAATTATTTTTCTTAATATTCAATTTGTAGTAGTTTATGATAAAGAAGTTATTTTTAGTTTTTTTCCAACATAAAGTAAAAGAGCTTCCAGAAATAGTTTGTGTTTTTTAAACTTTAAATTTAATGTCAGGACATTTAAATCTTTTACTATATTTTGGTTGGTTTCAATATGGTTCTTTTTGATTTCAAATCTTGCTAAGACATTTTAAATTAATATGCATTTGTCCAAATTTTTTTGGCATCAAAGAAACTGCTGAAGATTTTAAATTCCAGCAAATGTATTTTGTAGAACTGTTTGTTCCTCAAAATAATGACTGGGATCGTTTTTAAATAAAAATTAAAAAAAAATTATTAATAAGAAACTGTAAAATAAATACACTGTCCGTAAAACAAGTATTAATTAAAACACTGCCACTCCTTTGTTTTTTAGTTAGCCCCTGATGTAGTCCCTTTTACTTTGCTTTTCGTACATGTAACACACCACCTGAATGGAGTTGGTTAAATTTGGATCCATCACTAAATAAAACGGTCCTTTATATTTGCTATGAATAGTTAAGCAAAATTAAAAATGTAGGACTCATTTATTTAGTTGTGAATCTAATTTAACCAATTCAATTCAGTTAAATCTCTCATGTAAGAATATCAAAGTAAAAACGACTACAGCGAAGGCCTTTCAAATGCACGAAAGTGGCAATATTCTTCGGATCATTTTATTTTCAGGTTTATTTTGGCCTCTGTCTGTTACACTATGTTGAGAAGAATACCACTGATCAGAAACTTTCATCCAAGTTTGTTATGGGTTTTTCATCGCAATCCAAGGAATAGGAGCCCCATGGCATTTTAAAAGGATAGAATTAAGTGCAATGATTCAAAAGAAATCTGGAGCTAATAAACTGCATAAAATGAGAATCTGAATCGATTCCTATATTTACCATAACGAATCTTTTGCAATTTATTCTAAAAAGTACAAAAAGTTCAAAAGACACGAAAATATAAACAAAACGTTAAAAGTTGTTTATGTTACGAAAAGCTTATTTTCAAGTTCGTATTGTTGTTATTGTATTATAATTACTAAGACAAATAAAAATAATTTGTTTTTATCATTTCCATTAACGATTTTACAATGCTTTCTGTCAGTTTGCACGTACATATAGTATATATCTCCCTTAAATCTAATCTACTTTTTGGGAGATATGCCTCTCTTTATACTAAGAGATCATATTATTGTGTTCAGACCTCTCAAGTGTTGGTTTCCCCTAGTGACACGATTTCAAGTCAGGTCAAACACATGTTGACACATTATGAGGTCTTATGAATTGAAGCAGCCTTTGTTGTAAACTTTTCTTGATGTTAATTGCAGTATTTATAGAGCCCGTTGTAATAAATACTGCTTGTCAAACCAAATATATTTTGGCAAATTTCAACTGCTTTTGGGTCCTTCACTCTTCTTCAATATTCCCTCGAGCATCTGCAACCTTAAATACTTGACCAGAAATCTGTCAGAACATATGTTTGGTCATCCATTATGCGGTGGAAATACTTTATTTAAAGCTTGACTTTAATTAACATTAATTTTTAGCAGCTTTCCTGTTAGGTATTTTTTCAATCGAGAACTAAGTTAATCGCTCTGAGTTCCTATTGGATGTGCTGAAAAATCTGTGAAAATTATTTCTATTTTATGGCTTTATTAACGTTATGTGAACCATTCCTTCTATCGAACCTGTTTTTTCTATCAACGGAAAAGTCCCCCGGTACTGTTTAATAGCATTAGAAATAGTTTGACAGCAGACTTTTGAATGCTTAACTGACTTTCTATAGGAGAAATTCTGGTGAAAAAATTACCACTTTCAGCTATGACTTTAACCAATATTTGTGAAATAAAATCATGGATCTTGGCTAAGAGTAAAAAGTCCTTCAAATTTTCATAAATCATTATTTTTCTAAATATTGTAATGTGTGCCTTGATTATAAATGCGCTACAATATTTAATCCTTCATATTATTTCCAATCTTTCTGTCTCTTGCCATTTGAACCTTGAAATGTTATCTCTTTTGAAATCGTAATTTATTCGAGTTTTTCTTTCTGCAACTTAAAAAAATTTATTTATATTAATTTTTCTACATATATTTACATTGTACTAAATTGTAGTTTCAAATGTTTATTTTAAATATCCAAGGATCATGTTCAAAGTTTAATCGTAACGTATTTCCTTTAGGGCTTTTTTATGATTTGTCCTTCTTGCGCTATAACGAACAAACCAATGTTGTTCAGTGTGTTGATTTTATTTAAGTTTTTCTTCAATTTCTTTTCCCAAAGAAATATCAAGAATAAAAGTTCTTCATGATTTCTTTTTTCGCTTCTTCTTGTACTTTTGATTCTTAGTGCAATAGGGTGTAAAAGAGAGCGGGGAAAAAGGAGAAAAAGAAAACAAACTTTAGGTCTCTTGCTGCTACGCTTAGCTAACTGTCTAAGATGTCCTTTGTGCAGGCAAGTGCAAAATATAAGAAGAAAGGAAGCAAAAAGAAAAAGTGTTTTTTTTTTTCATTTCTTCGCATTGGGCAACGGCTTGGAATTGAAAGCACCACATGAGTTTTAAACTACAAATACAAACGTACACATACACACACAGATGCATTACAATGGTGGTGGGTGCCAGAAGGTGGATTGGATAGAGGTTATAAGATGGTGTTGAGAAAAATAAATAATATTTTTATATTTTCCTTATTTTTCGTCAATGCAATTGGGAAAAGTGCAAAGTTAAAGATTTTCATCATATGTATATGTGTGTATTTGAAATACACCTGTACTATAGCAGTACTTATTTGAAATATATAAACAAAGTTCGCCAAAAATAGAATTTATTTTTAATAAAAAATTCATATTTTTGTTTAAAAAATTTTATTTAAAATTTCTTCATCATCAAATGTTTATGACATTGTGTGAAGAAAGTAATATAATATCAGTTTTTGTTGGTTAAAGTCAAGGAAATTGAAAAAGAAAATTAATTTGCTAAAAGAAAAATCTTGTTGATTTATAAAATTAATTTTCCATGGAAGTGTGTTTTTGATTTTTTTTAATTTTTAATATTTTATAATTTTTTGTTAAATCGGAAAAATTCACCACAAAGCATTGAAAGATGTGCAAACTAGTGTGGGGTATGATTTTTTAAATTTTCAAGAGAATCCAGAATATTTTTCTGAACATCTCCATAGGAATGTTATTTCTAATTTTCAGAGAAGTCTTTCTTTGAGATTAAAAAAAAAATAAATATAAAAAAATCATAATTACGAAAAACCTTATATATATCGGAATTCGGAATTTTAATAATGAAAAATTATTTCTGAGTTATTAATGGACTAGACTGGAAGAGCATAAGTTTCTAGCTCCTTTTAGGTTCATGCGAACATCCATGTAAACTTTGTGAACAAAATTCAGATCACAATTTTTAAGATACCTTGATGAAACTTGCCATGTATTAGTTTGACACAAGGACGATGTCTGCTGAAGCTGGCTCCCGAGCAACTCTCCCAGAAAAAAATTTCAACAAACGCACAAATTCCATATCAACGTAAGAATCATAATAAAAAGCTGCACTTCAAGAATAAATTAGAAAATAAATTTATACAATGATCGTTCATTCAGTTTTGGTAACTACAATTCATTACCAACAATTTGGTGTAGGGTATTAAATAGTTGGGCTAGACCGAGTATAACTTTATTTGTCAATGTAAAGAGAAATAATAATTTGGCGATTTTGCCAAATTATTATTTTTCGCCTCATCACACCCGAGGCGAAAATTTTCAAACTACTTCCCTACCCCAGGTCCCTCTACAAACATGTCCTTCTCAAAGGTAAAGAATTATTTAAAAAATAACATAAACATTTTCAAATTAAATTAAATTTTCTAAAAAAATATTTTAGTTTAATTAAATCAAATACTTATTAAATTCTACTATAACATTGAAGTAAAATCTAATTTGAACAAGTTCTACACAACTCCACAACCACATTTAATTTTGAAATATTTAATTAGACAAACTTTACCAACATTCTAATGTTTATAACAAAATTTCTCTCATTAGCACATTTAATATTCGAGTTTAAACTTAAAAAACTGAATTAATATGTACAGAAAGTCAGTCCTCATTAAATAGAGGAGAAAAGCAAATAGAGGAAACAAAAAGTTGAAAAAATTAAACACAATTTTTTACTTACTTGATTTTGCTTAAAAGTCAATTGTTTAGCATTTCCTATTATCCTTCAGACTTCACTGCATGCATATGAGAAGAGTTAAACAAGAACAAGAGGGAGGAAAGCAGCGGGCGAGAGATAGGAATCGTGGTTTAGTAGTATTAGTCTGAATATGAAAAATGTTTTACATATAAATAGACGACTACAGCCAACCATGTAAAGTAATTAAATGCTGTATAGTTTTCTATAACAGCACTTCTACTTTTAGCACCATATTCATCATATATTCATGGTACACACTTATACATAAACAGAAATAAATTTAAACATGAAACTAAATAACTATGTATTTATGTAATTGTATGTGTTTTGAAAGTAGTTGTATGTAATAATTTTCATAGTATGTGTATTTTTTTATTCTTCTTCTAGATTTATTTTTGTTAACCACAACAATGCAAAAGCCTGTTGGCTTTTTAAAGCGTCAAATATGTAAAACTTTATCCTTTACATCAATGTTAAAATTACAAACTCATAAAAAACTACATATATACATGCATACATACATAAATATGTATTTGGAAATTTACATATACATGTAGTGGTAAGACATTGTTAAACAAAATGAGCATTATTAAGGTTTTAAATATTTTCTAGCAGATTATTTAAACATTTAAATATGTAAGTGAATTTTTGTATGTTGTTGTGACTTACAGCAACACAACAACTACAGTAGAAATATAAAATATTTTCTATCTAAATTTAAAGGATGTTTTAGAATTATGAAATAACTGTAATTTAATCTTTATTATTTGAAAAGAAAAAATTTTAAGAAAATATAAGTGAAAAATGAAATCAAAAATTTATAACACTTAAAATTGAATTAGAACTGAAATAGAACTGAACTAGAAATGAACTAGAAATGCACTAGAAATTAAATAGAAATAAACTATAAATGAACTAGAACTGAACTAGAACTGATTTAGAACTGAACTAGAATTGAACTAGAATTGAACCAGAACTGAACGAGAAATGAACTAGAAATAAACTAGAAATGAACTAGAACTGAAATAGAACTGAACTAGGACAGACTAGGACTGAACTAGAACTGAACTAGAACTGAACTATAACTTAACTAAAATTGAACTAGAACTGAACTTAAACTGAATTAAAACTGAACTAGAACTGAACTAAAACTGAACTAGAACTAAACTAGAACTGAACTAGGAGTGAACAAGAATTGGACTAGAACTGAACTAGAATTGAACAAGGACTGAACTAGAACTGAATTAGAACTAAACTTGAACTGAACTAGAACTGAACTAAAACTGAACTAGAACTGAACTAGAACTGAATTAGAACTGAACTACAATTGAACTAGAACTGAACGAGAACTGAACTAGAAATGAACTAGAAATGAACTAGAAATGAACTAGAACTGAACTAGAACTTAACTAGAATTGAACTAGAACTGAATTAGAACTGAACTAGAGCAGAACTAGAACTGAACTAGAACTGAACTAGAAATGAACTAGAAATGAACTAGAACTGAACTAGAACTGAACTAGAACTGAACTAGAACTGAACTAGAGCAGAACTAGAACTGAACTAGAACTGAATTAGAACTGAACTAGAAATGAACTAGAAATGAACTTGAACTGAACTAGAACTGAACTAGAACTTAACTTGAAATGAACTAGAACTTAACTAGATCTGAATTAGAACTGAACTGGAACTGAATTTTTCCTATGGTAATTTCTATGCGTAATTTTTGATAAGGATTGTCGTTAGACTTCAAGGATAATAGTCCGGAGAGATTAGACTAGACAGCCTATATGCAAGGCTGTGTATAGGCTGTCTAGTCTAGTTTATAAAAGTATTAGAATACGGAGTGAAAAAGGCGTAGCGTAAGGAATAAAACTACGAAGGTTTGGTGTATAAGAAGACGAAAGCATGGAGTATATGAAAAATATAAAGTGGCGAAAAGGAATATTTGAGTTTGGCAAATGGCGATATTGATACAGCAAAACTAACAAAATTAACTTCAATTCCATATATTCAAATTTTTTAGGAACGTATGATGAATATTTTTAATGAAATACGCATAGCAACAAAAAAAGTACTACAAAGGATTGATTCCAGAATTTTTGATATTAGAATTATATTATATATAAAGAAATCAATTTCATCTTCAACCTTTTAAATATTCAGTTCCATTTTTAACACCATGTGATTTTAGCACGTTAAATCAAAAGTAAATATTGTTTTGGTCAACCAAATAATAAAAACAAAAATATAAAAGTGTCAACAAAATTAAGTATTTTCTTGCAAATAAAACCAAATGCTAAAGAGCTTAACTGCGAAAAATATAATAAAAAAACTTAAAAAAATAACTGTATATTTAAACAGTGTGATTTTTGTGACCATTTTATATACAAACACAAGGGCATTTGGTGATCAAGATACCATAAGAGAAATTTTTAGGCTTTATGGTTTCCTACACACACATACACACAAATACAAACAATATCGTATGTGTTTAAATATAAACAGCTGTTAGTATTATCATGGGTATAAAAGCAGAAATTTGATGTAAACGTTAATTAAAAGTACATATCGCTTTATACATATGTACATGTAGATGTACATATGAATATGTATATGTACATTTATGCAGTTGTTATGAGTGAAGTGAGGGATAAATTGAGTTAATGTGTTTCGTTTTTATGATTTTGGAAAAGCAAAACTGAAAAAGAGACAAAATAAAAAGTTTAGTGGCTTAAAAATTTTAAAATGGATATAATAATAAAAAAACGACATTACAGTTTTAAACAGCCGTGTCAGCTGCATAAGTAAAAGAGTTTTTGTTCCTTGGTAATTAAAAATTAAATATGCATGAATCCTCACATGAGTAGTGGTCGAAATGGAGAAGATGTATCAAAGAAATTTGACTTCAGAAATTTAAGGAAAAAACATAGAATATTAACAGTTTTGGTGTTGCAAAGTTGTGATGTTTTTTGATGACTTTACTTTTTCAATAATTATTAGAATCTTATAAATTATAATAAATTGAGATGATCCTTTAAGAATATTAATTTCAGTATATAACTGCAAACATTTAAAATAATATATTGAAAGAAAAATATCATGGGGATATTACGATTTTCTTTCATCCTAAAAATTCTTAAGATGAAGGATGAAAAGCGTACATATTTGAATAAATATGGAATCACTCTGTTAACAGTTTGATATTTCGACAAATGTTCCTAAATACCCATATTCAATTTGTTTAATTTACTCTACGAAAACAGTTTTGTTTATGACCCTGTATTAAATGGGCGGACAATGCAAGACTTATATCATAAAGCATTTACTCGCCCACAAAGTTCAATTATTACAAGAGCTTAATCTTACAGATCATTAACACAACCATAATTATTATACATTTCCAGAAATATTATATTATTATTCCAATCAAATAAAAATAAAAGATTCTTCTCTAAAATTATACCATAAAACCTTCATATATATATGAGAAATTTGCGAAGTGGAGGTAATCGAGGATTAGTTTAAGACCAATTTTTTTACTTTTTTATGATCTTAAATTCTTTTTTAAAGGATTTGCCTCTCTTGCAACAAAAACCACATTATTTTTGTGCGCCAACCATAATCATGTTTACGATAGTGACGTAACACCAAGTCAGTCCAAAAATGAATGGACACATTATGCAAGCATTTTTGAATGGTAACAGCCTTTATTGTAAACATTCCTTAATGTGAATTTCGGTATTTATAGAGCCTGTTTTAACAAATGATTTGCTTTTAAACCTGAATTCGCTTTTACTTTTCGTATCAAATAGTCTAAGCGCTACTTTCCTTCCGGTTATGCTATGAGCTCCTTTAAAATTACTTTCTATTTTTTGGCTTTGCAAACATCATGAAGGTAATTCTTACTACCTGAATCAGTTTTTTTATTAACGAACAAGTTCTCCCGGTAGTGTTTAGTAACTATTGGAAGAGCTTGACCTTTGAGTACTTGGCCATCTTTGTAGATTTTGTAGAAAGTAACAATTTAAGTCCTATAAGTACGCTTAATTTCAAAAATTTTCATATAAGTAAATTCAGTTACTGTAGATTTACAAAAGCCTTTGTTGAGTAGGCAAGTTATCTCTTATAGTTTTAGAGATATTTACATTCAATAATTTAAAGTTTCATTTTGTACAGTTTCATATATTATCCGATGTTTTGCAATAATTAATTTCATTAAGAACCAGAGACTGAAAGTTATTTTAATTTTGTTAGAACCAGAGTTTCGCAAATTCGAACAGTTTTTTTCATAACACTCCGGCTTTATATTTCAATTCGCAAAACTGGAATTTTATATATTTTTTGCGCTCTAATATTGCTTTTGCAGGTACATTAATTAAATAAATTAAAAATGTCATTAAGTTAAAATAATCCTTGGACTTTCATCGTTTCCCTTATTTTAAATTACCCCGATCGAATCGCAAATATTTCCTAGAATTTCATTATTTCTAAAATCGAATTGTTTATCTTTAATTACAACGACTGAATCGTAATTTACTTGCTGCGACAGTATAACGATTTATGAAAATGTGTATAGTTGACATATTGTTTTACCAGAGATTATGTTCTTCAGATTATTGGTCTATAAGTTTTTTTCTACTAAGCCGGTGATTTCGTAATAATCGTATTATTACTGTTGATGTGAGTGTCTCCAGCAGATGGACAGACAAACAGGCGAACATAATAAAATCGGTTTTATTTGATGGAATAATAAATATATCTGATCTCTTTTCTGTGTCTCAAACGTTTTGATAACTTTTTAGAGTGTATAGAGCTTTGGACTTTCCAATAACATTGACAATATACCAAAGAATGCAATTTACTCAAAATTTATCTAAGCGCATTAAAAAAACATTTCATTTTAATTTGTTTGTGTTAGTTGCAGAGAAAAACAAGTAAAAATGTTATAGTCAGTCAAATCGACTATATAATACTCTACATCACTTTGTTGGCTGTGTATGTCTGCTACGAAAAAGTTATAAATGACCCTCGTTTAATTTGTTTTCTTTATTTATGCTTATGTGTGCAATGCGTTTTAAAGGAAATTTTCTGGAGGGTTATGTTGGAATAAGAAAAAATTATGTGCCGACCCTCGTTTAATTTTGCACAGCGGTGTTGGTATATATTTATCATAATTTGACAAATTATTTTTACAATACCCAATTTTTTGAATGATTTATGAGTTAGAACGGGATATTTGGAAGGGTGGTTGTATGGGACTTATGGTCAGATCTTTGTATTATCTGGCACATTGTTTGAATATAATTATAATTACTTTTGCAAAATTTCGTTAAAATCGCTTTATATTTAAGAATTTTATGGACTAAAAACCCCATTCCGAAGTGACATTTATAATGGATAATGAAGCCAAAATAATAGTATGTGCAAAATTTCATTAAGATGACTCTGAGTCGAACGGTGTACTTAAAAGTGGTGGTAGGACTATTTCTTCTGTTCGTCACAAACATCTTCATAAACGAATAATACCACCACCTATGGTGGTGTAGGGTATAAAAACAGACAACAACAAAAATATTTGAATGCATTAAAAGTTAATGTCATTACTGTACAAAAAGTGTTTATAGTTGTGGTAAAATGATAAAAAAAACATACAATAGACATTAAAAATTTAAAACTTTTTGACAAGATTATAAAATTTCAAAGCCTTTTGGAATAAAAAAACAATCCGAAAAATTTTTATGTTTTAATTTAAATTTATAATTATTTTTTTTTTCATTCCACAAAATAAAGAAAAAAATGAAAAGTGCTGACAAAGTCATTATCAAGTTAAAAACAACTGACCACAATATTTGTTATTAAATGGAATTAAATTTAGAAAAACTAAAACTTAAATTTAAGTTTTTAAAACTTTAATACCTAAATAAGTGCACTATATTTATAAATACTAACTAAACAAAAAATGTTGCTGGAAAAAATATACCACATTTATTCCAAAAAAAAGGCTACTAAAACTAAAAACAGCTTAAATACATGTTAAAGTTTTAAATTTACACACACACCCACACACATTTATATTTTTATATTTAACAGCATTCATTCAATTCACCCACACATACATAAGTATTCAGTGGAAAAAAATTCAATAATAAACAAGATTTGACATTTTGAAGAGTTGTTTGTTTTCTGTTTTCCTTTATTGTTTCTGTAGTTTTTGTTGTATTTTTTTCAGAGAGGAAATAAAACTTTTCCAATTATAAACAGCTTTAAAAAAATTTAACATTTACACACTCACAACTACAAAGTTCAATGTATAAAAACCATAAAACTAAACTAAAATAAATCAGGAAAATATAAAAACCGAAACTGAATTTTGAAAACTTTTTTTTTTGTAAATTCCATGATTTTGTATTTTTACCATATTTTAGAGGATTTTTGGTTACATTTCAGTAATTGTATATAGTAAGTAATTAATTGGTAATTATTTTGGTTTGGGCAAGAGTCAGATTTTGGGAACTTTTAATATTTATTGTGAATTATATTTACTACAGTAATTATAACGATTTTTTTAAAACTTTTAAAATGCTATACAAAATAAATTATCAGAAAAATATTAAGTAACTATATAAACGATATAAGACATTATGCTAATATCGTTTTCGGTTTTTCATTATCTCGTCAGATTTTATTGTGATTTAAGAGGTCCTGCCAATTTTAAAAATAGTTATAAAATTTTATATAGATTCATTAGCTTAGATAT
Source organism: Cochliomyia hominivorax (assembly GCA_004302925.2). NCBI lineage: Eukaryota > Metazoa > Arthropoda > Insecta > Diptera > Calliphoridae > Cochliomyia > Cochliomyia hominivorax. The sequence continues at coordinate 29,170,986 of PYHX02000158.1, forward strand.
CCAACCAGAAAAATTACTTATAAATTATAGAGAAATATGGTGTCGGACGCCATATTTTATAGAAAACCAAGTTCAGGTAGAAGAAATGATGTATATAAAAAATAGAAAGCATTTTTAAAAGTGCTCCCAACACATCCAGTAGGAAAGAGGTTCGTTTAGGCCAGCGTTCGTACTATTTGGTACACAAAATTAAAGTTATTTTTGCATACAAGGCTGGAAAAGTTCTTGAAAGGAATGCTGCTAAAAATTTAAAGACCAGAAACAGTGCACCGTAATTTTAAATCAAGCTTTAAAAAGATATTCTTGCTGCACAATGGATGACGAAACGTATGTTCTTGTAGTTTTTTCGCAATTTTCTGGTCAAAAATCGTACCTTACTGATGGTCAAGGGAATGTTGGAGAAAAGTTTAGGAAAACAAAAAACAATTAAAACTTCCTAAAAAGTTCTTGATATGGCAAGTAATATACAGTTGCGGAAGGAGTTGCTAGAACGGGAATGAAATTTTCAAAAGGATGGCACTTATTTTTGATATCCTGTCTGTATGTTAAATGAAATAAAATGGACATTAAGTGATACAAAATCAATAATGTGGTATATATATACTAAGAGAGGCAAATTCGCCAAAGTGCCCGGAGCTAAGGCGAGTGGAGCGATGTTGGGCGCTTGTTAAAGAGAATTTAAGAACATAAAAAGTATCTAAAGTATATTACATTTAAAACGGAGACAGAATACCTTTTTAGCAAAGTGACAGAAAGCGCAATAAAAATGTTAATGACAGGGTTTCCCCAAGGGGTTTAACATATCATTACTTGTGTTAAGGCAACAATTTAATTTTTGTAAATTGAAATATTTATTTGAATCAAATAGAAAAAAATGAAAACTGTAAATTACATGGTTTTGTTTTCATAAAAAATATGTATGTTAAGACTATTTTGATCTCAATCCTTATAACACTTTCTTGAATGGTGTATCTACTGTACTTACTATTCAAAGATTTCAGAAAAGCCATCGAAGCCAACAGACGCTTGGAGATGAAAAGGAGTATCTCAGGAAATAATAGAGCTACATACGAAGGTGCTGAACTTCCAGATCTTCAAACCGGCAATGTCAGTAAAACGATGATGTTCGCTATTATTTCATCTATTCACTATCATGCTGGATGATATAATGAGCGAAGTCTGGCCGCCGACTACTAAAAGATATTGATTAGGCGACTGAAAAAACGGGGAGTTATGTCCTGCTTCTGAATGTTATTACATTGTTATATAATAAAAAAACTCAAGAAAAACAATTTTTTCAATGTGGGGATCAAAAAACTTTCTGTTCACTTTGAAATGAAAAAATAAATATTTTCCACAGTTGCCTGAAAACCTGCTAAGTAGCTATAGTGATATACTACATAATTCTTCATAAAAAATAATTCAAATTAAATTGTTCCCTTTTGAATAAAACTTTTTGTTAAATTTCATTCAGTTGACTATTTTTAAAAGTGTTTACCTGTAAATATGGTACCCTGGTCGTAAAATTAATAATTATAACTCATACGCATCTATGTTCTTGATTAAGGCATTGTGCGTTTGTACAGATGTTTTTAACGGCAGAAACAAAAGCGTTGCCATCACCTTTTAGTGTACACAGTATACTAAAAGTATACTAACCACCTCATAGAATGCGGTGTGGATGATAATAAAACACCTAAATATAAGTTATTTTAACAAAAGTAAGATTTATAATAGTTTTAAACGATGTACAAAATTATAAGGGCATCGGTCCTTAGTTTTATTTAGCTTCCATATAACGCCTTTAGAAAAAAAACTCTTTCAAAACATTAAAATCGCGCATAATCCAAATATTTATTTGAATGGCCTACTAATCACTATTGTAATAAAAATATTTGAAATTAAGATAATAATAAGCAAAAATTGATGAGCAAAATTTTACGAGGGTCGGTACATAATTTCTTCTAGCACCTTTATAACGTATTTAGGAAAAATCCTTTCGAAAGGTCCAATTCTCACACAAATGTTAATATCATAATAATGTACTTAATTTTTAATCATTAACTGGAAAATCAATTAATACGAGGATCGTTCTTTATTTTTTAGTAGCTACTATCTATCACCGGCAATGTGTAGTAGAATGTTATATAGCCGGGCTTGAATCACTATAACTTCTTAATTGTTTTTGAAATAAGTATTTAAATGTATTAATTATTCGATATGGTCGATATATATAATATTCCTTTAATTAAGTTCGATTTTTTGATATTCTGTGAAACTCTATACCTTTGAAATTAAACTTATTTTCAAGTTTTCTTTAAATTTTAAGCATAATATTTTTCTATTATATAGCAAAGAAAACATAACCTCAACAACATCTTTTAAAAATACTCCATTTAGAAAATTGTTAAATTTTATGTGTTTGTGAAGATGCTTGTAGCGGGCAGAAAAAATAGTCCTGCCACAGCAGTTTTAAAGATATATTAATGAAATTTGGAAATTTTAAAGAAAACATAACCTCAACAACATCTTTTAAAAATACTCCATTTAGAAAATTGTTAAATTTTATGTGTTTGTGAAGATGCTTGTAGCGGGCAGAAAAAATAGTCCTGCCACAGCAGTTTTAAAGATATATTAATGAAATTTGGAAATTTTAACCAATGTAATACGTTCAAGGACGATGCCTTTTGTAATTGGTTATGATCATTATTTCATTTAGGTCCCTTACAAATGTCCCACCCCGAATGTTATAATAAAATTTCTAAATATAAAACTACTTTTACCAAATTTTGCAAAACTTAGTATTATTCTATTCTGTTATTCTATTTTAAAACGATGTACAAATTATACGAGGATCGGTCCATTATTCTTATACGTCCTATTCAACCACTCTTCCAAATATCACTTTGAAACTTATAAACCGCACATATACGTGGGTATTGTAAAAATATTTAGTCAAATAAGAGATAAATATAAGCCAAAATCGCTGTCCAAAATTTATCGAGGGTCGGTCCACATTTTTTTCTAATTCGAATATAAACTACAGAAAAAATTCCCTTTAATACGCATAAATTTCACATAAATGTTAGTATCACAATAATATATTGCACACATAAGAATAATAAGAAAAGCAAATTATGCGAGAGTCGTTCATAAATTTTGCGTATCAGTCATTTACAACCAACAATATGGTGTAGCATATTAAATAGCCGGACTTGACCGATTATAACATTTTTACTTGTAATATTTTTTACGTTTGTTTTTTAAAATTTCTAAATCTAAAAATGTAACAATTTTCTCTGGAAAATTTTCAGTTTTATTTTTCATTTTTCCAACAAAACAACAAACACTTATTTGCATTTTGCATTAACATTTTCTATTTGTCTATTCTTGTATATTTTTATATAAATTTTCCTTCTATTTTGTGATGAAATTTCCAAGGTTATTTTGAAATACAGAGAATTTAACCTTTAACCTTTTTGGTTTTTATATTCATACTAAGAACAGCTCAAATTTAAAGATGCAGAAAAATGTTTTAGAATTCGATTGTATTTTATAGTTCATGTGTTATGTATGAGGTTATTGATGTCTATTGTTGTCTTCAGAGCTTTTGTTAGTTGTTTGGTTGGTTCGATGGTTAAATGTTTGGTCTGTTCGATATTGTTGATTTTGGTTTTACATTTATTGATTGATTACAAATATTCGAGTGAAGGAAATAAAATAAACAAACAAAATGAAAAAGACATATAAGGAGAGAGTTAAAAAAATAAATGATAGAAAAAATATTTTTATGTTTTAAAAAAATATATACATTCTTAGGTTTTAATACATTTACAAAAAAAGACTGTACAAATACATTTTTAATGTTTATGGGTGAAAAATATAAAATTTAATTCTACATATTATACACTGAACCAAAAAAAAATTAGTAAATATAACGAAAAAAGTATGTAGAATTGAAGAAAAGCAGGTTAAATATCATCCAACAAAACTTATTCATTATAACGAAAATTTTCGTTAATTTTTCGTAAATTCTTCAAATTGACGAAAGATTTTCAATATGAATATTTGTATTCATGAATAAAAAAGCCGTTAATTTGAATAAATACATTGATGAATATTTTTAAATTTTAATACCATATTTAAGTTTAATATACGAAATTTTTAGTTAAATTGAGGAAAGAATTACGTTAAATTGTTGTTATAAATTAATACAAAAAATATTGAGAAACAAGTGAAGGGTACTCCCGATACAAAGCAAATATTAATTATTAAGAATTGTAACAGCGAGAATTTTAAAATTTGGTCCCAATGACTTCCTCAAAGAACAGTCCACATTATTTTAATTATACTCTAGATCACCGAAGGTGGTTGGGATATTATGAGTTTGTGCTGAAGTTTGTAACATGCAGACAAACAGTGTTACAACCATCTGGCTGGCAGTCTATGTAAACAGTCTACAGATCCCATTTTGAAGATATGTTGATGAAATTTGGTTCATGTCTCGGTTTTAGCGCTTAAAAGTCCTAAATGCAAAACGAGATTAACAAAATTTGGCAGGAAAAAGTCTTATGATAATGTTACCCGATGTGCTAGATTATGTGTCGGCCTGTTGCTTCGCATAGGTCCCATACAAGTTTTATGCATTTGAATGGCATAAATCTGACATAATAATTGGTCAAATAAAGATAATATAAGCAAAAATCGATGTGCTCAATTCCATGAGGATCTATAATTTCATGTTGCTTCCATTTACCTCCTTACAAAAATTCATTTTAAAACACTTAAATTGCACATAAATATTAGTTTCACAATAATGTAATGCACACTTATGAATAATTCAGATAATAAAATTTAACGATGGTCGTTCATTACTTTTTTAACTACTTAACTACCATCTATAATTACCATTGTGGTGTGGAATATTAAAAAGTCAAGCTTGATCGCCTATAACACTCTTACTTGATTTTTAACTATACTTGTTAAATCGCTAATGTCTTAACTTTATATTTTGGATCAGTTATATTCATGGTTTATTTAAGTCCGTCATAAAAAAAACTTACTTGATATACCAGTTAAATTTTAATCTATATTTTCTAATCGTCACTTTTCCCTAAGGTAACCTTTATTATACCCCACACCAGAAGTAGTAAAGAGAGTATATTTATATTGTCATTCCATGTGTAACGCTAAGAAGATATCACCTCAGACCCAATAATGTATATATATTTTTGCATCAGATCAAAATCTGAGTTGTTAGTCCGTCTATCTCTCTATCTGCCTGTTGTCTTGGCCTGCTCATATCCATAATAATAGATAGAGCTCAGTGAAATTTGACCTGGGTATTTGCTTTAGCCCTGAGAAATTTTCTACTTAAAACCAGTATAATTAGTTCAGTCTATCAAAAGATATAGTGTCTGAGGTTACCTCTAAGTTCCAGCGAAGAAGTCAAGAAATGGACAAAAAGTTATCAAAATTGGTTAAGTTAATAATGTTATCGCCAAAAATTTAACAAATTGTATGACTCATTAATCGTTCCTAGTTTATATTGAAAAACGTTTATATAATGTATACGTTTCTGAGTGTATGTGTGAGTGTGAATGTATGAAACATAACGTATTTTCTTACACGCATTTGCCGCGGAGTATATTGAAGATTCGGCATTGCCAAATGTAGCATTCTTACTTGTCTTTCCCAAAAAAAGTAAATAGATTTAAGTCTTTCACCAGAAAGGTTTGCTTCTCTCTTCCTTACGTCTCCTTTTAGCTTTAAAAAAAAGAATTTCAAAAATGTTTAAACAAATATTAGTTTAAGGTTTCGTTTTATTAAAGGATAATGAGATTTGCAGTTTGGGATACAGAAAAAAGTAAACAAATGATGAAAATTTCCCAAACAACTCAAAAGCTTTTACTAAAAAACTTATTGTAGATAAGAAAAAAATGGGGTAAAAATAAGGATTTACAAAATCAATTTACAAAATACAAAACCACATAACAACAAATACATTACTAGATTTCTATATACAAATACCAACAGCAAAAACAACTCATATTCATGAGAAATTGTATTCATTTTTAAAGTAACAACAGGAGACCAAATAAAATGAAAGGATTCCTATAGTTTCATACTATTTGATGCATGAACATCTTAGGATTATATAGGATGATTGTATGCTCACATGTCTGTCTATATCGATTTAAGTTACTTCAAATTTTATGCGTATGTGTATTTTCTAATGTTGTTATTGCTATTGTTGCAAAGTCCATCTATTCATTTATCTACTGCTACTTTTATTAATCTCAATGAACATGAACATGAACATGTATGTAGATGTTGTTAGATATTCTTATTTTGTCTTTTCTTGTTACCAGTTTTGTAGAATAAATCTTATTTTCTAAGATAAAACAGCAGAAATCCTTTACAGACAGAACCAAAAGAAAAAAAAACTAGTTTTCTTATTTTGTGGCAAATTGTGTTGTTTCATTTAAGGATTAGAATACAGACAGGGGTTTGAAATTTCTTTGTATACTGAACTCTAAAAAACTTCAATTTTCATTTTAGTTTTTTGTTGTTGTTATTGTTATAATAGAATTCAATTGCCATTAAAATGCTATTATGTGATAAAATTTTTTTTTGTTTGTCAACAAATTTGGGGTTTTCAGATATATCGATTTTATATTAATATTAATGGAATTATATCAATGAAAAAATCTACGGCGTAAACTAAGTAAAACTTTGCTGTATTAAAATGTTGTATAATTTCTATATAAGATTTCTGCGATGACGATGTACTTGTTATAAATCCATGTTATGTTTAAGTTTTGTTTAAATACATTTTTACTTTTTATTAAGAAAAAAAAAAACAGAATTTAAATCTCAATTTATTAAGTATTTTGTTATGTAATCAATACAAATTTTATTGAATTCGGTCCATTTGTCTACCTGTAACAGTGTTTCCGATTCAGATTTTGATTTGGTTCATAAATTAATGCTATATGATTTCTTTTGGATGTGATATTACACAAGGACGAATCTTATTGGAATTGGTTTATATTCGGTCTAATATTCCATACAAATATTAGTTGGTGGTTGGGGATTTATGCATTTGTGCTGATATTTGTAATACATAGAAAAAATGGTGTCACACCTACCGTTCGACTCAGAATCACTTTCTGATTTGATTTTACGATGTCCGTTTTTCCTTCTCTCTGTTTATTTGCCTGTTCATTTGTCCGTCTGTTTGTCAGCCTGTTCATGTAAACGTTATAACATTCTATAGTTCGCGATTTTAAGCTAACACGATAAAATATGACATATGTTATTTTTTGACCCAAAGGCGAAGTATATTAAAATTGGTCATGTTCGGTTTACTATTTCAAGTACCTCCCATAAAAATGTCATTCCGGATTGAAGTTTTAAGCTTATAAAAGTCTTAAAGTCTTATATATAGAGATTTTAATGAAATTTGTCAAATATTAATTCCTTGATATTATAAAAATAAATTAAAAATTATGCGAATATCGGTTCATTATTTCTCATAGGTCCCATACAACTCCCATCATTTTATATAAATCATAATTCCTTCTAACTCTCATCAAAATTCATTTTAAAATGCATATTTTTCACATAAATGTTAGTGTCACAATAATGTATATTAAAGTTAAGATAAATCAGAAAATTAAATTATACGAGGGCCATTCATTAAATGGCATTTCGTCTTATATCTAGGACTTTTCTGCCAGAACATACATTTTGTTATCCAATAACATTGGCTTTAAATTAAGAAATAGAATTTTAGAAGAGATAGACGGAAGTAAGGAAGCTCAAAATATATCTTATATATATATATATTAAAACTGTAATTATATCTTATATAATTACAGTTTGCATATACGTAAATCGTTTAATCTGTTCATATATAATGGAGATCCTGATCGAAATGATTTAATATCCTAAACGAAGTAATCTACTAACAGCACTATTTTAAGATGATGATTATGTTAAGGATATATAGTCATTATAAACGAGATTAGTTTTTGCTCTACATTTTTCTAGATTTTTTATTATATCACTCTTTCCTTCTTCTTTTGTCTTATCAAAAAGATAAGATCACACATGTGGAATAAGTGGTAAAATGCTTAACATTTAGTTTCATTATTGTTTCTCTGTATTTGTATGTATGTGTGTAGTTCAGATAAGAGTTCTTTTGCTTGTGTTCATAGTAGCTGTAGTATTGCTGTTAATAGTGTTGGTGTTAGTGGTAACTATAGTTTATTTTCTTATTTCTTTCTATTTTTTTATCACTTTCTACTTCCGCTAAGGATTTGTTTTATGCCGTGTTATACATTTTTCATTTTATTCTTTTGTTTTCTTTTCATTTTTTCAGTTTCGTTGTTGTTGTTGTTTTGTTGGTCTTTTGTTTTTCTGGTGTTTCAGAATAATGTTGATGATGTTCTTCATTTATTTTTCTTGTTTTTGCTCTTTTGGTACATCCTTTAACTCTGACGATTTTATATTGAGATTTTATATTTTTGTACCCTTCACTACCACAAGTTTTGAAGAGATTGTATTAACATTGTCATGCCGTGTGTAATGCAAAGATGGAATCATCTCAGACCCTATTATGTATATATATTATTGCATCAGTTCAAAATCTGAGTCGATTTATCTATCACATCCTCAATGATTGACAGAGCTCAATGAAATTGGTCATGAGCATTCACTATTGTTCTGAGAAATATTTAGTTCAAAACCAGCAAAATCGTTTTTGTTTATTAAAACATATAGACCGATATCTAAAGAAACCTCTTAGTTCAAGCAAAAGCTTTCGTAAAATTGTCAATTATAAATCGACGAATTAGAATGAAAATATCGCCATATAATAAACATATATACACTATATAATCGTTCTAAAAATTCAATTCAATTCGATCGGTTCAGTTGGAAAAATGTTATAGCCAAAATTATAACTAATTTTATGTTTATCCCTGTTATATTTAAGAAAACAATTCATGTATTCGTCTGTGAGTGTGTATGTGCGAAAGATAAAGTATTTACTTTACATGAATTTAAGGTGGAGGGTATTGGAGATTCTTCATAGCCAAATATATCATTCTTACTTGTTGTTGTTTGTATTCTTTTACTATTCAAAGATTGTATTGCTATTTCTGTTATTTTCATATAAAAAACTTCCACTGATACTAACGGTATATGCAAGTGCTTAGTTGAGTTGATGGTTTTACATGCCACAACTGTGTGACATAGACAAATTATATGCTTTGATATATTATGTGTGACAGAATTTCGGCTTCATTTTTATTTTGTGCAACCATAAACATTAGTTTTTTTACTGCTGCTACCACTACTACTACCACTTCTGTTGCTGTTGTTACTCTTTTGGGGGATTGTTTTTTATATTCATGTGGTATAACATTAAGTCCCTTATTCGCGGGTAAATATATTTTTATAATATTGACATTACTTGTTTTTCGTTCTATTAAAGATTATATAACTATAATATGCTATGACATTAAGATTTTGGGTAGATTTTCTATAATATTTTTATAGAACATGAAGGATTTTTATTTTATATGGAACAAGATGATGTGAAGAATGTAAAATTTTAGTAAATAGATTACTCGCATACATTTTAATTTAAACACAATTTTAAGTATTTCAAGATGATAAACACTAACTGAACAGCTGTAGTTTTTATATCTTACAACACCATAGATGGTGGAGGAATTATGTGTTTGTGCAGAAGTTTATAACGGGCAGAAAAAGTGGTCCTACTACCACTTATAAGTATACCATTCGACTCAGAATTTCCTGAGTCGATTTAAGTATGTCTGTCCATGTAAAACATGTTCGCAATTTACAGGTCGCAGTCATTAAGATATCTTAATGAAATCTGATATGTACCAATATTTTGGCCCTAAGACGATGCCTATTGAAATTGGTTGTGATCGATCAATTTATGGTTTTTAGCCCATAAAATTCCTAAATATAAAACGATTTTTACCAAATTTTGCAAAACCAAGTCATATTATATTCTGAAACAATGTGCAAATAAACAAGGGTCGGTCCATATTTTTTTCTAATTCCCATATAATCCTACAGAAAAATTCCCTTTAAAACGCATTAATTTCACCTAAATATTAGTATCATATTATTAATATGATTAATAAGGAAAGACAACTACACGAGGGTCGTTTATAAATTTTTCATAGCAGACATTATAGCAGATACAATCAAAAATTTGGTTTAGGGTATTAAATAGTAAGGCTTGATCGACTATAACATTAATTTTGTTTCTTAGTATATTTATTAAAATTATTTAAAGCGTATAACTGTAATCAATTCAAATTGTTCTTATTTGTCAAATCGATGATTTCATTAACTTGGTACATTATAAATAAAAGCTGTACCGAGAAAAAACAAACGTAAGAATTTTCAATAAAAATTTGTGTACCCATTTTGTGTCACGAGCATTTTAAAGTAAATTTATTACATTTATACCACAAGTGGTGTTGAGGGTATATTATTTTTGTCAGTCCGTGTGTAACACCAAGAAGGAATCATCTCACAACCTACAATGTATAGATATTATTGCATCAAATCAAAATCTAAGTCGATTTTGCTATGTCCGTCTGTCTGTATGTCCGTTAAGTAAGAACTTTTGTAAAATTCTGAATTATAAATAAGAAATGAAATATTAGATTATATATAATTCATTATCATTCTAAAAATTATCAAAATCGGTGCTGTAGAAAAAAATTAGCTAAAGATATAACTAATATAATATATAATATGACTTGTTAAGTGTTCCTGTTTTATGTTTAAGAGAAATCTTTATTTATTGTATACGTTTCTAAGTGTATGTGTGTATGTAATGTAAATATAACATAATTCACACGAATTATGGTGGAGAGTATTGAAGATTTGGCATAGCCGAATATTTCATTTTTACTGGTTTTAAATTATGTTAATTTTAAACCATTTTATTTACTGCAATTAAATTTTATATACATAGAAAAAAAATAAAATAAAAAATGCTCTAATTAAAGATTTTATACGAAATGTATAAATAATTATTTAAAATAATTATTTTATTTATAAAATTGCTCATATCACTATATTTATGTATTCAATAATGAAAATTTTATAATTTTAAGCAAAAATATTTTGTTGGAAATATCAGAAAATAATGCTATAGATCACTCGATTAATCAATAATTAGTAAATTTTCCATTTATTCACATGAAAAACTTCATGTTAAAAATTTACAATTTTTAAAAAAATGAAAACCATGTCATTATAAAGAGCATCAGGTAGAGTAGTTTTATAAACTTTAAAAAAAATCTAAATACTCGAGATCGCCAAATTAAAGGATCACTGATCATGTCCATGACCAAATTGCATTAGCAATAATCATGTGGGATTTTATAATTGTTCAAATTTACAGATTTATTATTATTAATATTGTTGTTATCACGAAGAAATGACAAATATTATAACTGAAACATCACATGATACAAATTACTAAGGGAGTGAAAAAAGACTATGGGAAAGAAGTCATTTACAGGACCCAACGAATTTTGATGACTATCTCTAACTACTCGTCTGACTTTCTAAGAACGTACAGTCATTTTAATATAAGCTTTCGGTAGGATGTAACCTATTCTGTTTTCTACAGTCTCTTTCTGATAGCTTACAGATAAATTTGTACACACTTATTTTCTCCAGCAGTATAACTTTTGGTGCTGAATTTGTTAACGCATTGTATTTTATCACTTTACTCCCTATTTTCTTTAATGGGGGGTGAATGCTTGCGTAGAAAAATTCTTCACTCTCTTTTAACTATTAACCTGGTGGAAATGAAACGCACTATTTGTTTTTGACCACAATTTTTATATGAATTGCAAGACGAAGGTTTTGAAATCGATTAATGGATCAATGAAGTGTAAAAGTAAACTTTTTTGGTATAACTGCAAAACCACATAATACTACTTACAATTAAGATGGTTTGGATATAAGATGCAAAAATATAATGTTTATCATTTTTTGCGATTAAGCTATTCCAAAGTTTTTAATTAAATCGATACTGTAACTTTTGAACAATTTGACAAATCTTAATTCCACATGCTACAGCTGAGAAATTTTTATTTTTTTATATTATATATATTTTTTATATATAATTTTCTGCCGTGCAGCCCAAAAAAGACAGTAAATTCAGTGAAAAAAAATAGTTTCGCATTCTTTGAGATTTCTGAGATGAAATTTGGTACAAATTATTATTATGGTCTAAGGAAGCCTGTTGAAATTGAATATATTCCGTCTAATATTTCAGGTACGTTCCATGCAAATTTTCCTCCCTAAAATGAAATTTGGCTCAAGTTAGTCTTATGACATTCTAAAACAGTGTGCCAAAATATGATCAGTTCAGTATTTCTCATAGGTCCCATACAAACCCCATTCCAAATATGACTTTTATGGGCAAAAATTACACACATACATGGTTTTGTAATAATAACAGGGAAAATAAAGATAAATATTTGCAAACATCGATATGCAATATTATTCGAGGGTCGGTTTATAATTTCTTGTAGATCATAAATTTAAGAATAAATCAGAAAATCAAATTAAAAGGTCGCAAACTTTTAACTACCATTTTTAACCAACAATGTGGTGTAGGGTATTAGGTAGTCTTACTCGACCGACTACATTTTCTTACTTAAAAAAACACTACATTCTGATTTTTTTTAAATTCACTACGTATATTCTATTGTTAATGAATTCATTTTCATTTTAATGAAAAATTAAAATCTTTATTTTTTTACGTAATAAATCTTACTCTTTCTAAAAACCAATATTTTACTTAAATTCCATTTGTCATTTTCGTGCTACATCCGGTATTCATTTTTTAATATTTTTTAAAAATAACAAACATATTAAAATTAATCCTGTAGATTATTATATAATAACAAATCCTACACCAATCCTCGCATTACGCTTTATATATTTTATTTCATTTAATAACTTTAAACCACTAATATTGTCACCCTTCAGCCTACAAGACAAGGTTTGCTACGTATTACCTTGTCATAATAATCTTCAACCCGTCATATAATATAAAGGTCTCGAAAAGCGCTTACTTGTGTTACACACATACAATAGAGCAAACACATATACATAGATATGTTGCCATTGTTTAAAGTCAAAACCTCAATGTCATTTCTGACAATGACATTAAAAAGAGAAAAGAACTTAAAAACAAAAGAAATAAAAATAAGCAGAAAAGTTATAGTCGGTCAATCCCGATTCTGTAATACCCTACACCACATTTTTTAAATGACTTTTACAAAAATTTTGTGAACCGCTCTTGTACAATGTGTTTTGCTTATTTATAGTTATGTGTGCAATGTACAATATAAATACTAATATTTATGGCGTTAAATAAATTATAAGCAGGCCCTCGTATAAATTCGATTAGCGGTTTTGACTTATACATATCTTAATTAATTTCTAAAAAAATGTTTAAAATCATTGTCTTTTAAGGAACTTTATGGGCTAAAACCCCCATATCGAGGGGACATTTGTAGGGGGCATATATAAAATAATGTACCGATTAGAACCAATTTCAATAAAACATTGTCCTGGGACCAAAATAAAAGCACGTTCCAAATTTCATTAAGATATATTTAGAATTGCGACATGAATTTTGCGAAAAAGCTTTGCATGGACAGACTGCCGGACTGCAGGACGGACATGGTTAAATTGATTCTGAGTTGAACGGTATACGAACAAATGTATAATAATTCCAACAAACTATGGTGGTGTAGGGTATAAAAACCCAAAATACAATTCATCATCACACAACGGTATACGAGATTTTTAGGTTTTTTACTCTAAATTATGAGAGATTTTCGCAAACAAACATAAGAGAGAGAAAAATTTCACCCATAAATAAAATAAAATTTACAAAAAAAAAAAGCAAACGAATAAAAACTGATATGACAAAAAAAAAAACAGAATTGGAGAAGAAGAGAGAAAAAATTGTAAACGACAACATATCAAATTTAGATTTATGTGTTTAATGTCAAAAATAAATGGATTTTACATGTCGCCACAAAAATGCACAAAAAGCTCATACTAAAATATTAAAAAATATTTGTTTTTATTATTTTTGTTGTTGTTGTAAAATAATGTTTTAGCAATAAACGATTTGTTATGTACTCTATTTATAGAAAGTAATAAGTTAATGTTTTTTAACAGGATTAAAATGGCTATAAAAAGGTACAAATAGGGGATGAAATAATTTATGAAAAATATTAAAGGAATTAGCAGATAATTTTAAATAAATATGAAAATAAAGTTTTTGCATTAAAAAAATAGTTAGACAAAAAGAAATATTCATAAAATATATGTAATAGTTATCAACGCATAATATTATTTTTAGAAATTCTTAAGATTTTCATAACAATCTGTACTCGAACCCAGAGACTACAGAGAAAGAATATGTTCAGTTTTCCACTTAAATAAACTTTAAATTTTAATAATTTTAAATATTAAATAGAAGATAAGAACCTGTGCAAAATATTTAAATTATTTGTTTAATTCATCGAAGATAATAAAATAGAAAAATGTGCTTTCATAGTTTTTGAAATGATATTTATTTTAAAGATGAATTCATATTGCGAAGTCAAAATAAATTAAAATTTATTAAAATTTTTCATTTATATTGGAAGATAAAAAGTTTTAGTGATAACTATTTTTTTCTATCACAATCACAAATTTTAAGCATTTTCCTTTGTTTAGAAAGAAAATCTAACCTGACGTAAAGAAAACTGAGAGTATAATAAATAATTTTTTTACTACCTGACTATTTTTCGGTCCGGAAAAAATATTATTGGAAAAAATTTTATTGTAATAATTACAATTACCATGGATGCAACATTTGTTGTCTTTATGTATATCATTCGGCTCAGTATCACTTTCTGAGTCGATTTTATAAAGTTTGATACTGATCATTATTTTAGCACAAAGCTTATTGAAATTTCAAGTTCCTTCTCTTGGAAATAAGAATGATTTTGAGGAAATTTGGTAAATGTAAGTCTTATAATATTCTAAAACAATGTGCCAAATTACACGAGGATCAGATCATTAATCTTCATAGGTCCCATACAAATTTCCTTCCAAATATCACTTTGAAGGGCATAAATCTCCCATGGAAGCTGGTATTGTAAAAATGGTTGGTTTAATTACGATATGTATAAGCAAAAATCAATGTGCAAAATTTTACGAAGGTCGAACTATAATTTCATGTAGCTCTCATTTAACCCCTCACAAAAATTTATTTTTAGACGCATAAATATCACATAAATATCAGTTTTACAATAATGCGCTACACACTTAAGAATAAATCAGAATTGCAATTTATAACGAACACTTTGAGGTAGGGTATGTCAAAGTTAGACATGACCGACTATAACTTCTTACTTGTTTTATATATTTTAAAATTTTGAAAAAAAATAAGTTTTTCTGCATTAGATTATTGCAGCACTGAAACTCTCGTCGTATTTCTCATTCAACGGTCCATTTTTGCCTGAATTTTAAAAGGGTACAAATCCCATCGTCTAAAAACCAAAATATATCCACCCCCTTGCCCTTGACATTCGCTTCTCTTATGTTGTTCTTACAGAAATAATTTAGAGCTGATAACGTTCCTAAAATTAGAGTTTAAAGCGCTGTCAATTCTAACGCATTTTATACAATTCATGTCCGAAATGTTTTCCAAGGAAATGGAAAATAATTTTTATTTTAATTTTCAGATAATATGTATTTTACGAAGAAGTAAATAAATCTCTTAAAGAAAGGGATTATATAAAACAGTGAGTGCCTATTGCGAAAATATTGCTTAGGTTTGGAACAGTAATGTACGTAGGTTGTAGCAGGGAGATGATGATCGAAATGTTCTAACCACTGAGAGAGAATTTGGACTTAAAACTTACTCACTTACTCGAAAGTAGTATGACACTGTATATTGACTGAATATAAAACAAATTCTAAATATATTTGCAATATTTTTCTAAAGGATCTTCGCTTCAGCAGAAGCGAAAAGACATAAAAGTGGAAAGATGAAAAGCGGACGATAAAGTGAATAATTTTATTGTGGCTATATGTTTCTTGTTATTACAGTGGATTTTAATGCATATGTGAGAATTCAAATCCCGGAATCTGATTTTCACAACATTCCTAATATCGCACAATACAATACTCTAGATAAATAATTTACATTTAAATGGTACAATTCAGCGTTATTAGTTTGGAAAATATAGTGAAAATAATTGGAAAACTTCGCTATTTTTCCAACATGCATTGCATTAGTGTCAACGGTGACATCTATTTCATTAAAATGTGCCGCACAGCTGTCAGTAATTTATTGTACATATATGATGATATGTAATTGTGCAGTTACTCAGTTTTGTTTACCTAATAAGGATCATAAATTAAAATTTTTTAAACTACGGGTTAAGGTCTACAAATGGTCATCAAAACGCCACTTGATGTTGAAAATTGAGGAAGAACTTAAATTTTTTATTTTTTGTTATTATTTAAAAAATATCATTAATTTTAAACGACCAAAATGAAAAGTTATATTAATCCCAAACCCAATATCATGTTCATTATCACTTTTTTCACTGAAATGATCCATCTGTTATTAAAAGGGCTGTCTGGTAGAAAATACTTTTTCGCTGTTTTCCGTACATATTAAGTTCAATAAAGAGATGATATCAACTTCCATGGAGATCTTTAAAAAAATCCAAAAAATCGATTTTTTCAAGGTCACAATACAGATTAATGTGACTTTTTAACGGATTTATAAAACTATATAGATACATATATAAGTAAAATGTTACAGAAATTTTCCGGAACTATATATATAAAATTATTTTTGCCTCAACTAAAAAAATTTTTGCAAATTGTTGTAAAAAAACCCGATGTGAATTAATTTCTTAGCCGTCGATTATTTGTGGCCTGTGCGCCTTGACATCAACCCGAAAACACTTTACCTCTAACCATGTGAAATTTTATTAAGATAACCTTCACATAACTCCTACTGAATTATTTCCAAAAAATCTGTAAAAGTTCTGTGGCCACTTGACTAAAATGGGAACTGAAATAATTTGAAATGAAATCAGAAAATCAAGAGTAAAAGTGGACCAAAAATTGGAGCCAAGCTTGTGGTTGGCTTGTCAATGATTTAATATATATGTATATATATCTCTAAAAATGTCCTTAATAAAAAACACTATAAATTTTATTTTCAAATTTCATTGACACTTTCATCCTTCGATCCAACACGTTTGATGAATAAAACTTACATATTTATTGACTGAGTCAAAGTCATAAAAAATTTGTTTATACCTGAATATTTGTAATGCCCCAACACATCTTTGAAAGCACATTGACATTTACATATAAAAATATAAAAATAAAAAAAATAAAAATACTAAAACATTTGTAATTTTTACATATACAAAAAACATTTAAATGTCATTTCATACTGACATCAAATTCTACAACAACAATATTTCACCTTATGTAAAAAATATAACTACATATACAGGAATATAAATACAAACATATAAATATTCATTTATACATTTTATCAACCATAAAAAATACATGTAAATGTGTTAGAGAAAGATTTTTTTATTCCGTAAAAAAAAAGTATCGATGAAATCACCTAAATTTGTGAAAAAGGCATGAAATAATATGAACATTTTTAAATTTATGGTTTTTATTGAGTATTGAGTGAAGCCTTTTTTATAGTTTTTATTACATAAAAATCCTAAGAATAAGATTTAGTTCTTATCACATTGAAGTAAAAAAATTCTTAAGATGAGAATGGAAAAAAGATATAATATTTTTCATATGTAAAAGTCATTGGGTGTTCGAAAGCACATTAAAGTCATAAAAAAGAAATATTTCATACATTTTAAGGCCTTTTATTATTTTGTATATAAATAAATAAAAAAAATTATTCAAGCACTTACACTTTTATATTTACTTATACTGGCAAACATTTAAGGAGTGAGATCGAAAAATAATTAACATATATTTTTCATTAAAATTTAAGCCAAGCATTAGTCCCATAGGTGGTGGGGGTATTATGCGTTTGTACAGAAATATTCCTACCAACACTTTAAAGTATACTGTTCGACTCAGAATAACTTTCTGAAATTTGGTAATAAGTATTAATTTGGCCTAAGAATGATGTTTATTGAAGTTGCTTATATTCGTTATATTATTTCAAATGTCCCTCGGAATCGGGTTTTTAGCCTATAAAATTCCTATATATTAAACGATTTGAACCAAGATCCACATGATGTTTCTCAAGCCTAAAAACAAAACGGAAAGTATTTTAAAAAGCTCTCAACACACTCTCTAAATTTTTAGCTGCCAAAAACAAAGCACGAAAATTGAAGAAAAGTTTACTAAAACAATATTCGTGCTGCATAATGGGTGCCGTGGTGAAAATTTATATTGGTGATGCTCTAGGGAATGTTGAAAAAAATAAAAATAAAGGAACCAAAAAATGTCAAAATTTTCCAAAATGTTTTTGGAATGGCTTGCAATATGTAGTTGCGGAAAATGAAGCTCCGAAAGGAATACCAGATTTTTGCTCTTCCAAAGTACGCTACAAGTACGTTAGATAGATCCGGGTAAAATTTTACTAACATGTGTTAAACGGTTATAAATTTCTGCAACATTTTTCAAAACCACGTTGAAATTCTTATTCAATTATTACATACAATTTTTCAGCACATATTTACATGGGAAATGTGCAAATTTCTGGGAAGGGGGTCAAGTTTCATTTTTTTAAAGACTGATATAAAATTTTTATATAAGCATTAAGTATCGTTGGAAATGTAATTACTTGAAAAATTATATTACGTACGTAATAAAGTATTTAACCTAAATATCTTAAATTGTGGTTTTGCATTTATAAAAATAGTTATTGTTATCGCCACTAAATTTATTGTTATACTAATAAAAAAATTTTGAATTGATAGTAATATTTATTGAATTGATAACAATATTGTTGTTAATATACTTCTCATTTTATATATGTATATATAATATCTGAACACAAATTGTTAAAAACTATATTTGTTCATATTCAGTTGTCAGTACACTGAAAATAATATTTAGTCCTAATAACAATAGTTTTTATTACAACGGGATGTTTAATAACAATAAAATTGTGATCAGTCGAACATATTTTCATATATATTGCGACCACAGTTCTTTTTTTTTTCTTTATTTAATAAAAATAATTTCATTACAGCAGCGAAACTGTTATCAATTAAAATAAATGTTTGCACGGAGCTGTCCTTAAGGCAAAGCTCTAGAAATATTCGTATTCCAAAGTAATCAAAATACTAATCCGGAGAAAACTGCTTCACTTTTCAGTAAATTGCTCAGTTTGCCATTAAATAGCTTTGGCCCAGTATATATTTCGTAAGTGAAATATATACTGGAAAATGTAACTACATAATAAAGGTAAAGCTTTTTGCCTATTTAAGCTTTGAAATTTTTTATCCTCAAAAAAAACTAAAGAAAAATATTTGAAATTAATGATACTCAATAGTGTCCTCGGTTTTGCTTTGTATGTATATAAGTAAAATTTCTTTCAGAATTGAAAAAACATTGTATAATCCAGAAGGGAAAAGTTGGTCTGAAAGGGAAAAAATGTTTCCACTTTTTTGAAAGAAGTCAGAAATAATTACCATTTTTTCTAAATTTCTATTGAATCCATTATAATTCTGTATAATTCTTTGTTTTGAATTTAGTTCAAAATGTTTTGGACCGGAATCGAGTTCTACAAGTTTAAAAAAAAAAAAAAAATAAAATAATAATAATAATAAATAAATTAATAAAAAGACTGTCCCAAAATGGATGAAAATTTTACTATGGTCTAAATATCTCTAAAACTTTAAGCGATATCACACACATGTAAGCGTATTTTTGTAGGGAATCTTAGGGTTTCATGTATCTAATTTTTTTCAGTCAAATCATAAAAGGTTCATATCCGAAATGACCTACTTTAAAGATCAGCTTCCCGATCCCAGGTCCCACTTCTTCAAGTCAGCTTATTTAATAAAAATGAAAAGCATTAAAATGTGTCCAAAGGATTTAATGGAGATAGACTACCTGTTCGAGATAAGTTACAGATATCGCTCTAAAAATGTTAATGGAAAGGTTCCGAAAAAGGTTCAAAATTTAATCCCTTGTGAGTAAAACTATTTATTTTTTATAAATTTTAATAACAATTTCAATTAGATAAAAAAAATCAACTGTTAGTTCAGTGTTTCCATTTGTATTAATATATAAATATGTATGTTAAGATTGTTTCGATCTTACTCCTTATATACAAGAGCCTAAATCTACACTTACATACTTACATATGTGTTAAATGGTGTTAGCATAAATGTTGTTTAAGTATGTACTTGTAAATGTACCTGTGAATGTATGTGGCTGTAAATCTTTATATATTTCCTATATTTCAGAGTCATTTACAAACACATTGAATTGTTATTTATAGTTCATTTTACGTATTAAAAGAAATCAATCTTTTTTATATGTTTAAAAAAATAAAATATTGAAAATTGCTTTTGTGGTTTCTTTCTCTTACTTATATATTTTGTATTTGTATCCATATTCCTATACAATATTTACAAATACTTATACATTTTTTTCTATTCTTTAAAACTCAATATCATTTGCCTTGAAATTTGTTGTCTGCTGCTGTTAAATGATGTCGTAAAGTTCTTGAAGATGGATGAATTGTAATTTGTAGTTTAAATTTATCAGGAAACATTAGAAAGAAATATATATATATATAACTATATATGTTTATATATAATAAAAATACCAAAAAAAAAGTAACAAATAACTGAAATAAATCTTTGGCATAGTAAAAGTGTGTTCATAAATTTACAAAAGGAAGAAAAGGGGGAAAACCATTAATGGTGCGGTTAAAGTTGTTTCCTTAATAGCAGATTTAAGGTTTTTATGGTTATATTATTTGTTAAATGAAATACATTGATAAATTAACATGCCAATTTAAATATTGCAATAAAAGTGAGTTTTTATTTGGCATTAAATCCATAAGTCGTTATTATTGAAATTTTGTTTAAATTCTTTAAAATTTATTTTATTATAAATTTAATTACATTTCAAATTTATATTGTTAAATCTAAGTACACTACCTGATTCAGAATCACTTTAGTTCATTTTTGTTCATTGCACGATAATTGTCCATCTGTCTGGCTGGCTGTTTATAAAGACCATATAAACAATCCCGAGGTTGTATTCTTTTGGAAAATACCATAAGCGTTATAATAAAGAAAGAGCCGAAAGGGGGTTTAAAAAAATAGTCGCATCAAAAAGGACATTCTCAAGGAAAAAAGGTAGCAACTTGTCTTATATTTTTAAATGTACGAAATAGCATTATGGCAGATCTTCTTTTGTCTCCATTACCTCAAAGCATCTCCACTTTATACGGTTTTCCGAAATTGTTTTTGTCAGTTTCGGACAAAGTATTTGAATTTTATAGAACTTTGTGTGCCTTAAGCCCTGTTTGCGAGATACACCAAATATTAGTTAATAAAAATTTCTTTATACCATGTTTGAAAAATACAGATTTTATATGTCCTGAATTAAAAACATATTTCCATTGTAGGCGCATGATTAATGTTAAATTTAATTGTGGGGGCGTATGAATAATATGAAATTATTTATCGAACGGTATAAAGTAAACACACAATTTTGCTTAAATCAAGACATTATCTGTATATTTAATAATAAGTCTGTGTTTGTTTGTCTGTTTGTGTGAGAATTACAGATAGCTAAAATACTGGACCGATATTGCTGAAATTTTTACAGAATGATTCCAATATATGCGAAAGTAACTTAGGTTATAAAAATTTTGATAAGACCAAAGGAAGGGGTACCCGTCATACAAAGTGAGAGTTCTCGAATTAGACCCCAATAACTTTCTCAAGGAATTAATCTGTTTGACAAAATATAAGGTAGATTGGTCCAGGGGAAGGCATATCGTCCATATAAGGCAAATATTGATTATCAAATATCTAGAGAACTAAAACAGTGAGAGTTCTATAATCTCGGCCCATATATTGCTTTAGCACCCAAATTAGGCTCCTTTCCGAAAAATCTAGTAAACAATTGACTCATAAATCTAGTAAATAATGAATAATTCCTTTGAATTTCGGCTCAGTTATATTTCTAACTCTCTTGAATATATGTTATTAATTTGGCTAATGTCGGTCTGTATTTTACTATTGCTCCAATATATGCTTCTTGGCCGAAAACCTGTTTGAACTTATTAAACTATTCTGTGAATATGAAAGACATAAATTAAAATTTATTGGTGGAGGGTATTTAAGATTCTACACAGCTGAATTCTTACTTATTAGTTTTGCACATTTTAATTTCTATTACAAATTAAAATATCTTGTTGAAATTTTATTCTTAAATTTAATGAACGCAATTTTTTGGGAAAGTAAAATTTCAAAAGAAAATTTAATATGAATTTTTTATATAAAGTTTTAATGGCAATTTTTAATTTTTTAAGATAAATTGAATTTCCAGTTAACAGATTTTCTAACGATCTAATTAAAGTTCATTCACTCAAAGGGAGAAGGTTTCCAAAATTAAAGAATTTTGCGTCTTTTCGAGATTTGATTTTTTGTTGAAATTTGTAAGAAAAATTTTGGTTGAACTAATTTTACTCGAAGAAATTATTCTTGTCATAAACAAAAATTCTAATTTCAATGAAATATGTATTTCTTGAGTGGAACCATAAAAGACTTTTAGCGTGACTTCTTTTAATGAAAAATAAAACAATGGAATTTCCCAATTATTTGATTGTTCTCATATAGTACAGATATAGTAATTAATAGTTAACAGATCTCTCTAAGAAAAGCATAAATATTTCTATCACAAACATTTTCGATTAAAAAGATTTTTGCTTAAATAAACAAAATTTTTCACGTGGCTATAAAATTCATTCTTCTTCTATATATTTCACATTTTGTCTTATCATTTGATATTTAGTATTCCAATAATATCGCCTAACGATTATATTATAAAATTGTTCAATATATTAAAAACAAAAGGTATAAGTAAAATCGATAACTTCGCTAATTCTCCCAATACCAAAAATGAAAAAAAAAACTTAAAATATATAAAAAAAATGATTGTCTCTGTTAAATAAAAAAACAAGCTTAACCAGAAATTAAGAAATCGTGCACGTAAAACGTTTGTTACTTTAACCTTGAGTTTAAACTTTCTGATGTTGTAGCAAATTTAGATGCCATTAAAACAATTCTCTTGATTCTGTACAAAAATAAACAAATAAAACAAGTATGGATGCTTTATTCGGTTATGCCGAATTTTGAATACCCTCCACCACAAATAAATACGTTATGTTGCATATATACACACTCACACATACACATTTTTCTATAACTTTTTTCTATTTTGGAAAATTATAGCTCAATATCATGGCAATATTTCATTCCAATTCGTCGATTTATAATTGGCAATTTTACGAAAGCATTTTGCATGAACGTAGAGGTTGCCTCAAATATCGGTCTATATCTTTTTATATACTAATTTACTTCAGGACCTTAACAAATACCAAATTCAAATTTTATTAAGCTCTGTTAATTATTGTGGATTTGAGCGTACCAACAGCGATAGATGGACACTGCTAAATCGACTCAGATTTCAATTTGATGCAAGAATATTCATATATACATAACGGGGTCTAAGATAATTCATTCTTAGCGTTACACACGGAATGGCAAAGTTATTTTTACCATTTTCATCATCATGTGATGGTGGAGTGTATTTAAATAAATGAGAAAATATATAAAAAATTTGACATCAACAAGCAGAGGGGTGTTTGCAATGAAAATGTGGAAATTTCGAACACCAAAAACGTCAAACATAATGTCACAACGAGTCACATAATTTATCAAAACTTTTTTTCTCTTTTATATTTTTTAACATACAGTTTTTCGGCGTTATTGTTATGCTATAAACGTTTAAGAATTTATTTTTGTTTTTTACTTT
Organism: Cochliomyia hominivorax; assembly: GCA_004302925.2. Classification (NCBI taxonomy): domain Eukaryota; kingdom Metazoa; phylum Arthropoda; class Insecta; order Diptera; family Calliphoridae; genus Cochliomyia; species Cochliomyia hominivorax. Next base: position 29,195,154 of record PYHX02000158.1, read on the forward strand.
TTTACGCCAAAAAAGGCAGGACTCATACTCATATACCTTGATTTTGTCAAGAAATAAGAATAATTCGTTTTAGATAAATTTATGTGAAATCTATCATTTTACACAAACACAACTTAAAATAAATTCATCATAATATGAGTGAGAAAGAATAAATGGAGGAAAATACAAATTGATGAAGAATTAGATAATTTGATTTGTTTGTGGAATGGAGAAGATCACTTAATAGATGCGAGTATACTGTATAAGTTTGGGTAAGATTATATAATATAATATATAAATTTTGGGGTTACCTCTCTCCTGGCTCGTAGTTGCTGATTATTTTCCCACTGAAACTGTTCTATTGGTAAATTTTATTTAAATAATTTACAACAATTATTTATTTTGTATAGACATGCTGATCCTACCGAAAATTTATCTTTAGTTTGTCTGTTAATATGACACACGTATGTACATAATATGTATATATTACCCTCGTTCCAAATTGCCAAAATATAATCCCAAAATATATTCCCTCATGTAAAATCCGTCTTTTACTTAAAAAAAGTGCTGAAACAAATTTCCATTTCAGAAAAACCTGAAGTAACCACAGCTAGAAAACCCAGAAAAATCTTAATGCATTGATTCTGAAAAACATCGATTTTATCTCGAAAAAGTAATCCAACCTTTCGTTACCTTTATTTTCCAATTTTAGTGGCGACACTACCGTCCCTTCATTCCCTGAAATCTGATTCTAAAGAAAGATTACAATAAGAACTTTCTCTCCAGAGCCAAGGAAAAGATTCCCAAACTCTAATGCTTCACTCATTACCATTTATTTAGTCATCAAATTCCGGCATATCGTATAGGATTTTCCTTTATGTAACAACAGATTTTATTATGATCCTTCTTAGCATACTCTTCTTCCTTCTCAGAGCCAAAGGAATACTCTGTTGTTACCATGGTTCACCGAAAGAATCATTAATCAAGTAGTATAATTCCAGCAGGTCGTACAGAATATATGTTTAATACAGCAACAAATTTAAGTTAAGTCTTTCAAAGTCAGCCCTTATTATGCATGATCTTGAGACATGCATATAACAGATTCCCGCTACCGTTACCATTGTCGATGTCATGATTTCTATACTTGTTGTCATATTGTTGTTATCCAGTGTATGTTCCAATAGTATGCATATAAAGGGTCAAACTTTTTGCCCAGTAATATCGTTCTCTGACAATAGAAGGCAGCTGTTAAAAAATGTTTATGTTAATTATTGAACACAAAAGCCCTTATCGGCCTTGATCGAATATTTGAAAATCCACAGCAGCTCTAATTTTTCCAAAAAAAATTGGAGCTGCTTTTTATAAAAGTTTAATAATTTTTAAGATTCTTTAATTTAATTTGATCATTACAATAACAATGTGGATTGATTTCTTTACAGAGAAGGATCTTCTATATTGTTTAATCTAAATAATTTTTTGAAATGTTCATATTAAATGATCCAAATCTCAAATACTTACTTCTTATTTAATAGTAAAGAAGCCAAAGTGTAACAGTGGATGAACGTTAATACCCTTAATCATGATGCAGATTTCAAAAGCTCTGAATTTGACTATATAAATTGAGATTTTGAAACTATTTTCATGACACTCACAAATACGACAGATTTTTGTCATTTTAAATAATTTTCGGAGTTGGGGTTTATATGAGTGCTATAAAAATTATGACACGATATTTTCTAGTTATATAAATCTTGAATCTACGAAATATTATCACAATATTAACAGTTTTTGAGATTTATCCATTTTTATCAGATTTTCAGAAGTGAGTCTGTGTTATAGCTACAGTTATTTGTGCACTGATCATCTTGATATTTGGCATGTCACTTTGGACTTATACAGAACTTATTTATGTCAAATTCAATTGAAATATGTATGAGTTTTGTGAGCTTAAAAGCTCATTGTAGAAAAAAAGTTTAAAAGCCTTCGGGCGGAAGATAAGCAATAGCAATGGAATATCTATCCAATATTGCGACCTCTAGAATGTATACTATATTTTAAGAGACCAACCGGATGGTTATTGGTTAACCTAATCAAAAAGTGATTCTAAGCTGATCAGTATACTAAAATATGGGTGTAATATTATTGTTTGTCAAAATGTTAAAATAAACAATACAATTGGAATACACCTTATTATCTGTTTCTATAAAATAACTTTAATATATTGTTAAATCTTTGTTAATCTATTACAGTAAAATCTAAAGTCTTTCTCATCTCAACATCTCTTAAGATTTCTAAAATCATAGAGAAATTCTTAGAATTTTTAATCCCTCTAAAATTGTTGACAAAAAAATCATATTTCTCAAAACGGACTAAAGTAAACCAAAAAAGAATACTGACTTTAGGCGAAAAGGAAAAAGTAACCGTTAAAATCTAACAAAAGCAAAATTTTCTTAAAAGAAATTGTCATCTTTCATGTCTTTGTCACCAGAAAAACATCTTAAAAACTACGCACTTTAAAAAACGAAACTACACAAAAAGGTGCAAATACCACACAACGTGACTCTAAAAAAGGTAGATGACAAACACCACAAAAAATTAAAATTTTAACATTGTAATGTGTGTTTTAGACCTTTTTTCTTCAGAAGATTTCTTAAATCTCTACCAAATAAAAAAAGGAACAAGAACAAGTAAGGATATTATAATCGGCTATGCCGAATCTTCAATACCCTCCTACACATTTAAGTAAAATATATGCGTTATGTTTCATACATCTCAGATATCGGTCTATATACTTTAATAAACTGAACCGATTTTACCGACTTAAAATAGGGAACTTCTCGGCACTATAGCACATATTCAGGCCGAATTTCATTGAGCTCTGTTAATTATTGTGGATGTGAGCGTGCCAACTACAGACAGACGAATATAACTAAATCGACTCAGATTATGATTTGATGCAAAAATAGATATGCATTATCGGATCTGAGATGATTCCTTCTAAGCATTACATACGGAATGACAAAGTTATTATAACCTTTTCATCAATTGTGGTGGAGGGTATAAAAATCTAAGTTTTTGTTAAAAAAAACGTGTAAGAATGCTATATTTGGCTATGCCGAATATTCAATACACCTGACCACAAATGCCTAAGAAATAAATTATGTTACGTGGGTCTACACTTTACACACATTCAAACTCACATATATACTCACAAAGACATGTAATATACAAATGCATTTCTTATAAAGACACAGCTAAATCGACTCAGATTTTCATGTGATGCAAGAATACATATATATACATTATGGGGTCATAGATGATTCCTTCTTAATGTTACACACGGAAAGAAGAAGTTAATATACCCTTTTCACCGCGTATGATGGTGAAGGGTATACAAATGTTTCATTTAATGTAAAATTAAATTTTCTTGAAAAAGAAAAAAACTGTCTATTAACTTTCCCAAAAAATTTATTTATATGAAGTTTTTCTTCAGTGTTCCTCTTCGTTATTCAGTAAACTCTAGAGTAACAAATGTTAAAATTTATCCAAGTGGAAAGAAATTTCAATTTTATTCTTTGCAATTTCCTTTTAGTTTTCTTATTAATCTGACAAAATAGCAATACGTTTTCTATATTGAACTACGTATTGGAATCTTTAATAACGTTAAAATGTATATTCCGTTATTTTTAATAAGGAAATAATATAGAGTTGACAGTTTTTAATATGAATACAATATAAAAATAAAATATTATAATATTCTGTGATGACAATTATTTAGTAAAATAGTTCTTTTTTTTATGGAGTTTAAAATTAAGATTTAGTTTGAGTAGAATAACAAAGTATACATTGGTAACGTATAAGTGTTGTACTAGTTTAGGGAAATTGAAAATATATTAATTATACGTTAATTACATGTTCAAAGTATTTTTACTTTATTGATTTCATTGAAACTAAACAAAATCAAGTAAAAGTTATCGTCGGTCAAGCCCGACCATTTAATACCCTACACCACATTTTTGATTATATGAAATCAAAATATGAATGAGCGACCTCGTATAAATATTTTATCTATTAATATATTATAATACCAATATTTATGCATGTTTTACGAATTTTAAAAGACTCTTGCCATGTGATAATACGGGAGCTAAAGGACATTAGAGATCCCATTCTGGGAGGAACTTTTTTATATGAGCCACGTGCATCCATCATCACCAATTTCAATCGGCATCGGGTAGATGATTCAGGTATTAAATGACGTTATAGACCCCATTTCGGAAGCAACATTTGTATGGGGGCTAAATGAAATAATGAATTCATCATCACCAATTTTAATAGGCATCGGCCTTGAGCCAAAATAATACCTGGTGCCAAGATTCATTTAGATATCTCTAAAACTGTGACCTGTTTACATATCACGTGGACAGACATCGCTAAATTGAACCAGAAAGTGATTACGAGTCTAACGGCATACTAAGAAGTCTTGGTAGCAATATTAATAATGGTAACAGTCAATCTTGCCTAAATATGAAATACTCTAAACCGCATTGCTGGCTATGTAAGTACGAAAAAAATTGTAAACCACCCTCGTATAATTAGTTTTTGACAAATCTTACACATGTATGCGATTTATTCTTTTTAAGTGTTTTTTTTCGGGGGTTATAGGGAGATAAGAATAATTATAGGTCGACCAAATATGAATACAATATTTACGAAGAGTTTAGAACTTTAAAGCAATATTCGACAGTGGGACTTTTATGAGAACTATACAAATTTTGAACTGATTCTCAGAAAATTTATAAATAGGAAAATAAGCACGATGATATTTAATTTAAAGTCATTATATGGTACCTTTTAAATATTCTGTAGGGAATCATGTACGTATAGTAGTACTTTTTGAATTTTCTAAAAGTACTTTTTGAATCCTTTATCATAAGAAACCTTAATACATAAAATAATATAATTTATGTGATATTGTTTAGATTATTTAATGTTACTTTTGGTGAATGTAGAAATATGAAATTATGATAGTGGCTCCAATTAAATGGCAATCGACAATAAGGGTTTTTTGGTACTTTTTGGAACTTTCGTATAACTGGTAATAATTATTTTTAACCCATACTATGAAATATGTATTGTAGATAGAAATAGATTAAAAACCCAATGTAGATTTAATACTTTATATGTAATTTTCATTAATTATTTTTAAAATTTTGGCACATTAATTCAGAAAATCATATGAATATTCATTATTTTGTAATTTTGGGGATTTTTTGGTTTTCTCCTTTTTCATAAAAGTCACCCAAAGTGGTACTTCTTTGCAATTAAGTATTATAAAATACTTATTTTTATATTAAAATGGCATACTCTACCCATGATTGATTCATCAGATAAATATTAAGTATACGTATAGAAAAACTTAGAATGACTGATGCACAATTAGTGTATTAAAAAACCGTTATCTTCAGAAAACCGGTTTCGAGTTAATCGAAAAAGTAAGCTCGTCGAAAAAGACCCGGTTTCGAATATGGTTCTATGTTAAAAAACAGGGTTTCATTTGATTATTTTAAATTTATAGAAAAAATTATTATTTAACAAAAATCTAGAGTTTGACCAATAATAACAAATATCGTGTAATGACCTAAGAATGTATAAAACACTTTGCTCGTATAACACATGAAAAGAAAAATTTTATAAATTTACGCAGTCATGTCAGAATAAACAAAAATAAAGCTGAATATCATAGTGAAAAGTTTTAAAGTGTCTTCCATTAAAAAACGTTTAACCGACTGAAAAAACCGGCATGACGAATAATTTGAAAATAGAAATTATTCGAAACCGATCTGTTTTCTAAAATGCAAAAGTATGTTTGATTTGAGTTAAATATGAAGAAAATAATGATTTTAGAAACATTTTGAACATTAATTCAAAATGATTTTATTAGAAATCATTCTGTGCTTAAGACCCATTTAATATATATTGATTTGGAGAATCACAGGCTCTAAACTAATCAGATAATCAAAAAGATAGTAGGTATTCTTTCAATGCAATCTTGATGATGATTTTTTTTAATTCTTCAGAGATTTCATTTAACTTTAAAATAAATTTGGCTTCACTTATTTTAATTAAGTTACTGATACTTCGAATTATCGAATATTTCTATGTAATTTTAAAAAGTGACTAATATTTTATCCATTTAACGAAAGTAACTACGTTGTTATTTGAACTACTAAATGTAATTAATGAAAATTAACAGGGGAATTAACACTATATAAAATAATATCTACTAAGAATCCTACCGTCTATTACGATAAATACCGACAATATAACACCTTTACCGCGAAAAATTATATTCCGAGTCTAAAATTTTAAAATTTTATAATTTGTGTTCGTATAAAAAATATTTATTTAAGTTATTTTATTTTCTCATATAAAATATTTTTGACATTCGGAGGTTTTATAAACCGATCTTCGCAAAACCATATACAAACAACAACTATGATAATACTAAGTTTTTTTTTTAATTTCTTTTTTAATTTTTGCTTTTTGAAAGTGGATCTGTATGGCAGCAATGGTCAATTGTGGCTCTTAAATTAATATGTGGACTTGATCTGATTTCAAAATTCATTTGCAAAGTTTAATAAAAATATCTCTATAAATGCAAGTTTATAGAGATATTAACTTAATCCTTAAACGCCTTCTAAGTAATGCGTTCGTTGCTATGCCATGGTGTTGAGATATATATAGTCGGTCTTATCCGATTATTACGCTTTCATTTACTTTTTCATAGATTTTTATCACCATTTTTTTAATTCCCATTTCATTTTATTCGTACATTAACTCTAAAGAATAAAATTAGTTTAAATTTAATACTCAACATGTCGCGTTTATATAGTTTGTTGTCGCATTTAAATCAATATATATTTATAATTTTTGGATTTAATTACTTTTATATCGATTTCAAAAAAGGTCATGTGAAAATTTATAAAAGTGTAAAAATTTATGTTGTTTTTGTAACACTTTTATTCGGAGGTTTACTTTTGTTTTATTTTTTTGATGCTTTTATACTTCATATGCATTTCACTCCTTTATATCTTCATGTCACTGTTACCCATTTGTTGAAATTTATCTCTCACGTAGTGATGTTAATGACGTTTATATTACTGCGTATCAGAGAAGAAACCGCTTTAAAGAGATTACATAAAATAGTACTGAAATTGCAGACAACATATTTTGATAAATTAAGTGATTTACCATTAAAGGACACAATAAAACGAGTTACAGTTATAAATATGTTTCTCATATTAATTACAAATTTCTGTTCGATATTAGATCCCATTATTATAGTTTTGAGAAAATTGTGGTTTTGGCAATTAATAGCGTCTTACTGCTACGGTTCTTATTTTGAAGTTATGGAACAGTACATTTTATTCCAACATAGTCTAATCATATGTTATATTAATAACTATTTTAGAAAATTAAATAATCATTTAAAATGCATGCCAGTGGGCAAAAAACATGCCAGAATTTACCTACAACTTTCGTTAATATTAAAGGAAGTAAATGCTATAAATGGGTCCATTGTCTTGATTGCGATCGTGTCTATAGTATTCGAATTTGCGAAATATTTTCATTATACGTTATCTTTTGAATTGCACACAACATGGAATTATCGACATTATTTGGATATTTTTGATGTCACCGTCTGTTCCACTGGAATTTTTTTGTATTTTTTAAATTGTGAAAATTTGAAAAATACAACAAAAGAAACGGGATTTATACTAATGGAACAAAGTGAAATGGAAGACTGTAAAAAGGTAGATTTGTTTGCTTTACAAAATTTTTAATACTTCACCATAAGTTGTGAATGAGGCAAAAGTAAGGAAAAATATGTACAGTGTTGTTGGAAACTAAAATACCTCTCTCCTCATTAAGTATTCATAGACTCTCGTTTTCTGCAAGGTTGTCATAACTCAAAAATCATTGTTTTCAATACAAATAACTTTGATTTTTGATAGAAACATATTCCTTGGAATTTATAAATGAAAACTTTATATTTGGCTTATTTTTCAGAAATCTGAGATGTATATTTAGCCGATGCACAATCGGAATAACGGTTTTTTCTGGCACTGTCTTTCAATATATAGAGAAATACACCAAAGTTTTTTTGTAAGTAGATCTCTTTCAAAGAAGATTATATCTTCCTTGATTTTATCTTCTAATTAATATAGATACCATCCGTCTGTCTATACAGTTGGTTGTGAAGACTTTAAAGGTCTCAATTTTTGATATATGAAATTCTCACATAATATTATTTTGGCCCAAGGAGGAAGCTTTTTGAAATTGGCCACATATGGCCCATTATTTCAGATATCTCCCATAAAAATGTCCTCATGGAATAAGATTAAGAGCTCATCAGATTCGTAAATAACGAAAATGATATTCTAAAACGATGTGTGAAATTAGACGAGGGGTGGTTCATTGGGTTTTTTTGGGTTCTATATAAGTTTCTTTAGCAATATAACTCTGAAAGGCCAAAATCTCATATATACATAGTATTCTAATAATAATTCGTCATATTAGGAAATGTATATGCAAAAATCGATTTACAAAACTTTATGAGGGTCGGTCTATACTTTCCTCTAGCGACAGATTGAAAAATCTTCTTAAACCGTGTATAAATATAAATGTTGTAGTATTAGCCATAAATTGGGAAACAAATTTATGAGTGGGTCATTCATTAATTTTTGGTAGCTATAACTAACAATGTAATGTAGGGTAGCAAAACATTAGAACTGGCCGACTTTTAATTTTACCGGTCTGCTTTGTCAGAACTCAATGAAATTTGTTCTAATTATTCATTATTATCCTAAGAATCTTGTTTTTCAAAACGTGAAATCGGTTAACTAGATAAAAAGTTTCAGAACAATATCGGAGACAACTCAATTCGGGAACAATTTTGCACATTTTTAATAAACTTGAATTAAAGTTAACATAACAGGTTATTTTATATACTTCATTATATTTCTAAAAATCATACATATAACAGGAGTATTTTCACGTGATGAGTACAAGTGTCCCCAATATGTATAGTGAAGAGTTTATAAAAAGAGAATAGATTACATCCTGGGACAAAAAGTAGTGTTCCTTTTTATTTGTTGGATAACTAAAAGCAAACTTGGTTTTTCACTTACTTATATGGTGTTAGGTGGCCACAATTCGGCTTAGATGAATATATCTTTCTTTTCGATTTAAATTGAATAATCTTGTTTATTTGCAGCTTGAAACCTTTTGTTTTGGACGTTTAATGATGGAATTGGATGTTAAAATTAATGGATTTTTAACTATTGATTTATCTGCTCTATTTTCTATAGTTTCAGCGTTCGTTACACTAACGATTATACTAATTCAAGTAGTACGTAAATAATAATTATGCATAATTTCTTATATTAATTATTACTAAATTAATTTTTTTATTTCTTTTTACTTAAAGCAAATTGATTACTTAAATCAAGTTTAAGTTGAAGATAAACTTTTACACGACAAAGCGTTTCCTAAGAAATATAAAACAGTTTGCAAATCAAGTGGAATGTAATTTATATAAACATATATAATTTAAACAATAATGAAAGATAATCTTCACCTTCATAGGCAGTTGATATCTGGTTATGGCTATTACGCAACAATTCACTAATTAGAATATTGTCTATAGTTTATTAAACTGTTCATAATTTGTTGCCCAGAGCTTACACTTTAAAATTGTCAGAGCGCCATTTCGAAAGACAAATTAATGCTATTAATTCAAGTCTCGGATTTTTTAATAATTTTAAATTTATTTGCCATTTTTCTATCAAAAATTTTATTCTTAACTTAACTTTCATGTTTCTAAAACAAATTATTTGTAGCTCTTTTCGATTTACATTTTTGGAGTTCTTAATGCATTTTGGCAATTATTCGTTCATCAGCTTATATTATGAAAAGAGTCCCCAATAAAAACTAAAGTGGAATATGGCAACATATTTTTAAAATCACCTATAAATATTGGCATCGAGCTAAAAATAAATAAAATTTAAGAAAAAATTTTGATACAATCAAGTCATTGTTCAAGAAATAAGATACGTATATTGAAGACAATAATCTACTTATCTAACTTTCAATGGAATCGGTTCATATTTAAGGACTTTGTAGTACCAAAACACTATTCCGTGAAGTGGGATTATAAAGCATTCATAACAAAATATGGTCAAATAATTGTCAAACAGGTTTCGTATATAACAGACACCCTAATGGATTAAATTTCAAACCGTCTTCTGGAAAGCCTATTATATGGGAGCTATTGCAAAATATGGACCTACATTGTTCATATTAAAAGTATATATTCAAGACATTTAGAAAAATAATTGTGCCAAAAGAATTGCTCATTACTTGCCAGTTTAATAAGCTCAATACTGCTTTCCAGTAAGAGACTTTTTTTGAGAGCCATAGAAAATTAATAATGTCTAATTAAGATAGTTAGAAAAATATGGAATTGGGGTTTAGTTAAAAATTTTATAAGCTCAGACCCGTTTTCCGTGAAGGGGTTTAATATGAAAGCCAAAATAAATCTGGACCGAGATTGTCCAAATTTATAACATACATTCAAAATAGTTAGAAAAATAATTGTGATGCATTGCAATAGAATTGAGGTTTATTTAAGAGTTTGAAAAGTTCAAACCGGTTTTGCGCGAAGAGGCGTTATACGGAAAAAATATGTACCGAAATTAATGAAATTAATAATATATTTTACAGACAGTTAGACAATTCTTACTGCGATTTTATTGTTTTATACGCAATAATTCATATTCCGGGAAGGGGCCTCATATGAAAGCTAGATCAAGTGATGACCCCAGGACAATTTAGTTTCTTCTGGTTTAGTATTGTATCAAAAAACTTCTTAGGGGAATAATAAACAATCTCACTAAAATTCATTGAATTCAGACAACTTTGCTAGGCATGAAAATGTATTCAACAGACAGACGGACATAGCTAAATGGACCCTGACTTTGATTTGATACAGTAATATACACTTTATGGGGTCTTAGAAAATTCCTTCTTAGTGTAACACACCGAGGGTAAAAAGGTTGGTATCACGCTGCCACATATTCTCGTACAAAGTATAATTAAAAATGTATTTTAAGTTATTAAAAGTAAATAGAAATATGAAATTTAAATTGTTTATATATTATTCAGTATTTTGTTAAAATAAAATAAGTTTAATAATTTTTCTTCTTTCCACAATATCATCTATTTTCTTCTATCCACACAACATCTAAATAAATAATAAATATTTGTGTTAATTTTTAATTGAACTGCAATATCTTCACTTTACCTGTTCGTTCATCCAAATATACAATAATAAATTCTATTAAAGAATTTTATAAATTTTTAAAATTTAATCATATTTTCAATTTTAAAATTAAATCATCAGAAACACAAATGCAATAACCAAAAAAAGACCACAAAATTTCTATACAACTTAAAAGCCAAAATGTTATAGAAAAAATATACATGACACATACAAACAAAATCCAACTTGGTAATTGAAGTGCATGAACAAAAATATAAACCAACAATAATATATGAATGAGATTTTGTGCATGTGTCTGTGTGTATCAGAGCAGTAAAGTCAGTTATTGAAAATTGCAAACAACAATACATCGACAAGTTTATACATATATATGGGGAATATTGGCTATATAGAAACAAAAAAAAAAAAAGGAAAAAAAACGAAAGAAAAAATAAAAGTAGAGCAATGTTTCTACATAAACAGAATTCAACAAATAAACAATGTATTATATCCACTTTAAGACACCTCAATACAAAACATCTACTTTATATGCTTTTACGAGATTGTATTGGGTTGGGGGTTTAGTATTTTTCACGAAGTTCGAAAAATTATTCTAATACAATTTCTGCTAAAATTACAAGTAAATATAGTTATTTCATTTATTTAGATAAATTTATCAATTTTAACATATTTTTGCGACACCAAAATAACGGTTGTCCATTTACTCAAACAAATTTCTATTTTTCTAATCTTTATACCCTTCACCACCACAAGTGGTTATTGTCCTTGCCAGTTTCTTATTTAAAACCATTTATACCAGTTTATAAGCCAAAAAAGTTATAGACCGATATCCGAGACAACCTCAAAGTTTGAAAAAAAAATACTTTTCTATTATTTTTCTGGATTTAAATTTGTCATATATTTCTTTTGACACAATAATAAACCCAAGAATACCCGATTGTGCTGGGGTCATTTTTTGACCTAGCTCCCACATAATGCTCCTCCCCGGAATATGGCTTAAAGCTCAAAAACTTTTATATATTAATCATTTCTATTGAAATTCGTTGCAATTACTTTTCTAGTTATCTGTAACATATATTATATATTTAACCAATCTTGGTCTATTTCTGCTATAGTCTTTCCGGAAAACGCGTTTGAAATTCTGTTTAATTATTTTTCTAACTGCCGATATACGATAAATTTGACCAATATCGATCCATATATTGCTTTCATATAACACGTCTTCCCGGAAAACGAGTTTAAGCTTATAACGCTCTTAAATAAAGACCAATTCTATTGAAATACGATCCAATTACTTTTCTAACTATATGTTTGGTATAGATCCCATATAGGGCCCCTTCCTTATTGTGCTATAGCAACTATTAGATTTCGTTCCCGAAAAGAAACTTTAAAATTATAGAAAAATAAAAAGTTAAAATAATTCTATTGAAAGTCGGCATAATGGTTACCAAATACTTTACTTATTTAATGAATATAGGACCATATTTGCTATCGTTTCCTTTTAAGTCTGTGTGTTAATATATTTCCATATTTTACTGTAGTTTTTATAGAGGCTTTTTCCGTTAAGTTGGCGAACAAATAGTAAGTTTTTTGGTTGCAATATCTTCAATTTATGCTGTTTTTGCATAGTGTTTGTGGTGGAGGGCACAGCCGAATATTGCATTCTTACTTGTTTCCTTAACTTATAAAGTATTCGTTGGAAAAAAACTATAAACTCATATTGTTTGTGTACTTGCAATCAGACAATTTTCATCTTCAATTGAATTGAAACAATATTTTCTTTTTCCGTTTCCTTTCAATACATTTGTTTTTTATTATTATTTTTTTTTCAAAACTGTACTCGAACTATATATTTTGTTGTTGCAAATGCATGTTGTGCTTTGCCTGTCAACACAGATATTTCCGTTGTAACTATTTTTTCTTTCTGTTTTTCAATTGCTTATTTTTTTCGCCATATTTAAAGATTTTTGTTTATTTTTTTGTAGATATTTGTATACCTTCAACTACACAACGCTGTTTGTATTTAGGTTTATTCAAAAAGAAAAGGATAATAATGCTTATTTTACCATTTCGCTTTACATACTTATTTTTGGGTTACTGCTTCTATTAGTGGCTGTGTTAAGAGCAGATCTGAGCTTTTCAAATATTTTCACTAGACAAGATTGCAAAATAAGGTTACATTTTATTTTGTGGCAGGTATGGGATTGTTTTTCGAAAATTAGTTTTTTATATTATTGGTTACATGAAAAAAGTGTTCATATATTTTAGTTTTGAATTTGGAGGTTCAATTTTTTTGCATTCTTTTTAAATCGTCACATTAAATTGTTCGAACTTGAGGTCTTAATACTTGATAGATTTTTACCTATATGAGTAAATGCTATAAATGTTTTTACATTTGAACATCTTGAGGAGGACATGTTTTTGTGAATTTACTGATACGAATTCCGACTGTAAAGAAATTTGTTAAGTGTTTAATTCAATCCAAAAAGTTAAATGAGTCCTTTTATCAATACAGATAAAACAATATTGCTCATTTGGTCGTACAATCATATTATTCTTTCGATTCTATTACGAAAGCTTCATATAAAAAATTAAATCCAAATAAATCGGCAACTTTTGAACTGGTTTATCAAAAGTTGCCGATTTATTTGGATGCCACATTAGTTCTTAATGTTGTCATGTCTTGAAAATTGTATACCAAATATTGGTCATTTAATTAAATTCTGGATAAGCATTAAGAACTTATATTGTTGTTCTCGTCATTATACAAGACCTTTGAAAGCGATTTTAATTAAAATATATAAATTTAAAATTTTATCAAAATAATTTAATTTTAGCCCAATTAACATCTTAAAATAGGCTCAGTAATACAGAATAATAAATTTATCGATGTACATAAAATTAAGATTTTATAACATAAAAAACTTTTCTGATCACTCCTTAGGAATAGTTGCCTTTTCTTACCGTAGTATTACGAATTTTTGATTTTCGTATGTGTATATTATGTGTCAGCTTTAGGAAATAACTCGACCGAAAAATTTAGTTTCAAGATTTTAGGATGGAAAAATCCTCAAAGTACGAAATACCATTAAAACACTAAAAATCGCTTTAAAGTCATTTGTGATTCGATATTTTTTAAATTTTGTCTTGTAAATTTAAAATAATACAAAATTTATTGACTGATATCTGTGAGTTTTATGAGCTTTAAACCTTATTCCGTGAGGTCATTTGTGTTGGAACTAGCTAAAATAATGGAACATTGAATATGACTAATTTAATGATACTTTATCTTCGGCCAAAACTTCTAACATTTACTAAATTCCAAAAAATATATTAAAATATGTTTAAAATTTCAACCTGCGGAGTTTACATGGACAACCAGCTGGGCAGATGGACTGTATACTTAAAATTAAATGCAACATCATTTATTCTATAACAAACAGATATCTAAACAAAAAAATAATAAAGAGAGGACTATATACGATCCTAAATAGGAACTGTGGTAAAACTAGGGCCCGATATTCGTCAAATTAGTAACATATATTTTAAATAGTTAAAGCAATAGAAAAGTGATTGTGTCGAATTTTAATAGAATTCATCTTTATTTATTAGTTTTTTAAGCTTAAATCCATTTTCCGGGAAAAGCCATCATACAGGAGTAATAGCAAATTATGGATCAATGTTGGTGAAGTTAGTAACATATAACGAAGATAGTTAAAAAATATCTGTTCGAATTTCAATAGAATTTAAGAGATTTATGAGCTTAAAATCGTATTCCGAAAAGGTCTTATATAGGAGTTAGGTCAAATGATGGCCTCAGTACAATTTAATTTTTATTTCACAAATTTTAGAAAATTATCTTTAAAATAATGTAAAACTATGTAACACATAGAGTTTGAAGAGTATCAAAATTTACATATTTTAGCCTAAAACTTTTTTTCTACTAATCCGATTTCGATGATTTTTTGGACGATGATGAAGTACATATTGTGGTATGTTATAGTTAAACTTTTGTTGAAATCCAGGTACATTCGGTAGAAAAAATTAGAAATGTTCCATTTAAACATTTTTAAAATTGTTTTATATATCGGTCTATAACTTTTTGGGTAATGAATCGAAACAAGATGGAGTTTCAAATAGAATACTGCTTAGGACAATAACAGAATGTGGTAAAATTTAATTGAATTCGGACAATTATGAGAATGTTTCCGACAGACAGACAGGCGGACAGACGGATATAGCTAAATTGACTGAATGATTCCTTCTTGGTGTTACACACGGAATGGCAAAGTTAATATACCCTTATTGTCACTTGTGGTAGTGGATGGTATAAAAATGATGAGATACTTAATTTATTATAATGTTCGGAACACATTTGGTTGAAGCTTCATCTTAAAGATTCTTCCAGAAAAAATATTCCAAAGCCTTAAAAATAGTTTTAGATCGTATACTGTTTTTTTAAATTTTTTTTTAATTTATTTTTTTTTTTAATTTAAGTAGCAAAAGGGATATAATTTTATTTTTTCTTCAAATGTTGCACACACCAGATAATTGCACTTTATATAAACAGTTTAATTTTTATATCTTTTACCACTGGAGGTGGTTGGGGTATTATGCGTTTGTGCTGATGTTTGTAACATGCAGAAAAAATTGTGTTACGTCCACCTTTAACTAACCGTTGGACACAGAATAACTTTCGATGTCCTACCATCTGTCTGTCTGTCCAGCTGGTTGTCGATGTAAACATTGTCGCAATTTATGAAATATCTCGATGAAATTTGTTGAATAGACTAAGAACGAAACGCGTTGAAAATGGCCATATTTGGTTTATTATTTCAGGTACCTCCCATACAGATGTTCTTCCTGGAATTTGTTTTTAAGGTCATAAAGTCCTAAATAGAAAACGATATAAATGAAATTTGGCACAAGTATGTATTATATTCTAAAACGATGTGCTAAAATACATGAGAATCGGTTCATTATTTCTCGTAGATCCCATACAAACCCCGTTTTAAATATTATTTTTAAGTGACTTTGTGGCAATTATAAGCAAAAATCTATATGCAAAATTATACGAGGGACGGTTCATAATTTGTTGTAGCTCCCATAGAAAACCCCCAAAATTTAATTTTAAAACGCATAAATTTGACATAAACCTTAGTGTCACAATTTAATACTTCAAACTTAACAAGAAACTAGAAAATGAAATTATAAAAGTGTCATTCATTAATTTTTGTAACTACCATTATCAACCGACAAGATGGTGTAGGGTATTTGCCTTATATGATTTTTTATTTTTGCAATTTTATTAAAAAAATATATATATGTTTTGGCTTTGTCTATTCGTAAAATAAATGAAATTGAAATTGTCTTGAACAAAATAAAACTATTTTATGACACACTCACATGTATATACTATAATATATACAAACATTCACACATACATAAGTATATATTTCTTTAACGTTAACCCAAATATTTTGGCATCCTTTCTTTAAAAATCCTTTTTCCTTTTTTACTCACAGTTTTTTTATGGAAAATGTAGAATAAACAATTGGCTTATAAGGTATTTTTGATAAATATTTTTCGTGATATTTTTCTTTCATCTTTTTGTTAGTGTTAACTATTTTATTTTTTGTTTTTGTTGGTATAATATTTGTAATACTTTTCAATAGTGTTGAAAGATCTCTTAAGAACAACTTTTCTTCAAGATAATAAGATGAAATAAATGTTGGAATGTTTATGTATTTAGAAAATTTTAAATAAATATAAAAGATTTTTGGGTTTTTGAAATTGACTGGAATTACAGGATATATAGCATTTTCTTGGAATGGAGGCAAAACAAACTTTAAAAGATATCTTTGGAAAAAAATATCCTTGGCTTAACGCCTTTTGTGGCTCATTTATGAACTTTTTGGAATTAAGAGGTTGGTTCAGATACCGGTTCATTACTTTTTCGGTGCTGGAACGATTTTATAAGTTTAAATTAACATCCTTTCAATGTTTAGAGAACTTGTTCTTTTTTAAGTAACAGTTCAAATGTTTACAATACGCGGAAATATTAAATGTTAAATCCGCATTCCCCTAATTAATCCTATACCACATTTTTTAGTCGTTGTGTTCGTCTAAAATACAATTATTTTTATTACAAGAAGTATTTTCTTTACTTAATGCACAAATAACAAATAAATAAAAAATTTGTGATTTGGAAAATTAAATTTTTTCTTCAACTGAAAGAACATTGGTTTTCCTGCTCATCTTCTTTTCATCCTTAAATTTGTGAATGTCTCCATGTATTTGTAATTTTTTTTTCAATTTAATCCTCAAATACATACCAAAGTAAAATTTTTGTTTTCACTTTTTTCTAAAGAGACATTTCTTTAGTTTAGTGAAGTGTTACATAGAGTTTGTCGTTGAAATTCATTTTTATGCCCTACCCCACCGTATTTGGGTATTATGAGTTTGTGCTAATGTTTGTAGTATACAGAAAAATGGCGTTAAATCCACCATTCGACCCAGAATAATTTTCTTCAGAAAAAATGGCTTTACACCCACCATTCGACTAAGAATCATTAGTGTTCTGTCCAACATTTCAGGTACCTCCCTGATAAATGTCCTCCCAGAATGAGATTTGTCAAAAATAAGTACTATAATATTCTAAAAGGATGTGCCACATTATTCGAGGGTCGGTCCATCGCTTCTCATAGGTACTCATACAAGCTACCTTATGAATATCGCTTAGAAGGGCATAAATCTCACATATACATCATGTTGTAATAATAATTGGTCAAACTGAGATAAATGTAATTAAAAATCGAGGTTCAAAATTATACGAAGCTCGGTCCATAGTTTTGTGTAGCTGCTATATAACTCCCTTAGAAAAACTAATTTAAAAACACACTTCACACACTTCAGAATAAATCGGAATATCCGATTATATGAGGGTCGTTTATTAATTTTCCTTAATAACCATTTCTAACTAACAATAAGTTGTAGGGTATTAGATAATCGAGCTTGACCGACTTAAACGTTTTTATTTGTTTCTTTTTTTCTTATATTCCTCCCAGTTCTGCTACCGACTGTCTGTCTGTTTGAACTGTCTTGACTTGTTATATACATTTGTTGTATAACGAACATATTTTTGTTTGAACATCTTATCTTTTACGTTATTTGTCTGATATTGTCTGTCATTGATAATAAAATTTTATTGAGTTTTACATGAATTTGGTTATTGTAAGTTCATGCAATTGAAAATATTTCTCATTGATTGTGTTAATATTGTATTTTGTGTATCAAGTTTTTTTCCTTTAATTTAATTTCAGCATTTTTTACTTCTTTTCGTATAAAAGGTAAAATGTGCATTTTCTATTGAATTGATTTTTAATATTGAAATATTTTTATGTGATTAAAAAGATTTTTTTTAATAAATTTTTAAATAGAATTTCTTTTAAATATTTAAATGTTGAAGTGATAAAGGAATGTTAGGACATGAACATTATTTAGGAATTCTGTTTAAATACATTTTTTAAGAACTTGGAACCAAAGGTTTTATTTATTTTATGAGTGAGTAATTTTGAAGAAATTATTTGTTTGGCATAAAAGAGGAATTAAAATGGGATAGAAAGTAGAGAGAACTTTAATATGAGAAGCTTAACACGAAGATATTATTGTGTTGATTATCGAAGCTTCATGAATTAATTATATATTTTCAATATTACTCATACGCCTACATACAATGGTGTAAAAGAAAATCTAGAATAAACAAGTAAAAATACTATATTTTGCTATGCCAAATCTTCAGTACCCACCACCACAGACGCGTGTGAAGTAAATTTGTTATGTTGCACAAACTTACAGGCGTTAACAATATATGAACGTTTTTCTTAAATATAACATGAAACATAAAATAAGTTATATTTTTGGTTTAAACTATTTTCTACTAACGATTTTGATAACCTTTTGACTGTTAATGAATTGCAAGCAGCTTAATATTATAACAAAACTTCATTCGTATTTGTCTATTTATAATTAACAATTTTACGAAAATTTCTATTTGAAATTAGAGGTCGCCTTGGACAAATTCGATTTTGCTGGTTTTAAACAGATAAATTTTCAGGATTGTAAAAAATGCAGTGCCCATTGTGATTTATCAATTGTTGTGGAAGTGAGCGTAGAAAATATATTTTTATTAATTTTATTTCTATTGAAAAATGTTTAACTTCTTAAAACATAAAAAGATAATTTCGTTTATTAAAGATCGTAATTTTTTATATAAAGAAAAGGATGGAAAATTTAAACGAACACATATGATAATAGAAATGAAATAGCAAAACTATTGAAATTTCTATTACAAGTTGGTTATTTCCATTTAAAATCTACCACACTTTAGAACATTTCTTATGCTCTTAAATTTTTTAACAACAATCCAATAACTCTTCACTGGCCCTAACAAAACAATTTGGTTCTTGAACCACTCAAAAGCTAATTACCATAATGGCAGATTGCTAAGTCAGACCAATAATAAGTAGACACCTTATTAAGCCTTATAGATTTAAGCAATATTATTAAGATGTTCCTTGATGTAAATTGCGGTATTTATAGAGCACGTTGTAACAAATGATTGGTTTCATTTGTGGCAAGTGTATGTTTCTTACATTTCAAACAGTTTTTTGGGTTATTTTGACTGTTCTTGTTTATTTTAGTATTGCCTCGGACAATAATAACATAAAATTTGTTACCAATAAGTTGCTTAAAGCTCAGATCTGCGTTATCATTGAGATTTTTGAAAAGTCGCACAAAAAGAAGAAATTTTGGAAAATTAAGTCGCACTTAAAAGATGATTTGTGAAACAAAAGTCGTCACAGCTTAATTTTGATAAAAACAAACACTTTTTGAAATGTTTTAAATTATAAATTTGGTCTGCTTCTTATTTAAAATAGAAATAAGCTTGAATAACAGACAATAATTATTTTTTTTCTTTAATTTAACACAATTTAGATTTTCATTATATATTTCATAGAAGTGCAGTTAATGAATTTTTATGAATCTATCAATCTAAATTTTGACATTTTATAAACTTTATTGATAAGTCCTTAGATAAGCCGAATTACCGAAATTTCATGAAACTCTTTGTCAAAAGAGCAAATTGAAAAGGGAACAAAAAGGGGAAATTAGAAAAAGTACACAAAAAGTCACACGCAGTTGAAAAAGCCGCTATTTGCCAATAAGGTCGCACCAACGGTAACATTGGTCCAGATCCATTATGCAGGCCTCTAAATTTTTAGCGACGTTTCCTTCAGGAACTTTTTGAGCCTTGTATGTTTTAAAACACAGAGCTTTTTGGAAAATGCTTACCATTTTTTGGATCTAGAAACATCATATGGATGATTCCTTCTACCGGAGCCAGATTTTTTGTCAACAGACAAGTTCTCCCGTAACTCTGGAAGTACTTTGACGGCAAACTTTTGAACGCTTGCAAAACTTTTGTAGGACCAAGTTATGTGTTGTTGAAAATATTTAATAAGTTTAATACGCAGATTTTTGTGATCATTGATTTAAATTTGATTAACTCTTTATTGACTTGTTTGGCATTAGACAAAACATTAGATCACAAAACAATAAAATAATACTTAAAAAATTAATGAACAATGTGTATTTAAAATTTTTTTCTCACTCCTTAATAGATAATATTAAGACTTTAATTTCCATAACTCTCTTATGAACAATAAATTTTTATCTAACGACATTTTAAAATATTCTAAAAAATTTTCTTTTCATTTCCTTTTAATATTCTAATAACAATTGTTTAACACTTCACTAGACATTTGAATATTTTTTGAAGGTCCTTTACATATTGAATATTCATATTTTTCTATTCCGTAGCAAATATGACTTTATAGAGAAAAAAATATGCATACAAATTTTAATAAAAGATATGACATTTTTCAGTTTTTTTTAATTTTTGTCCTTTTTCTACTACTTTTCATGAAAAACAACAATTTGCTAACAGTTTACTTTAGTGTATTTTTCTATTGTCGTAACTGTTGTTATTTTACAGCAATTGCATTGAAAATGAAGAGAAAAAACAGAAGATAATGCTTCAATCATTTCAAATCAGGAGGAATAAAATCTAAACATCGATTAAATATCATGTGATTTTTTCCATGTATTATCTTCCCTTTGACTTAAAAATGGTATAAAAAGAAAACTAGACATTTATATCTGGCAGAAATATTATTGATATTTGTAAGTAGTATATCATTGATCCTTAGATTCTTTCCCCACCAGAATATATCCATTTACTTTTTATATATTTTTTCATGTACTTTATTTGATATCCTTGACGATTACATTGCCAAGACTTAAATGCATATTGGACTTAAGCGTTAGAACGTGGCAGTTGGTAAGTACTATTTAGAGGTGGCACCGGAGGTTTGGTATGATGGCTATAGTAAGTAGTTGTAGACAAGTTATAAAGTACATACGTAATACTATAGTAATACCTTTTTTAAAGTAACTAAACTTTTCTTTAGTTTTTATTCTTCTTGTCATTTTCTATACCCTCGACCATCACAAATTGTGAAGAGGGTATATTGACATTGTCATTCCGTGTGTAACGCTAAAAAGAAATCATCTCAGACCCCATAATGTAGATATGTATATTAGAAGCAAATCAAAATCTGGGTCGATTAGGCTATGTCCGTCTGTCTGCTTATTAATGGCACGCTCACCTTCACAAAAAATGAGAATGCTCAATTAAATTTTCTATATTCCTGAGAAGTATTTTACTTAAAACAAGCAAATAGCTTCAGTATATTCAAAGATATGGTCAATATTTTATCCAACCTTAAAGTTCATCGGCTCCCTTGGAAAAATGTCAAAGCCAAAATTATAACTAATTTTAATTTTTATATATTGTTGACATTTATGAGTGTATGTGTGATTGTGGGTATACTAAGCATAATATCTTTAGTTCACATACATTTGTGGTGGAGTGTATTGATGATTCGTCATAGTCGAATAAAGCATTCTTTCTTGTTAAAAGTTTCGTCTTTTTCTTTTACATCATTTTTTTTTTCTCATTTCTAACGCTTTGGGCTGTCAGTTTTGTTATTGCAACTACCACCATTGACTTGTATTCAAATTGATTTGTGGTGCCTTGTCGATAGCTGCAAGACGTTTGGTTTTGGTTCTTTTTCTTTTTCTTTTGCTTTTTCATTTTTTTCCTTTTCTCCTTTAGCCATGTTGAGAATTGTGTTTAAGTTTAAAATGTTTTCTTGCCTAGAGTATCGAGGATTATAGTTTTTGTTGTTGTTTTGTTTTTTGTTCCATTACTTAATGTTAACACCATCTTGGTTCGAGAATATAACATTGAGTCAAAGTTGCACTTACAATAGTGTGTATTTCCTACGTTGAAATCATTCTTCAATACATTTTTATTAGTACGACATCAATAGGTTGGGGATTTCGTGTGTAAAGACATGACTAAAGTGCTGGCAAAATTGTTGTTAGAATGTAACATTTCGTGTAAAATGTAAAATATTGATGTTTAATTTTTTAAAGAGAAAATGATGGAAAGATTTAAAATACAATTTAAATTTCATTTATAAATTAGATTTTGTAATAAAAATTTCAGTAAAATTTAATGTATTATTCAATTAGTGGTAAAAATGGTTGCGTATAATTAATACCTAAATAGTGATAAATAAAAAAATGCTCATACGCATTATTTACGAATTCGCTAAAATTTAATTTATAGGAAAATGCAGTTTTTTTCAAAGATATCGATACAAATGATTTAAGTGCATTGAAAATTTAAAATAATATTTTGTTTTTAGTTTTACACAACCAATTCTATCTTGAAGTAAACCTTTCAAAGTTATGAAACGTGGCCGACCTGTGGCATATAATAATGTTTCAACATATTAATAATTAATATCATATATCTATTTATAGATTTCAAGTTTTCCTAATTAGATTTTAAGTTTGTTTAATTACAAATTGTTTTATTTTGACAAGTAGAAACACATTATATATTTCAAGATCATTAGCTCTCAGTTATGTCTATTTGATAACAATGAATAATTATTTTATATGAAAAGAAACAAATCCATATTGCTTTATCATTTTCATTAATTATATTTACTTTTGCTAATAAAACAAATATTTAGAAAATTATTCATAATTAAGCAATTAAATATACATACACACATACATATCTTAATATATACAGTACACTAACAAGAAAGGAAATACTCATATAAAATTAATAACATCCAGCATACATTTCCGGTCGTTATTAAAAATTTCCTCCCTTAACAATAATTTATTACAAATAGATTCCTTCAAACACTCATTCACTTCTTCGTTCATTCATCCATTTAAGTGTCTTTTTTGCTTCATCAACGTTAAACAACATTCATTTTCATTTTGAATTCCAAAGAATAGCAAAAAAGGTACAAATAGAAGAACAGACATTATTCAAATCTTGAGTGTTAATATTATACAATATAATTATCTTTTATCGTCATTGTCATTTATTAGCATCATTATAATTAAAATAATGATTTCATTTGTGAAATTCAATTGTAGAATTGAATGTTTGCAAAGGAAAATTCAAATTGTAGAGGGTACAAATGAAAAGGTGCGCAGTGTAAAATTATTTCATCAATTGAATAAAATTAAATTGAGTTAAATTTTGTAATCAAGTGTGAAATGTTTGTAGAATACTAAGAATAAGAAAATTTAATTAGAATTAATGTTCATTAGTGTACCCTCCGCCAGTATAAGTGGTGAAAAAGGATGACATAAAATTGACATTCTCTTTGTAATGAAAACGGAATCATTACGATTCCATTAAGTATATTTATGCACCAAGTCAAAATATGAGTCAATCTATCTGCCATTTAGGATCATACTAAGGGCTTGACAGATTTTCATTATTCAAATAAAATAATATAGCAAAATAATTTTATTTTTTCTTGAAGTACGAAAAACACCAGCACAGTGGACTTTCCTGAGGGGGCAACATCAGAAGATCCTTTAAATGATTTATTCGAGACTGAATATATATAATTTTTAAAAACGTTTGATTTATGTCTAGCGAGACTTTTTACGTTGATAGTCGGAGAGCATTGATTTCGGTCCTGGTAGGGAATTGTAAAGAGCTGATATGATATGATATGTTTCGCGTCAGATAATGCTAGGTGTCCTCTCACTATTATATTCCTGGCAACGGGATTGTCGATGATTTTGCTCGCAGTAGCTCTTTACTGACAGCATCATATAATACCGTTAAAGCCCCACATATGAGGTAATGTGCAAATCAGAGAATAGATATTAATGGTCACAGCATAAATAGAAGACACAATTTTATTGTAGATTATCAAGAACAATTTGACAGAAATAGGCTGCTATATATGAGGTGAAGCAGTTAAGTAAAATAATTGCAAATACTACTGAACACTGTCAAATTGGGTGAAATACATGTAGGGTGGGCCGTCAATTCTTGAGAGATTTTTAGGCTTTGACGAAATCACAAAAATAACATTCTCAGTGGCCAAAATGATGATCAGGGCAATAACATCCAAAAATTAAAGTTTAAGATCGCAAGATAAATATTTAAGAACAGAATTTTAAGTTTTTTTACTGTCAATGTTTAAAGCGGATAAAAATCTTTAATATTAAATTATGGTACTCCTTATATTAGTTCGGTGTCAACAATTGCGAGGAATTTGAAAAGTAAATTGTAGACCCTTTTTGATTGTAGCTCCTATAGAAGATTTTTTCCCGGGAAAAGAAAAGTCACTTTTCTAACGATTCATTAAAAATATCTGACAATTTTTCTTAAATTTAAATAATGAAGGGTATAGAAAATTCGACTCAGCGAATACGTTGTTCCTATTACTTTCGTTAATTTGAAGCAACACATTTAATTAAAACATTGTGAGATCAAAAAAAAATATTTAACTTAAGAAATATTTTGCACCTGATGAATACTTCCACTTTAACAATATTAAATTATTTAACATTGAATATTTTAGAGTAAAAAAAGTTTTAATTATAAAACATAAATTAAGTAACCTGCAGAGTTAGAGAAGAGAGAATGTATTTGTAAACCTATACTCTTACATATTTTCTATAAATTATCTATTTTATGTATAATACATTAAAAATACGTTTATAACTATAAAACGTGTTATTGTTACCAAATGATTCTTATTGTTTCTAACAAACAAATGAACGAACAAACCTACGAATCATTTATTATACTCCTTGTTTGTTTATTTGGTCATAAGACCTGCTGTTTTGTATTCTAATCTGAAGGGGCTCCTCTAGAGAAGAGTTATAAGAAAAATAGCCTGCTGATTCATTGTTAAACTTAAATTAAAATTATAACTAAAGATAAAATAGAAAATGACAGGAAATATAACATCATTAAAATAACTGGTATTTGAATTTCTTCTTATTTAAATACTTAACTCCCTTCTTTAGTTAAATATTTCTTGGAAATTTTGTATAAAGATGCCAATTAAGTTTAACCACTTCAAAAATGACGGACAGTCTTTTATAAGAGGCATATAATAAATCTATATTTAATACAAGAGTCAATTCTTGTTATGCCATTGATTTGTAAATAGACATAAAATGGCTAACAGGAAATGGAAGTGTGAGTGTGGAAAATGTGAGAGGTTTTTAAAATGGCTAACAGGAAATTGTTAAACAAGTGAAAGTGCTATACTGGGTTGTGCAGAATCTAAAGTACCTTACAGACAAAGAAAACAAACAATATATATATACAAGTATATGAAGATCCAATCGGTCAGATTATTATTTCAAAACATAGTTGTATTAGGAAGTTTATTCTACCACACAGCTGTTTCTCAGAGATATTTTAAGGATCTCTCGCCGATTTGTAGGAGTATTGAGTTTGGAATTTCTAACGAGAATATTAAAATATTTGTCAAAAATATATTCCAGATCGTTAACTGAAAAGGAAGCAATCTCCCATAAGATAGAACCAGCAAAATCCACACACACAACCGGATCAAAATAGGTCTTATTTTCAGCTATTTTAAAAGGGTTTTTAGACCGGGAATTATTTATCTTCAAATCGATTTTTTGGAAATATTTCTAAAACTTTTAATACTAAGCGATATCTTTATGAAGTTTCATATGGCAAAAGGTGAGGTATTTTGAATTTGACCTGGAACAGCACATAAGCATAAATAGTCAGGGTAAGTCTCTAAATTTGGCATCTTTCGATTATGTATGTTTTTTTATACATAGATATTCCTTAAAAACTCGTAAAAAATGCTCCCTGTGTATTTTTTTTAGTCTTTTTAGGTTAGCGGACTTTATAAAAGCAGTGACATCGAAAAAGTCAACATTGACAAAAAATATATTTTTTTCACTAGTAGTGAAATTTTTAACCTTCTTCGGAATCCCTTCTATTAACGTTTTTGTAGAGTTTTCTGTCACTTTGCCTGAACAAAGTTTAAAATCTACCATTTTCGACACCTTTCTTGTGCTCTGCAATTTGCTTTTAACAAGAGCTCTTAGCTTCGAGCAATTTGGAGGATTTGCATTTCTTGGTACAAATACCATATTATTGTTTATTGTACCACTTAAAAGCCTGATCTATATTGTGACACGACGCTATGAGGGGCCAAATATATATCGGGATATTATGAAATCTGATGAATGGAGATAGCTTTCTTTTGTAAATTGCGCTATTCATAGATCCCGTTGTAACAAATGTTTGGCTTCTTTTGCCGCAGCTGCATTTGATGTCATACCAAGAACTTTTTGGAAATTTTGACCTTTTGGATATTTTTTCAGCCAAGAAGTTGCAAAAAATCTGTCGCAATATACGTTTCTTCATGCAATATGCAGTAAGAAGAAATAATATAAAAGCTTGATTTCAAATTCCGTGCTCTGTTTTTTTCTCTAAATTTTAAACAGTGTTCAGACGGGAACTTTTATTCCTTGTTTTTTTTTTTTTGTTAAACTTACATATACTTTAAATTTTCACACCAGGGAGTCCGAACACTGTGCTAACCGTTTTGCTTTCCAAGCGAGTGTATTGGGAGCTCATTTGAAAATACTTTTTATTTTTTTTTGGCTTTAGAAATTTCATTTATTTCCTTTTCCTTCTACCTGAACCAGACTTTTTATCAGCGGGCAAGTTCCCCCAGTACTGTTTAATAATATTAGAAATAGTTTGACTTCGGCCTTTGAATGCTTCGCCAACTTAAACGTTTTAATGAAAATACTTTAAACGAAAAAAAACTGTTATTGTTAAATTTGAATGAATTCGGGGTAAACGTCTTCGCAAAAGCTCTATAATTTTTAAATGTAAAGTCGTAGGAAACTTAAGATTCATGGGATTGTAATTAAATTACAAATAAATATGTTCTAACATTTTCACAGATACCAAATACATGTGTAAGAACTTTATACCTGACTGGTTTCCTCTTATAAAATTTAGCTATTTTCCACAAATTTCTGAAACTATAAGATATAACCTACACTTAAGGGAACTATTTATATGAAAATATTCTTTTGTTTGGCGAATTTTTAAAAATCAACGTAACCAGGATCCACTTTGAAAGTTCACCGATTCCTCTTCTAACCGAAAAAAATTTTAATACGAAAACTTTAAGAGTTAACTTTATAAAATAAAGTCCAAGTTCATATGTACTCTACAAGGCCATTAAAGGATATTACTACCCGCTAAACAGCATATGATGAACATAGTTTATCCTCATTTTTCATTTTCTCCTCATTTTTAATCAATTATTATTTCCCCAATTTCTGTTAAAAATTCGTTATTAAAAATCTATGAAATATTTCTTGTCAATATATTAATATCAATTTTGTTTTCTTGTAAAAAATTATTAATATAACTCTGGTCATAACTACAATTTCAATATCCTGTAGTGATTTGCAAAAAACTCAATAAAATATTTATTAAAAACTAAAAAATTAATAATAAATTTTACTGTCCCTTTAGTAAAGATAGCGTAAAATACACAATTTCTATTTAAGTTCATTTCTCCATTTTTTCTTTCCACACTTTGTTTTATACCATTTTTTAGTCATGACTGCCTTTGATACACAAAGACTTTTTCTTCTACATATTTCTTAAATATGTATGTATGTATGTATGTATGTATGTATGTATGTATGTATGTATGTATGTATGTATGTATGTATGTAGAAAGAAAAATGGCAAATTTTCTATGCTAACAATTTAATTTTTCATGACATTTAACTTCCGGCATTCACATAAATTAAACAACAGCAGCAGCCCCATTGTACATATTTCTGACACTACGTGTGGGCGATGTAAAAGAAAAATGGAATTTTATTTAAATAGAAAAAGGAAGTGAAGTATAAAGAGAAAAAAGACTGTTTATTAAAAGAAAGCAAATACATATATAAATGTGTATATATGTATAACCTATAAATTATATATAAATGTTAAATTTCTTCCTTTTATATTGTTAATAACAAATTCACCATTTTAAATTAACTAAAAAGAAATTAAGGTAAATTTATAATAATGATTCGTATTAGTTCTTTAAGTTTTAAAGTTTGGCCTAATTGTTGAAATATAACAGATTTATTATTACACCTTCCACCAACACAAGTGGAGAAGAGGTTATATTCACTTTGTCATCCCATGTAACTCTAAGAATAATCTCAGGCAACATAGTGTATATATACTTGCATCAAGTCAAAATCTGATTCGATTTACTATGTCTGTCTCTCTGTCCATCTGTCTTTCTACCTGTCTGTCTGCCTGCCAGTCTGTATGCCTGTATGTCTGTTGTTTTGTTATAGTCCTGACAAGTCTCTTATATAAAACCAGCAAAATCGGTATAATATCTGAGGAAATTTTTTTTACATTATCAATTATAAATCGAAAAATTAGAATAAAATTTTGTCATAATATAAATCGCAAAATCGGTACAGTTGAAAAAGAGTTATAGCCAAATAAATATCTGTTTTTATGTCTCATTAAGTGTTCCGTATTAAATCTAAGAAAAACTTGTATATATTGCATAAGTCTGTGAGTGTATGTATGGGTGTATATTTAAGAAAAATAACGTAAGTCTTCACAAGCATTGTGGTGGAGGGCATTGAAGAATAGGCGTAGCCGAATATAGTATTTTTACAGGTTATAATTTAGGAAAAGTTTTAAAGTTAAGTTTTATATAAGTAATTTCGAATTAAAATAATTAATAATTATTTTTAGCAGCTGAAATAATATTTCAATTAACCCTTAAGTGATTAATTTGGGAAAAAAATTTATCAAAGTAGAATGAATTTTAACACAAATGATTTTATATTGCAATGTTATTAACATTTATGTAAAATGTATGAATTTAAGATCGTAAGATAAAAAAAACGTAATGGATTAATATATAAATACAAGCATTTCATTCTTAAAAGAGAGTGTGAGAGATTTGAAATTAGATGCTGAAAAAGTGTAGGACTATAGGATTCAATATCGATCGCTTTACTAATACGAAATGTGGGAGAATTTATAGCATTAATGCCAATCATTTTCCTAAGGAACAAATTTCTCGAAATATTGAACTCAGTTAAATTGAATATACACAATTTACATTTTAGAAAATTTTTCACGAAAAACAAGATTGTATATGAGAAGTAATGTGATATTTTATCAGCTTGAACACAAAGTCAAAGTTTTAGTTAAATATCGTTCTATTATGATGCGATTTTGATTAGGTCTCAAAATACTTACGTAATTTGTGGTGTCTTATTTGATCCATTCTTGGCATAATTGGTTCACACAAGGAATAGCAACTTATAGTGTGAAGGATTCGGTCCTTTATTCTAAGTATGTAACCCACGGACACGTTCATACAGGCGGACTTAGAGATGAAAACAAATCAACTCAGATCTAATTGTATCCTAGATCATACATTATTGTGGCAGTGGTCAATTTATTAGAATTATAAAAACTTTGGAGGCATTTTTAGTACTAGTCCAGTTCAAGTTCAGTGCTAGTTAAGTTCTTGTTAAATTCTAGTTCAGTTCTAGTTCAGCTCTAGTTCAGTTCTAGTCCAATTCTAGTTCAGTTTTAGTTCAGTTCTTGTTTGATTCTAGTTCAGTTCTGGTTCAGTTCTAGTTAAGTTCTTGTTCAGTTCTAGTTCAGTTCTAGTTCGATTTTAGTAAAGTTCTTCTTCAGTTCTGGAAAGTTTTAGTTCAGTTCTTGTTCAATTCTAGTTCAGTTCTGGTTCAGTTTTAGTTCAGTTCTTATTCAGTCCTAGTTCAGTTCTATTTAAGTCTCCGTTCAGTTCTAGTTCGATTTTAGTAAAGTTCTTCTTCAGTTCTGGAAAGCAGTACTTACTAACCCCAAAATATTGAAAGTTCTTCCTTTTTAGTTATAACATTTAAAGGTTAAATAAAATTATAATTGTCAATGTAAATAACATAAGGAAAACGCGAAAAAATATGAACGAAAATGAATACTGGAATTTTTTATAAAGTTGATTTTCTTCTTATTATTTTTGGTATGCGAATGAAGTAAAGAGAGAATTTCTTCAATATAAGTTGTTACAATTTTGGTTCTTTTATTTTTTCATTTATCTGAATATAGTTTTTGTTGTAATATAATATATATTAGTATTTTTGTTGTTAATGACAATGTTGTGGTAGAATACTCTATAGTCCCTGGAAATTTTCATTGTGGTTTTTCTTTCTCTTTTATTTTTAATGTTCTTTTTTCATTTATTATTCGATTGTATGTGTTCACTGGAACATGTATTTGGCACTAAAGCCAAACAATCTTTACTCTTCGATTTATTCTTTTAGTTATTTCTTTCTTTGAACATTTTTGTGTTATTTGCCACTTCTACCCGATCTAAAGAAATATTTAGTTGGTTAGTTTTGTATATTGGTTTACTGCAATATTATGTTACGGTTGTGTATGTATTTTGTGGGAAAAATATATATGTGTATATTGTTTATAATTTTCTGTGTATGTGTAGAGAGTATATTGTGCAATGGTCCCACAAATCGAATGTCAATTTTCAACTCATTTTACGGAACACTTAAACTTGTTCGTTTTTCTTATATTTTGTATAGATTTTGAAACCATTTTTGGTTGCTGTTCTTGTTTTTATTTTTTCATTCTTTAGAAATTGCAGCTTTTGCTTCAATTGCAGCAGCTTTAATGATTTTTCATTGAGTCAAATACACAAAATAAGAGAAAATAATTTTTTAGTTGGTAAATAGGTTTTTAGTTGCCATTATGGGTTACTGTGAAAACAGAGACGTTAACGTTAATAGGGTCTTAATTACAGAAAGTATTTGAAAATAAAAGTTCTTTCAAATAATTTCATACGTTTCTGTTTCTGTAAAAAATCATAACCAGACTGTTAAAGAAGAGTTGGCTTTTGTTACTGACTTTTGAAAAGAGATGAAAAATGATTTCCACAAAAGGCGTGTTCAATCGTTTATTCGACTGATTATGTTTGGTTTTGTTTTGGGAGCATTTTTGTTTTGTAAGTTTTCCTTTTTTGATTTTTGAAATAAAGTCAAAAGAGTAAATTTTGTATCGAATTAAATAGAACACTGCAAAATATTAAACCTACATCGCTTCAGAATCACTTTTTGAGCTTATTTGATGATATTCGTCAATTCGTTCATGTTTCCAATAACAATCGTTCAAAATCGTTCAAATCATGCCTACAGTATCGACTCGAAATTAATGGAAGTTGACCAGAAGTTTATTGTAGAAATTAAAATTGTTATTTAAAATCAGCAATATCAGATCGGAAAGAAAAATAGACTCACATCTGAAACAATTTCAAATTTAGAAGAAAATCCTTATAAAATTTATAATAAAATCTAATGAGATTTAAACAGAATTTAATCATTACATATCTCCTATATAATCGTATCAAAAATAATCAAAGTTGTACCAGTAGATAATATTAATTTTAAATACAACTCAAAGTCAGTGCAGCAAGATTTTTAAAAAATAGTTTTCTGAAATTTGTTTCATGGATCAATTGATTCGAAACTGATTTATATAATTTTTTTAAAAGGAGTGAGATAAAAAAATTCCTTAAACACTTTTTACATTACAACTTTTAACCCAAGTATTTTTTTTAGTTTCTTTGTATTCCAAGTAACCTTTGTGGAACATGTCAGTTAATATTTTTTTTGTCAAGCAAATCAATATTTTGCTAATCTAATTAAAATGAGTGAACACTAAAAAGTGCATACTTAAATGTTTAGATATTTTAGTACGCACCAGTCATCCAAAGTTTTGCCGCCAAACTTTTTCCAATGTTATTAAATATTGATAGAAAACTTGGTTTAGGTAGAAGAAGTGATCCACATGATGTTTGTCAAACAAAAAAAAAATAGAAAGAATTTCCAGAAGAGCTTCCAACACATTCGGTAGGAAAGCAACCCTATTAGATCTGCTCTTGGACTGTTTGATTCGAAAAGTAAAAGTTAATGCAAATTTAAAGACACACAAAATTCAAAATGTTCCTAACAGGCCAAAAACAATCCGTGCATTGTCTGAAGTCAAATATTCTTCATGCACAACGGAGGGCAGGACGTGTGTTCTGGCTGATTTTTTGCAACTTTGTGGTTAAAAATTGAAGGTTTCTGAATGTTGTAGAAAAATTAGGATGCAAAAGCAGTCAAAAATTTTGGTGTTGCAAGCAATATGCGGAAAATGAAGTCAATAATTTGTTACAAGAGGCTCTATAAACAACGAAATTTTCACCAAGGAATGCTTACAAAAGGCTGCTTCCATTCATAATACTTCATAATGTGTCAATTTATTTTAGGCTTAATTTGGCCTCCTGTCACATTGATGAACAAACCCTTGTATGGCGAAGGCGAGTAGATATTGAGCTCATTGTAGAATCGAATTGAGGAGCATAAAAAGGGTATCCAATAGTGTGGTATATTTTAAATGAAGATGAACTACCTGTTTGGGCAAAAGTACAGAAAGCACTAAAAAAGCGTTAGTGGAAGAGTATCCGAAATTTTTTTTAGGACTTAAAGTAAACATTCCACACTACTCTTATACTTAATATATACGTAATATGTTAGTTTTCCATGAACTTTCCTGTTGTCTTTCCAATGTAAATAAGACCACTTTAGCAAATCAGTCATCTGTAAATCATCTTAAGGTAGAGTTTAAAACAATTGCAGACATCTCGTTTTGAAGTGAAGAATATTCCAGGACAAATCCGAATGAAAGAATGGTTTCTATTCTACCATTCGGCACTAAAAGACCGAATAAAATTTATAGGAAATAATTATTTTTCTTTCAGTCAAAATCCTATACTGCGTTGTCTTAAAGGAACTCAAAATGCTTGAAAGTTGTTTATAGAAAATATGTTGCATTTAAAGCGAAAAATTTAAGCTCATTTTCATCAACCTGAATATTCTTTCTCTCCCTATTACGACTTTATCTTACTCGAATATATTTGTTGAGATTATATTCCTGTTTCTTTTTCATATATTTTTCCAATTACATTTTTCTTATTTTCTGTCATTATATCGAATATCGCGGTTATTTCTACTAACTTTATACTTTGATTTGTTCTCCCTTCTTTTTGGAGAGCAGTTTATATACATTTGTATATTCCAAATAGTTTTTGTTGTTGTATTGTACGAGTGTGTTTTCCAAAGTGGAAAATGAATTGAATTTGTGGTCAGCATTTGTGGTTTTAATGCCAAAGTTATTTTCATTGCACTAGAGTGAAAGTTAGTCATTGTTGTGGTTACTTTTTGCTTTATTTCTTCTTATTCCCAGTTTAGTTTTTAGTTAAGCATTTTGTTGTTGTTGTTGCAATCATTTTAGTAGTGACTGTGTGGTTGTGTTAAATTAAGTGAAAACTCAACCGTTTTAGTCAAACGCTTTTACAATAATTATACAAAAGCGAAAAGGGAGTGTATTTTATACACTAAACTTATGTTGGATGACAGTTTTAATGGAAATACAAAAATAATGAAATTTTACAACATTAATCTTATTTCTCTTTTATTCTCTTTTTTTCACTTTTGAAATCGTTTTAGAAAATCTTTTTTATTTTAGGAAAATTAAATGTTGTAAAAGAAAATATGTATTTTGTATATTAATTTAAAATTTTGAATCATTTAGTTTTTGCTATCTAAAACATTGT
Organism: Cochliomyia hominivorax; assembly: GCA_004302925.2. Lineage (NCBI taxonomy): Eukaryota > Metazoa > Arthropoda > Insecta > Diptera > Calliphoridae > Cochliomyia > Cochliomyia hominivorax. The sequence continues at coordinate 29,229,672 of PYHX02000158.1, forward strand.
TGCATTTATAACAATAGATTTTCATATGCATTTTAATTTTCATATTTTCCCCAAAATAATATTTGTCTAAAATTATCATTTCTATTATTATAATTTTCATATTATAAATTTGTTAAATTTAGTTTATTAATTTTGATAAAAATGTTGTATTAATAAAATGTATTTGTTATTTCTAATTTATACGTTTTGCTTATGTATGTACAGTACAGATTAAAAAAAATGCAACACAGTACGATATCAGCTTTAATGATGTCTAAATAGCGGTAATTTATTTTTTCACCAATTTCTGTTTATTCCAACTATAATAAGTTTTCAATTAATCCAATCCTTTTTACAAACTCTATTTTAAAGAAGTAAAATTTCTATACTCGACGGGCCTAATGGGACCTAAGAAATATAATAATAAACCGATCCTCATTTTAGAATATAATGAGAATAAATTTGTTTCAAATCGATTTATATTTAGGAATTTCATGGACTTAAAACGTCATTCCGAAAGAACATTTGTCTATATGAAATAATGGACCGATCATATACCGATCATTTCAACACACATCGTTCTAGGGCCAAAATAATACTAATTGCCAAATTTCGAATTTGCGAACAATCTTTACATGGACAGTACTCAGGTTTCTGGATCGAACGGTATATTAAAAGTGTTGGAAGGACCTCCTATGGTGGTGTAGGGTATAAAAGTTTTTAATGAACAAATCTCTAAAATAATTTTTAGAAAAAGTGGATTATTTATCTTGTAATTAAAAATTTTTAAAATAAATTGCACATGTATTTTGTGACAGGAGAAGCAAACAATTGATATCAAAAAAGCAACCATTAAAGCTTTTGGGGAAAAATTTCCATCAGTTAACTATGACAGCCTTTAGGTGTAAATCAATTTGTCGTAAAGATTAATAAATTTCAATTCTTCATGATGACCAGTGTGGAAAGAAATACAGGTGATGGTGACCCACTAAAAATTACCTCTTGCCAAGACCTCCAAATGACTGTAGTGGTCGAAAGAAATTAACGAAAGCCGACTAATTGCTTTCCTCGCTTATGAACAAGTGGGAACCTCTTTTGGAGTTCATACTGCATGCCGTAGTTTAGAAATGGCTTATCTGGAATCTAAATGACTCGTGAAGAAATACCTTGTCAATAAAATCTATAAAAAGAAGCGTCTAGAATTTTGGAAATGTCGTATGCATGATAAAGGAAATTTTATTTCTTCAGCTTAGGAAGAATTGATATTGCTCGTAAATCATCTAGGCGAAAACATTCTCCATATACCATTAGTCCAGATAAATTTCGAACAAAATGTACTTCTTTGAAGCTGAAGAAATAAAATTCATTGTCGTCGACTTATAGAACTGAAGCCTGTGTAATTTGTATACCATTCTGTAAATTCCAGATTATTTAGAATTCAAATTAGTTGATTTCAAAAGTTGTGCATGGTTTTAAACCCAACGAAGTTGGGCTGTTTCCTAAAATTATGCAACTTTTTTATTAATTTCAATATATTTAACATTTTATAATAGAGGTGTTGCGTTTTTTGTGCTCTGTACTGTATATACGTATAAAAATACGTATACACACATTGTACATGCATGTAGGAATTTTTGGAAATTTTAATTGAATAAATAACTTTTGCAGAGAAAATTATAACTAATGAGTTTAATAAGCATTTTCACAAATATAATCAATGTTTATAAATATGTGTGTGTACTTTGCATATACGAGGGCGTATCAATAAATTATTGACCTTAAAAAATATTTGAAATTTTATTTTGTCAATATTTTTTACCCTGACTAAAGCGTGAAATTCTTTTCCGAAATTCTGATCAGTCATTTTGAGAGATTTATTTTTTTTGGACAGCTGCGTTTTTAACCTTTAAAGGATTCGTTAAATAATTTGACATGGTCAAACCTGAGTTAACATGAGGACAGTTTCATTATTGGACAAATTCCAAAGTAGGACATTTCTGGTTTGAAATTAATAAAAAATTATTTGAATGAAAAAGTTTTTATTAATCTCTACCACTAATGTATATTAAGGTTTTTCCATATTTGTATGAAATAATGAAAAAATACTATATTTAAGTTAACAGAACTATAATTTTTCCACCAGTACCTTAAAATTAAAAAAAGTCAGGAATAAATAATACTGAAGTAGAAAAACTGTTGTATTATAAACTTAAAAATAAATGAGAAAATATCATCTATGAAAGCTACAGTAAAATATGTTCATATAGTTTTGAAATTCTTCCAAAATGTTTGATATTGATCCTGGTAATTTCATTTCCGGGATGGAGGCTTACGTGTAAGCTAAAAATATAAAATTCGTACTAACAAATGAATTGTTCCTAGTTTCGGAGGAATGTAATATAAGTTTAAAACTCTGCTCATGGATAAATGACATATATGTAAATGGTGTAGTAAATTGTGAGACGTTATTCATGAAATTAGTTAAGAATATAGAATATGGTAACTCAGCTCAGTCCTCGTACTATTTAAAGCAGGTTTAAAAGCACATAAAGCTCAAAGAGGTTCTAAGAGGATCACTGCTTAAAATTTAGAGGCCAAATATTTTCCAAAAATTCTTCTAATGGTGAACAACTGTGATACGACTTTTGTGGTGCGACTTTAGTCGAAAATTGCGAATTTTTCAACTTGTTTACCATTTTTATTAATTTGAAAAAAAAAACGAAAAGAAAAAAGGCTGCTTCCATTCGTAAGACTTTATAATGTGTCACCTATTTTTGCCTAACTTGGTATCACTACACTATATAAACAAACCCTTGAGTGGTCGAAGAACATATTATTGTATTTGTGCCATGAGAGAAAAATCGCTCAGAGCTAAGACCTCTTTTTAAAACAAAATTGAAGACCACAAAAGTGTGGTAAATGTTTTCGAATAGGCATCAATTTTTCATCACTATTGATTAAAACCTTCACTTAAATAAAAATATTAAAACTGTAAGTTTAGTGATTTCGATTTTAAAAATATTTATGTATGTTAAGAATCTTTCCATCTCACTCCTTACATAATTCCCTCTTTAAAAGCGGATTAACTCAATTTCACTATTGTGTTGTAGGCTACAAAATCGACAAACAATTTTTTGGTGAAAAAGATATTTTGGAAAATCACATTTTAATGAAAAAATTATTTTTTGGTAAAAATTAACTTTTCAGTGAAAAATTTAATTTTTGTTGAAAAAAATTAAAAAAAAAAAATGATGTGAAAAAAATTAAAATATCGTGAAAGAATTTTCGTCCTTACCCAATTAAAAGTAAAATAATTCCATAATAAAATGTATTCTCTATCTGTGTGAATCTAATAATACAAATGTATTGTATCGACATATTTAATCGTCCAGTTGAATAAGTAGGAAATTAGTTGAGGGTGGAATTGTGGTAGTTTTGTATATCTGTGTATGTATAAATAAGCGAAATGGTGTGTCCTTTATATTGTAAATGCTATAACTTGAAATTACGTTGAATCATTATTTTGTGGTTTTTTGCAACATCGATTACCGTGCATTGTGGTTTTATTCTGTCCGCCAATTTTCCAAAAACTACTTACTTCAATATACATACAATAATGAAAACTCTAACTACATACATATGTACGTATATGGACTATAGTTTTGTAGCAACAAACAACAATATCTGGCTACAACATTATTACAAAAGTGGAATGCCACATTAAAAGCACTTTTATCGCTTCTCTAAATGTTTAGTATTGTAATGAATTTCATATGTATAAGTATAAGAGGAATAACAGCAACAAATACAACAAAAATAGTAGCGGTAGCAATAATAACACTTACAACAACTACAATAGCAACAACTGTAATAGCAATAACGACAATAGTTATATGACGGCAATAATGATGATATGGAGAACGATATAGATGTTGATAATATATAAGTGTTGGTGTGAGTGTTGTTAGCGAGAGAGAAAAGATATGTTATATGTTAACAGTGCAGATAATAAAATTAGCAGAGATAAATGAAATTAAAATGACAACACCGGAAATTAAAAAAAAAAAAACATATTTTAAATGTTTTTTCATTCTACTTATCAATGAAAACGTCTTAAATAAAAATGTATGGGATTATTAAATGTTAATTTTTATATTATTTAATGACATTTATTTCACCTTCACTTACAATATTGTATATTCTCTTTACTATAAAATACTTAGTTTTTGGTCAATGGCATGATTTCCTATTCAAGCATTAAAACCTGCTATAAAGTACAAACATAAATGTTTACTTACATATATACATACATATCAAAATACATACACATATGTATTAGTATATGTGTTGTGGAAAGTACTTACACAACACACAAATAGTTTGGTCATAATATCCTTATACAATGCTTATTGGATTTTTTTATTAGAGGACACTTTCATAGAAACTTTTTTTGAAATTAAAATTTTCAGTGCTGATAAAAATTTAACAGTTGGTTTATAATAAACTTGTCACTATATATGTCGATAATAAAATCAATCCGAAATGTCTGCTGGAAATCCATGGAGTAAAAATAAAATTTATGTCTCTTAGTGGGAATGAAGTCAATAAAGAAGTGAAAGAAAAAAGGATAATTTTCGTTTGGTAAATATTTAAAATAACTAATTTTGGAAAGTCCTAATTTTGTATTATATCCAGAAAGGATTCCTTTGGATAATGAAAGCTCTAATATTAAACATTTTTATATAGAATCGCTTCAAACAGCTTAATGTGGGAACAACATTAACGTTAAAATTTTTCGAGTTCGCACAAAAAAGTTGATCTTTGAAAATAAAGTTGCACTTACAAAGTAAAACTAAGAACAAAAGTCGCAAGAGGTTTAATTTACCCAGAATAACTGTTTTCATATAATTTTAAATTACAAATTGCTTTCGGTTTAATACAGAAATATGTTTCGTAACCAACAATTAGTTTTGTCCTTATTTTAACACTATTTCGGTAGCAATTTCCGACTAAAGTCGCACCAACGATAACACTTTATGTGGATTTAGTCTAAAATATAAAATTGTTCCAGATAATGGTTCTTTTAGGTAGTTCATCGCTTGGAACAACAAGAAAAAATTTCATTCAAATCATCTTAGAGAAAAAATTAGATATATTAAATATTAGATATATTATTCCTTTCTAGAAATATACACGGATTGCCGCGCCTTATAAAATAGGATGAGAGCATTCGAAGATTTCACTGGTTTGGGTGCAAGGACATGGGACCAACCGTGCAAACTGGAGGCTGATGCCATTCAAAAATAAGCGCTAACCTCTTGAATGGGAATACGGATTATCTGTGTGGATTAACACTTACCGATTTTAGGAGACGCAGAGTTGAGGATAACTATGCCAGGGCGCAACAACGATGGTTAAATGAATTGTTGTGTTTGATTACAGAATGATTTGGCCCCGACTACATGAGATGAGAACATCATTACTACACAATATCCCGAAGACTTTCCAGAGGTTCATGGTAGCTGCAGTAACTGGACACTGTCTCTTCGGAGTACATGAATCGAGAATTTGGATTACCACGCATAATTTTTGCAGGAGCTGAAAGAACGAAGAGGAGATGGAAACTATCTATCATATTTTCTGCCGCTGCTTTGTGTTTTGTGGTCTACGAGCAGGTTTCTTTGGGTGTGACTCTTTACAGTCTATGAAGGATTTAGCGACCGCTACAATACGGGACATATGCGGCTTCATCCAGAATGCGGATGATGTCAATATCTCACTAGTTTCCTTTACAATGTATGTGATGCGGAGGCTGGACAAGTCGCGACAGCAATTTTAATCCTCTCTCTCTCTTTTCCCCTATAACAAGCTTCCGAACCACTATCATCTTAATGTCATATACAAAGAGTGGCATGCTACATCTTTTCGGGAACAACAGATTGATGACGTTTTAATATTTTGTACCGAATTCGAATTCGGATGGAATCTAAAACAAATCTAAAAATGGTCAATGAGTTAATATAATGTCGTTAACAATATTGCTAACTACATCAGAAGACTTATTGAAAATCAGGTGCATGGTACAAAATTATATTTTGTAAATTATTATGTAACATTCAAAAATTGAAGATAAATAACTTTTATACCCTCCAGTGTCAAAAGTGGTAAAAAGGATATTTTATCTTTAAATAACATTTACAAGAGGAAATCAACTAAGACTCCATAAAGAATTAATGTTACCATCAAACTCATTTCCTCCTCCGCCCGATAAGTGGTGAAATGCGATATATCAAGTTTATCATTCTGCTTATAATACCAGACGGTGCACTCTAAGAGCTTTAACACTTTTTATTCTTGCATCAAATCAAATATCAAATGTATAAATGTCTTTAAATAGAATTTAACCATCAAATGCAGCTGCATGTATTTCACTGCAGTGACAAAAATGATCGAAATTAGATTCATAAAAGGATAATATTTAAAACTCTTGACAAATAAAGCCAACAATGAGTTATGCTGGGCCCAATATTTCACTTAGAGCAATTAAAGTTTGAATACTGGTCATTGAGAAGGTATCATCTAGAACCCTACAAAGTATATATTCTGGTATTTCATAACCATCATATCTGTCTCCCTGTTGGAATCATTTCACAGTCGCATGAATAATCTTAATTCGAAGAAAATTTGGCTAAATTGCTAATATTTTCCAGTAATCGGTGCAGTAACCAAAATGTTTTTAGGCCGATATCTTAAACTAAAATTCATGTATTATTTTAAGTTAATAGTGGTTCTTACTTGTCACTTTGATACTTTAATTCAGGTGTCTTTGAAGTGGCTGTGTATGTAGTTCTTTATTAATTTGTATGTATGAGAACATGTTGTATATTTTATCGCTAACACAAACGTTAGTGATAAACAAATGCACGTATATTGCTAACACATTTCATTTCTTATGACCATAATTTGTAAAATCGTTTAAATTCTACACCTATAGTTTTTGTCATTAATATTATAATCTATTCAACAACTACTGAGGAATTATGGTATAATAAGTTAGTTATTCCATATGTAATATAAAAAAATAATTATTCAATATTTTAAGAGGTAGAGGTTCAGGTTATTTTTAGCAACATATTCTTTATTACATTTTATGGTATTTATACCCTGTACCACTGTGTGTGGTAGCATTTGTGCTGAATAATGATATTACAGCCACCTTTCCGTTCGGCCACTTCTGAGTCAACCGTCTATCTGTCTGTCCGCTTGGCTGTCCATACAAACATTGTGAATATTCTACATAATTTCTGAGATATCTTTGATGAAATTTATCAGATATTATTTCGGTCTAAGGCTACGTTTAGTTCAATATTTCAAGTATCTCCAATACAAATTTCCCACCGGAATGAGTTTTAAAGCACATAAGAAAAAAAGTGATTTTAAATTTGGTATATAAACTTGTGATATTCTGAAATGATTATGATTTCTAATAGGACCAATACAACCTTCTTTCCAAATATTACTTTGAAAGCCATAAACGTTAATATTGTAATTGAAGTCGGTTAAATTTGGTTTTATATAAACAAAAAAGAGTTGATCCATATTTTCTATTAACTCGCACAAAATTCTTCAGAAAAACATCCATTTGAAACGCACAAATTTCATAAATATTAATGTCAAACTTAAGAATAAATCAGTAAATCAAATTATACGAGGGCCGTTTATAATTTTTTGTAACTACCTTTTATATTCCATATTGTGGTGTAGGACATTACATTGTCTTGTTTTAACTTGTTTTCTTTGTGTTTCTAAACGAAGGGAATTTAAAATTCGCTATAGCCGAATAAAACATTTTGCCCCATTTTGTTTTATTCGTGGCCGCTTTTATAAACAATAAACACATGCTGTTTTGTCCACTTCTGTTCAGTAACAATTTTGTGAACGATAAATTTTTAGCTTTTTTTGCCTTCTTATTTTGCACATAAATGTATTTGTATTTTACATAGCAACTACACACTAAACTAAATCGTTTTGGAACGTATTAATGTATCGTAAAAGTTTCGCCTCACATTTTCTATATGTATTTATAATTTTATTTTTTTGTTGGAAGGACATTGTTGTTTTTATACAGCTTGATATTATTGTCACAAAAATTACATACTCATTTGTAATTTGCTTAGAATGATACAACAACTAAAGAGCAAATAGCCAAATGACTAACCAACACATGTTTAATAATAAAAATTACAATATATACACGTACGTCTACTAACACTAAGTGCCAGTCATATACGAGTAAAATTGTTGTTGTTGTTTTAAGCGTTTTTATTTATGTGAAAATAAATATTTAAAGACCTAATTTTCTCATTTTTGTTGTTGTTGTTATTATTGTTTTTGGTAATAATATTATTGATTTTATTTTTTTTTGTTTTGGTATTTTATGTTAAATTGAAAATGCAATAATATTTTGTTGACCATTATTTTGTTAGAAAATTACTATGTAAGTGTGTATGTGTAAATATATGGGGTATTATTATTGCAATTATATGTATGTTTTTATTTTTGTTGTGCTATAAAAAAGCATATTGTTTTTATTAAGATTTATTTGCTATTTAATGAATGAATAGAAGTTTAATATTATTAGTAGCAATTTCAGAGCATAAGAATATTTATCAGAAATTTTTAAATAATAAAAATAATTAGTTTGATTATGTTAAATAACTTTTAAACTGGAATAAATTATTTAAATTTTATAAAAATTACAAATTTTCTGCACTTAATTTTATAAAATAACAAAGTCTTACTTGACAATGTTATAATTTTATGAATTGCTTTCTCCTTTTAACCAATATTTTGATAGCGTATAGATTCCGCCCTGAAAGTACAGTGTGTCCAAATAGATTTTTCTATAACTTTTGAGCTGAAATATATTGAGATAAACTGAAGGAATAAAGTGGCCATGTACACGTAGAGAATGAATATATAACGAAAAGCAAAAACTTTTATTATTTAAATATTTTCGTCATATAATTTTATTTATTTTAAGTACTTTTTTATTTATAAGTAATAATAATATTAATAATAATATTAATTCTTATAATTCATATTAATTAATATTAGTGTTTGCGATGAACATATTGCGAAGTGACGTTTCTCTGCGTGTAGTCAGAGGCGTTCGTTTATTTTTTTAAAATTTACGAAAATTAATTTTTAAATTGAGACAAAATAAATTTTGTATATAGAGTTTGCTTGCAAATACCTAATAAAATACCCTTATAAGTAGAAACAAATTTTTAATCTATTTTAATTTTGCGGCCTTTATAAGGGTCCTATTATTTTAATACAAGCCAGATTATTCAAAACATTTTTTAAATATTGGAGCGATAACTATTGAAATACATAAATCCGTTAAAATTTTTTATTAATCTGTATTTGAGACTTTGAAAAAAATCGATGTTTTGATTTTTTTCCAAAAAAGTGGCATCAATTATTCACTGATATAAACATTTTATTTGTTCAGAGCTTTATAAATTTTAGTTGCTTATAAAGAGATCTTATGCCAGACATTTTCCCTTTTATTCAAAAATTGAGAATACCGAGTTCTGACGTTTTCATAAATTCCAAATACAATTTTAAGAATTGTATACTTTGGCTGTAAATCTTTCTTAAACTGGGATTTCTCAAATCAAGCTTATTATTTGTATATTTCTACAACCTCTGCTATGGATATTTTAGACATCTATGAGGTCAATTATTGAAGAAAGTGTGATACAAGCTGTATCAACCAATATTTGGTGAAAATCTGGTGTCCAAACACGGATTTGATATCCCTCAAAGTTTCAGAGATTTAAGTCTGATAAAAAGGGAACCGGTAGCATCTCATATGTCAGATTTTTCCGTGGAATTCTGTGCTGTTGATTCTTAGGATACAAAATCGCAGATGGTTCCGTTTCCGATGTCTTGTTATATTGCAACAAAATCGCCCTTAGCAAGAGGGAATTTTATTTCCTGACAATGTAAAATCCGAAATGCAACCTTGTTCTTTTAGTAAAATTTTATATCTAGATTTTTTTCCTGTATTCTGATAAAAGGATATGAGGGAGTTGGTTTGCGCATTGTAGTCATCAGATGCTAACGCTTCCGTTGGAATAGGCCAACGTCGAAGGTCATTTTATTAATCTTGCATATTTATGTAGACGGTTCAGGTTTTCTCATTTGTAAACATTTTCTGAACGCACGAAAAAATATTAATGTTACTTCCGACTAAATGTTACCTTTCTTTCTGAGATGGTTGTCCTACTATCGATGTAACCCTAATTCTGATGAAATTTTATGATAACTGAAATTGGTGTTCCGTCGAGTATTTCCAGTAGCTCCGACCACATTGCAAAAAATATTGTCGACAGTAAAATTCTTCCAATTAACATTATACAAGTGTTAGAAACCCAAATCTTCAAAACCTTATAAATCAAAATCAAGACAACAATTTATCTCAAAAAAAAAAAAAAATGAATCGTAAACTTAAATTCTTAATGATATTGAACGCCTATTTAATCAATTTCACCTAAAAGAAAGAATAATCACAAAATCTTAACATGCCATAAAACATTGTCAAACGTCCATCTTTTCCCAACACTATCCGACACTTACTCACCTCCCAGAAAATTACTTTTTCTATAAGACATTTTTTTGGTTAAAATTTAGTTCCAATTTGTACATGTGTCTTCTTTCTTTAATACCAATGAGTTTATGGGTTCTTCTAAAGTAAGACCAACACTTTTTAGGTTAATTGCTTGCGATTGCAAAGGATGTTAAAGAAAATCTATAAAAAAAACTCCAAAGAAGAATTAGTAAAATAGAACGAACAAAACTATAAAAAATAAAAATAGTAGTAAACGAGAAATATATAAAATATTGTCCAAATACAATGTAACAGCAGGACACACAAGCTTAAAGGACAATGACTGTATTAACACATAGATAAATGCAAAAGAATCGATAAAAGTCATGTTATATTTAAGAAGATTTAAGAAAAGTAAAATTCTAAAAAAGTACTAAAATGTACTGGTAACAAAAAAAATGTTTTTTCTTTTTAATTTAATTTTCTTATCAATACACAAATCCGTGTTAAAGATATTTTAAAATGCTAAGTATTTAAGTACAGTACCACGCTTCCATATAAAAATCGGCATTCTGTGATACATTGGAATAATATTAAAAACAAAGTTTGAAAACATGGGTTCAAGAATTCAGACATCTCCCACATTTCCTGAAGTTAAATTTTAAATATTGTCCAATTTGATTGGAAAAATCTGAGTTTTTGTAATTTAAATTTTTATATGTTTGAAATAATATACTAACTTTCCAATATCGGAAGAAGAAATCTGGCACTTGTCATATATCTTTTTGTAAAAAATTACATGAATCCAACTAAAATTATATTTGTAGTACATGAAGTATACTTAATAAAATGAATGTACATATACTTGTATAACTCATACGCTTAGATATTCTTTATTTATGTTTTAAATAAAGAAATACGGATAATAACAACAATATTATTTTCATTTTTAATTAAAAGTCTTCAGAATCAGAAGAAATTATTTCGTCATCTGCTGATAATATTATACGATGGTATAAGTATTTTTTAAGTCTTATTTATTTGTGATTTTTCTATTGGATCTATAAATTGTTCTTGAAGATGACAATAAGTTTATTTTAAATAATTTTTGTAGCGTTTTATTTTCCCATTTTGAATTTATAAATTATATTATTCATCAACATATTAATTATTGCTATGAAAAAAATTACGAAATATGTATACCTGGAAAACCACTATTTTTAGAAAATATCTTGCATATTAATACAACAACATATATATTTTTAAAATTAAAAAAAAGAACTGACAGCTGTTCCCTTTGATTATTTATCTGTAGTATGAACAATTTTGAGGATCCATAACTCCCCTTATGGGTCTATATGGGAAATAAAGTTACATACTTTTTAGTATCGGCAAAGAGCCGACAAAAAGAAATAAGTTCGGTTCATAATGCGTTGCTATGTTCATAGTGTTACATGTACAGACCATCTACCGGGGAGACGAAAACTGGAAGTATAGTGCCATTCGTTTCAGATTTTTCATGTTTGTAAACTTTTGAATTATATGTGATTCAAATATGGATGTTAAAGCAGCCAGACCGACATTTATAAATGTACTTAGGAATTTAACTGGCAACTAATCGGTTACATTGAAAACGCTAAAAGTTCTCCTATATCGACCAGTATCTTAGTATTTCTTTAAAGTTTTATAATTTAATACTTTCACAATTGTACGGATTTACTAAAATAATCCTGTGCTGTGCATGATTCCAAAATTTTTATGGACAGACAAGCTGCCAGACGAACAGAAAATGCGATTAACCATGCAACACCATATTTTATTGTATGTCCTTTTAGTATTTTTCAATCAAATAAAGAAATTTCTACAAAAAATATTATTGAAAATCCAAAATTCATGTATTGGAATACAATCTGGTTTTATTTTTGTTCATATCAAATACACATGTGGGTATTGCAATTTGATATTTACAGGTATTTACAGGTATTGAGAGATTTTTACCTAGAAAAACCATATTTGCTTGTAACTTTCGTTTGTTTTCGTTGTTATGTAAAATAAACCAATTTAATAAACAAATTTCTTACACAAACAAATTTGATTGATGAAAGAAAACCAAATAAACTAAATATAAAAGTTAATAATATTTCTATTGAAATTCTTGTTGAAACTCTATTTTAAGTGGGAAACTCAACACAAAAATGATTTATAAGGGATTTCTGATCTTAAAAAAATAAACCAGAGAAAAAAACACAATTGAATATTTTACATTTAATAATTTATTTTTAAATTTAGTATTTCTGTCGAAAAAAATCTAAGGAGTCTTAGCTCGGGAAGTTTTGATAAGTTTTCTCTCTTGAAACAAATGCCACATTACTGTCCTTGTACCATTCAGGAGCTTGTTTACCATTGTGACAGAATGCCAAGTTTGTCCAAAAATAATAAGACACTTTATAAAGTCTTTCGAATGGAAGTAGCAGTTTTTTAAACATTTCTTGATGAACATTTCGGTATTTATAGATCTTGACATATATTTTTCTAAGAAGTTGCGAAAAATCTGCCAGAACATACATTTCGTCATTCAATATACAGCTATGATATTTTTTAAAAAACTAGACATCAATTTCAGTGCTCTGTTTTTGGCCCTCAGAAACTTTTTGAGCCTTGGAACCTGCATTAGATCAAACTTTTTGTACCAGATAATGCGATCACTGAACTCTACGTTCCTACTGGATGTGTTGGGAGCCCTTTTGAAAATACTTTTTATTTTCTGCCTTTAGTAACTTCATGTGGACCATTCCTTCTACCAAAACCAGCTTTTCCATTAACGGACAAGTTCTCCCGAGTTTATTAATATTGAAAACAGTTTGACGGCAGACCTTTGAATGCTTAGCCAACTTTTTATGGAACAAGTTGAGTTTTGATGAAATCTCACTAGTTTAATTAGAATAACAGTATATTAACTTGTATGGCATTTAATATAACTTCACCAACAAAAGTATCAAACAGTTTTAACAAGGAACGTGTGTTAGAATTTTTCAATCTCAGTCCTTAATTATACACTTTATTGTGATCATTAAAAGTTAAATGCTTTAAATTATAAATATAAATATAATAATGCAATAAAGTAAGTCCTTCTTATTGCAAAAGTAATTTCTCTGATTGAACCTTTTTTAATCTTGCATATTCCTGCTTCCGAACACATTTTCGCATCTTGAGTTATTTTCTATTTATGCCATACCTTGAAGTCTTATTTTAATACTTTCCACCACCACAAGTGGTGAAGTGGGTATATTAACTTTGTCATTCTATATGTAACGCTAAGCAGGAATTATATCAGACCCCATAAAGTATATATTTTTGTATCAAATCATAATCTGAGTTGATTTATCCATGTCCACCTGTCTGCTGTCTCACATCCACAATAATTGACAGAGGTCAATGAAATTTGGCTAGATTATTTATTATAGTCCTGAGAAATTTCCTATTTAAAACCAGCAAATCGGTATACACGTTTTATATTATAAAAATGTCAATCATAAATCGACAAATTAGAATAAAATTCCGTCAAAGTGTAAAAAATGTTATAGCAAAAAATATAACTAATTTTGTGACTCATTAAATGTTCCTGTGTTACATTTAAGAAAAAAGTTTTTTTTATTGTTGGCTTCTGTAAGTGTATAAATGAGTGTGTATGTACGAAACATAACGTATTTAATTCACATGCATGTGTTATGAATTAAATAAATATTGTAGATTCGACATAGTCACATACAACATTCTTCATACTTCTATTTTGGTTCTAGTTTAGTAACATCAGTCCACGTTTCCTTATAACTACCCAATCAGGTCCAGAATAAAGTTTCGAGCTTGCGAGAAATTTATAAACATTACTTTTTGAAACAAATTTGGCACAACTATTTTGTAAATAATTTTGTGATTTTTTTATGTTTTGCCTGTAACTTCCATGTAGGTCTTACATGAAAGTTACATGTATACTCTTATTATTGAATGTCATCGGTCACGTTAAATTGTAGTTAAAAAATTAAGTTTCTTACCTGAATAAGAACTCGATGCAGTGTTCCTTCGAGATGCACTGGGATGCTTTCAATTATTTCCAAAAAAAAAATATACCTTTTAAAAATTATCACTCTCAATTATATATTGCTCAGAAATTAAATTGATTTTTTATAAAAGTTATTGCTTTTTAAAAAATGGTGGAAAAACTATAAACAATTGGAAATCGACATAAGTAAAAAAGTTTAAGTAGATTTTATTTGTTTTCTGATTAAGTCTTCCCTGAACTTATTGAAATAAACATTAAATTTCAAACTTTAAATATTTTATATTTTAATTATTAATTTATGTCACATTTACTTTTAACCGTAAGTATTATTTTCACTGTAAACTAAAGCCAAAAGTCATTTGTTGGCCTACTTTCAGTATAAAACATTTATAAATTATTACTATTAACCTTATTTCAAAGTAATATGAAACCGATATAATAGCGATTTTTTTTGAAATGCCACGCATAAAGAGTAAATATGTATTTGTGCAATAACCGACATAATACATTTACTCACACAACTGTCACAACAGACGGAACTCAATCGTAGTAAAAATACAATAAATAAATTGTGCCAACTGCAGTACAAACAAATACACGCATACACTTTATTTTTACCACAAAACCATAGACATATAGAACAACACTTAAAAATTAACACATCTACACATACTTCTATATTAACAAATATATATATATACATACATACATACATACATACATACATACATACATACATACATGTATTTAAATATTGAGGTATTGAAATGTGTCCTCTAAAGAAATCGACACACAAAATGAGCAACGACAATAATAAATATATACATGTGAGTGTATAGACATATTATATCACTGTGTGTGTATATGTGATAGAAATGCTAACAAAGAATTCTTGAAAATGACACGATTTAATATGAGCAAAAATTTGAATTTCTCATATGAAACCATAAATTCTCCTTCATATATTCACTTTTAGCAGTATTTTGCAGTTTGCGAAAATAATTCTCAGCGGGCGTAATTTGTGGTAGACATTCAGTGCTCTTAAAATTTATATAAATTGCAGAGAAAATTCAATGAGAAAGTGTTTAGCGGAATTTGTGTCATCACAAAAAAATTAAAATTTTAGAATAAAACACAAAATGTGTCTTTTTTTGAAAAACTATTGTTTAGATATGGGTGATTCCATGATTCAGAAGGTAACTGAGAAAAGAAGTTCAAATATATCGTTTCAGAATTAAAGTGTTTTTAACTAATATCTGAGCCAACCGTTTAAATTGAATGGCAGACAGGAATGTTACATTAGACTACATGAAATCTTAAATACCCCTCGCATTTACATTTTTTGATAATACTGCAGTAGGAAATATTGTCTCATATTCTTAAAATTGCTTTTATATGCCGATAATATTCTAACCTTCCATTTCTTATAAATGAAGTCATATTTTTTAAGACAAAAAAAATTTCAATTTTATTGCAGAATTTTCTAATTTAGTAGACAAATTTCATTACGTTTGAAAATGCCCAACAGAACTTTTCTGTCCAATAAAAAGAGATCCAAAATAAATTTCTTCATGATCAGAAATATTCCAATAGAGAAATTAAACATTTTTACAAAATTTTCAACAAAACCTAACTATGTCGTTCAAAGAGTTAGTTAACGAACTTCAATGAAATTTGTTAATATATAAGAATTTTATGAGCTAAAACCCGTTCTTCGGAAAGATGTTTTATATGGGAGCTATATCAAAATGTAGGTGGATATACCTCAAATTATATATATGTGGAAATCAAAGAAAAAAATGAACCGATATTCGGCAAATTAGTAAAATATATTTATGAAATTGATTTATATTTAAAAGTTATATATACTTAAAGCCATTTCCGGAAGGGTTTTTGTTTGAGAGCTTTGTTAGATTCTTTGAATTTACTATTATATCGAATTAAGTACGTACGGCAAATTGCAGAAAAATATCTGAAAAAAATTTCACGGCACATCGATTTTGTTTAATATCAAAATTTTACATATTTTATCCTATAACCGTTTTCTTACTGATTTAATTTTATTGATTAAATTACAATTACAAAGAAACCTGCAGCGGTTGTTAAATTTGAAATAGTTTTAATTGAAATTTTCTAAGGACTTTCTTTTGAATTTTGACACTCTCTATAACTTTGTTTCTACTGAATTTATATGTTATTTGCCGACCTTGAGAGCTATAACAAAAATCAATCACAAGTTTTGCTAGAATCGGCTTATTATTGTGGATATTATAATGCATAATTAAACATAATTTATATACTTTTTTATTTTTTAGATTATAAAGAGTGGACCACATTTTGATGCTTAAGAATTTAATTGGAATATCGATGATTTCTACAACTGAGTTTCAAACGGTCACGTATTTAAAGTGAAGAAAATGTCGCTCTTCTTTAAATAAAAAAAAAAACTTTATTTACTTCTTAAAACTAATCACAGCGAATAAACAACTCTAATACATTTAAATTTATCTTTCGATCGAATTTTAAACAAGTCGGGTAATATGTGCTAGAAGAGTAAGCACCTTGCAAATTCTAAGAATGGAATTACCCATATCAATACGTGATATTTTTTATATCTTTGAAATATTTGTATATCTAAGCTTTAAGCGTTTTTTGGCAAAAAAGGAAATGCTTAATTAAGATAAATACTCGACTGCAATTAACATTTTCAGATTTAAATACATGCATATTTTTGGAACAGAGAACAAAAAAAGAAAAGAACTGAATCACATTTTGAGGGAAACTGAACAAAACTATGCAGAATTTTTGCTTTTGAGCTACAATTAGTAAATGAATGTGTAGATGTGTATCTAAATATGTACAGTGTATGTTTGAATATATGTATGTATGAATATATGAATAGTCAGTGTACAAATGGTGGTTGCCTTGGTGTTGGTGCGGAAATTTGTGTTTAAAAAAGACGATGAAGAAAAAAAAATTGGAAACTCTGTAGTGATTTTCACTTTGCCATCAGCTGCCATGCAGTGGTTATTGTGGTGTACAATCGCACAACTCACACTTACACTTTATACACATATGTAAATGTGTGTGTGTGTGTGCCTTTATATGTATGTGTAACAAAAGTGTTTTGTGTGCACATACACATATGTAAATATATGAATGTGTCTGAATTTTGGCATAACGTCAACTCGTCTTGTTGATAGTATTTTATTTTTCCTCCTTTCACACAAACACTTAAATATATTTGTACAATACATTTACACATTCACATATACTCACATTCATGCAAACACTCAAACTCACACTTTCCCAGCAGGGGAGTTGATAGCATGAGGCGCTACTGAATGAAAGAAAAAACAATTTTTGAAAGCAAAAAAAAAAAAAATTGAGGAAAAAACTTTCATTTAAAACACTACTCGTTTTTACTATTAAAGCAATGTCTTTTTGATGCATTTACGCTTTCCTGAAGAAGTGAAGAAAAAAATCGAGAGAGAAAAAAACTTCTACTCTAGTTGCTTTTTGTGCTGTTAACTACTTGCAGATGTTTAAAGCAATATTCATGCTATACCAATGACTTTCTTTTGGCAGACATTGAAGATATGACATTAATTTCAAGTGAAATTGCATAGAGGGAAGAAATATTAAGTTAAGGCAATCTAAAAAATCTGTTTAAATTATTTATATATCTTGGATATATTAAATATTGATATTTAATTTTTTGTGTCAGTTGTTAATTTTAATGAGAATTTGTTGTAAGTTTAAAATAATAAGTTTTTTTATGGAAAATATTAAAAATTTGGAAGTGTGGTAAAATAATATACAATGAGAGTTCTCGAATTTGATATCAACTACTTCCTCAAAGAACTGTTTTATTAGACAAGGTAGGGTACTTCCATTTAAAGCAAATATTGATTATTGAATATTTTAAGAACTAATACAGTGAGAATTGTCAAATTTGGCCCCAATTTCATTAATATTAAAGAGAGGGTATTAAGATTTCATCCCAATTGCTTTCCCAACTTTTACTGGTGAATATATAGAACGAATTGGATCAGGGGACTGATCTCCAACAATTTTTTTAGATAAAATTGTGTAAAAACAGGACATACACACGGAATCGCACAATCATCTCAGGTTTCATATGATTTTTCTTAACATCGTACACTGAATAATAAGGTTAATATACCCTCATTCACCAACTAAAGATGGTATAATTTTGAAATTAACAAAATATAAATCTCCAAATTGGCTGAAAAAAATTCCGTTGGAAATATATTGATCTCCTGTGAATAAAAGTTAACAAGGATAATAAAAATGAGCAATCTGCAAGACGGACCACATCAATGTGTTTATGTATCGTAGGCTTCAAAATAATCTTTAAAATGGTTATTTATTTAGCAGAGAAGCGAGATGGTATAATCGGATTCTTATAGCAACTTTCGTTTTTCTGCTGCAATTTGTTGGAACAGTTATTTAACAAAATCCTTGAATGAGCACTCGATAATGAATTTATACCACTTAAATAATATTTTTGTATTGGACCACAGATTTACCATAAAAACTGAAATCATAAAGCTGGAATTAATGGTCAACTATTACACGTTTAGAGCTTAATTGCAAAATTCAGTCTTATGCATATAACAATATTTCCCGTCGGTCCATCTAAGAAAATATTAAGAAATCGAATTTAATTTCTTAGTCTATATTTGAGTAAGAAGCAACGAAAGATTTATAACTTTGTAATATTTTATATTAAGTTGTCTACCAAATGCAAAAATTCATGAAATTTTCTAAATTATTTTCAGAAATATGTGATATTGAAAACTCGAAAGTAAATTAACATGCCTTTTCCCCGTCCCCATATGTGTCAAATCAGTGTTACCGTTGTGATTTTTTAAAAAGTCGTACGAAAAGGGGATTTGGGAAAATAAAGTCGCATCTAAAAGGTGATTTGTGGAACAAAAGTCCCCACCTATTTAATTTACCAAGATTGACACTTTCTGAATTCTTCTAAATTTCGAATTTTCCCTGTTTCACATTTAATTTAGAAATATGCTTGAAAAATAACCAACGATTATTTTTTAATGTTATACGATTTCTATTTCTTTTTATAGAAGTTCCTATGATGAATTTGTATGATTCCAAACATTAATTTTTCATTATTGATACGTAAGCCAAATTATTGAAATATAATAAAAATATTTATTATAAAAAAGGAAACAAAAAGGGGATATTTGTAAAAGTACACAAAAAGTCACACGCAGTTGAAAAAGTCGCAATTTGTGACTTAAGTCGCACCAACGGCAACACTATGTCAAATTAATAGTAAAATTTCCTCTTAAGCATTCTATCTACGTTATATTTAAGAATTAGTTTTTCAATCACATTTAACTTTAAAAGTAACGTAGTATCTTTCATAGCGACTTTTCCGTATAACCTCTTTTTTAGTGACAAAATACCTTTATACATTTGCAAATATCAGTTTGATTGTGAGTGATTTTCCATTTATGCTACTGTGTCTACGTTTGCAGTTAATGAAAATTTCTATATACGTTTATATGTATGTCTATGTGTGTGTGTGAAAATTCTTAAGTGTATTATTTCACCTGATTTTCCTCGACACTTTATGTTATCGAAATGCAATCACACACAATTTTGGTTCTTTAGAGAATTTCTGTTTCATTTTTTTCTTTTGCTTTTTTTTGAATTCACAATATTTTACATTCATTTTACCACTGCATTATGACAACTCAAAGACAGACGAAATGAACCTTAAGGCTTCATTTCTAGAATGTCAGAGAAATATAAAGCGGCTTTGTGGAAAATGTAATTTAAATGCAATACGTTATTATTAAAATGAGACAGAAATCAGGAAATAATGAAAATTAAATGTTTACTATATCTTCACATATATCACTCCCCTTTTGTATTTCTTCAATAAAATATAATGAAAAATCATGCATAATTTAAAAGTTCATTTTATAAAGTGAATTAAGGTAGTAAAAATTAATATGTGTGTGTGTATGTGTGTGAGTAGAGTTTAAGAAATAAATAAATTATTTTTTGATTGCAACAAATGTAAATGTAAGAACATGTTTAAAGAAATGTTGGATAATAAATTAATTCATTACGATTTATTATGTCAGCACAATTTGTAAAGTTTCTCTACACTTTTGCTAAAGTTTTTGTATGTGATTAATTGTCAAGATAACAGAGAATTTCAAAACTTTAGAACTTGTTGTTTGAATAAAATATTTATTAAGTAAATATTTTTTTAAATTATGATCTTATTTAAGTCTTTATTAAAATTAAATTATGAATTTATTTAAAGTATGAAAAATTAATTTTTTCTTAACCTTCAAAGAATAGATTTGGACTTAGTAAAAATATGATTTATATTAACTATATTTGTCAATCTTCCATCTTATTGTTGGCACCAATTAACTTTATTTCTGGGTAGTTAAATTTACCGCTATGTATGTTGGATGCTAAAAGTCAATACGGGGCAGGACAATATTTTTGCGATAGTTGATAACAACTTAATTGGGTTATTATAGAAACCGTGATTTTGGCTCAGGGAAACCATACTTATAACGTCAACAATAAATTTCTTCTTTTTTTCAAATTATTTTTATATAAGCCCATAGATTTTACTGTAAATCTGAAAAATATTAATTTTTTCCTTTTCAGATCTTATTAAACTTTATACATAATTTAACACAAATAATCAAAAAAGGAACAGCTGTCGGTTTTTTCTGAATTTGCAAAAGGAAAATAATAAAAAGGGAACAGTTATACATACTTAGGGTAATAATGAAAAGATAAAGACAATTTTTTATTTTACAAAATAAGCACTTTCTCCACAAAATAACAAATTCTTAAAGTTAAAAAACGGAAACGCGTATGCATTTTTGATACCATTTATATACTACCACAACTTGTGAAGAAGATAAAGAAAGAAACGTTAAGAGTAATTTATTATAGGGTCGAAATTAATAAATATATTCTTGTATCAAATTGAAAAAGTCTGAGTCAATTTACCTACGTCCGTCTGTCTGTCTGTTTATTGCTGGCACAAAGTTCAATGAAATTCATTGAACTATGAGAACTTTATATAGTTCTGAAGAGTTTCCTATTTAAAGTCAGCAAAATCAGTTAAGTATGCTAAAAGACGTAGACGATATCTGAAGCAACCTTAATTTGAAATCGGCAAATTAGAACGAAAATTTATACAATATTAAGTTATATGTAAGTAATTATCATTTCAAAAATTATCAAAATCGGATCAATAGAAAAAAGTTATATTGTATATGTTTGTGAGTGTAATGTGAATGTAAATGTACATGTAAATGTAAAATAACATTCTTACTTCATGCGCATTTGTTGTGAAGGGAATAAAAGAATGTAGCATGTAGCAAATGTAGCATTCTTATTTGATTTTATTTTATTATATTATTTTATTTAGTTTTGGGAAAGAAAAATTATATCAACTTTATAAAAATACTGTTAAGTTGTCTCTCATTAAAACATGGGTGTGTTTCATTAGTTACTGAAGAGATAGTGAGACTTGACTTTTATGTTTTCTAGAATTCTTTGACTGCTCTGGTCTTTCTTGTGATAATTTGATTTTCAACAGCTCAGAAAAGAAATATGCTTCTAAATCCACAATCATGGATATTTATTCTCTCGTTGATACGTAATGAATCCATTTTTCATTTACGAAAATATTTATGTTATGAATAGTGTTTGTGTGATATTTGAACACACAAAAATAAGTTACCTGTCGACTCATAATTATTTTTGAAAAATTTAACGATTTGCATCTGTTCGTGTGTTTGGCCGTCCGATTAGGTATCAGTACGTGTATCGTTGTTTGGAAGATTAGAGATAATCAATGGTTAGTTTAAGGTATTCTAAAGCTCACGGACTGAATGGACCCGTTTTGAAATGATCACGCAATACGTAAGATAATAAGTAACTAGTGTACATCTGAAACAAGTTCGAAGCAGTAGACGCAATGAAGTGATCCTTTAAATCAGGATTCAATTTTAATGCTCTTTTAAAATTATGAACATCAGCCATTATTTTGGATAATTCTGCTTCTATAGCCTTCATTATTTCCACATTCACAAATGATCTTAAGCGGCATTAATCTCACATAATTGTTAGTATTAAGAATATGTTTATATTTGAAGTAAACAAAACGTAATATCGAATTCTGCATTTTGTTTTAGTATCAAAGTTCTTCATGTATTTAATTTTAATATATTATATTTCTTGTTTTGGTTATTTTAAAAATTCTAATGCTTCGTATAATGAATATGTATTTAACATATAAATGCCATATTAATCATACGCATCCGATATGTAACTTATTACAGGTGTTAAATAATTAAATTGTTATAATTTCAAAAAAAAGTTTATATAATCTAATTATCTCATTAAATAAAACTATATCATTAGTTATTGATTTTTCAAAATGCAATAATACACTGCGTATGAGTGATATTTACTTAATACATTAATAACACAATAATCATACGCATTATATATGTAAACCAGAATTTAATTGTTATAATTTGTAAAATGTTACAAAAAATTGATAAAGTTAATTAACTAAAATTGTTATTTTGTTCATTACTTTTTAGTTAAAATGCAAAAAAAATAATAATAATAAAATAAAAGTAGTTTTTTCCCTTTTGAATTTTATTAAATTTTCTATAAACTTTTTACAAATAAATGTGTTTCAACATATTGATTTTATTTTTAATTTAGAGTAGTTCCATTCAAAAACAAAACTAATATTTATATTCTATTGTACAATATAATTGTACTATTCTAGCGAATAGTTTGCTAAACTTTTCAAACAATTTCATTATGAAAAAAATCGCTCTTTTATTGTTTAATGGTGATTGATTTTTTTGTAGTTTCTGCTACAAATGGTTATTTAATAACAGCGCAAATAACTCTATATACAATTCAATCTGCGAAGAGAGGGGAAGATTTTCATAAAATGTCAATTCGAAAAAATATATATATTTATTTTTATTTTGTGTTCACTTTACAGATATTGTAAAAAAATATATCATACACAAGTCAATTGGTATTGTTTGTGTGATATTGTTGATTCTTTTTTATATTCTTTTTTATTATATATTTTTGTTTTGTTTAGTACATTGCAAAAATCATATCACTTATGTGTAGAGGTATATGTTTATATACAGTGGCAGACAAAACTGAAGTAAAGAACTAGAAAATTTATTTAAGAGGCAGAAAACTTTATTTAATTTAGATTAATTTAGATTCCTCAAAATTACCACATAAGATCGCGAGAAAAAGCGCACCGCGGTACACCACAGGGTGTTTCATTTATCCATACTTTTGCGTTGTCACGGGCAAGGAGTCTGAACAATCTTTGTAGAAAAGTGGAACAAATTGACAACATGGTTCTATGTTGGGCACAACCAAGAGAGTTATTTGTCAATACCGACAAAACGGAAATCTGAATGATTTTACGAAGAACTAAAATTGTCAGTTATGACAATCAAAGGATGTGCTGCTTGAGAATAAGTGGTGCTATGAATACAATACTTTCAAGAGCACTAAAACAATTAAATTTAAAAGACTGAACATAAAAGCCTTTAAAATGAATGTTCGAAATGAAACTGCCCTTGAAGTGTACCGATCCCAAACTACTAGAGAATGGATAAATAATGGACACAAATAATATTATTAATATATTTTGTGGATGATATAATTTGCATTAATACAGATTGATATAGGATGAAAACGTATTTATACGCCCGTAGGGACTAATTACTTAGCACTTACTTCCAGGCAGGATAAAAAGACAGGACTGGAACTCTTTACAGATGTACCAGAAACTGATGTACCATTATAATATATTTCTTCAAAGAGGAAATACAAGCGTTGGGATATATAATTTCGGTAGCTTTCAGATTTTTTTTTTATCAAAGTAATGCTAATGGGTCTATAAATATCGTTATCCATATTTGAATATTTATATACTGCAATAGGTGAACTCTGCAATATTTAAAGAAATACTTTTGATTAATTGCATAAATAAACTTTAAAAGTTCACATTGTGAGAGGCCATCCACCACTGAACGCAGTTATTGACCAGAATTCAGTCCATAAGATTTATGGACTTATCCAATATAGGTTGCATAATTTCTTAGCCTGGAGTAAACTAAAATATAAACCAAAGCAATTACTGCCACAAGTGGTGAAGAGGGTACGTTTTCTTTCCGTTTGTAGCACCAATAATAAAGCACCTAAAATGCCATAAAGTATTCTTGCATTAACACAAAATTTATTTCGATTTATGTTTCATTTTCATACGATTTACTCTGTATCTCCGCAAACTTTCGTAGTCATCATTTGAATTTGGCAGTTATCTCTGGTTTCCTGTTTTATATACATCTGAAGGTTAATGTTGCTCGTCAATTTCTCAAGATTTTCTAACCATTATATATGATCCAAATGACGAAGTTATGTGAAAGTCTTCATGCTCCTCTCTGAGCAGACATAGAAGTTTTGGGTGAAATTTAGGCGTTTTAGAAGAATTATCTTCTGAAGAATTTATTTTTGTCTTAATTTGGCATATCATTTTGGAATACATAAACAAGATAGCCATCAGTGGTGGTGTATGGCAAAAAATGAAAGCATGAATCACTGTTATTGCCCAAAAAATTCAACTTCTTAATTTAAACTTTAGAATACCTAATCATATTGAACGTAATTTTTATCCTCTACTGTATATATATTTGTGTGATTTGTTTTTTATTTAACTTTCCGCAAAATAAAATGAAACACACACACACAAATGCTTGTGTATTGTTGTTAAGAGTTTGATTTTTATGATTTTCAATGCCTTTTTACAGGCGGTTATTGTGCACTTTTATGCTCAATCAACAATTTTTTTTCCACCACTTCTTCACTCAAGTGGTCTATGAAAAATTCAATGAACCTGGTTAATGCAGATTGAATAAAAAGGAAAAAAGAAAATCACATAAAAAAGAAATAAAGTAAAAAATAAATACGAAGATAAAATTTTTACACGATGTTTAGGTATTTCTTCTTCATGATTTTTCATGACAGCTAAACGAAAAGAATTTATCGTTTTAATAAATTCGAATAAAAATCTTTTTCCTATAAAGAAATACTTTTATAATTATTTTTTGTTTAAGTGAATTTTCTCAGATTTAACTCAAGAAAAATTTATTGAAATAAGTATATGAAGAAAGTGATTGTGAAGTTTTTGTTTATGAATAAAGTTTTACAGAAACTTATCGAAATAATTATTTTTTATATAAATTAATTTATAACTTCGTGTGTGTAACGTGTGACTGAAAAAATCTGTGTATGACATTTTGTTATGTTTATGTTTTGATTAAGTTTTATTGATTTATTAATTTGTATAAATGACATTTAAGTTATTTCCATAACAATGAAATTTCTAGAGAATAAAATGTTATAGTCGGTACTGCCAGACTATGTAAAACCCTATATATTGATTATAAATAGTAGTGACGTGAAATTAATGAATGACTCTCGTAAAATAAAATTTTCTGATTTATTTTTAAGTGTGTAGTACATTATTGAGACCCTAAGATTTATGAGAAATTTATGCGATTGAAAATTAATTTCACTGAATGGTTATATAGAACTAGAAAAAACTATGGACCGACCCGCTTGATTTTGCACATATTTTTGCTTATATTTATCATAAATTGACCAGTCATATTACAATACTAATGTATATGTAAGATTTATGCCCCTTAAAATGATGTTTGAAAGGGGGTTTGTATGGGATCTATAAGAAGCAATAGATTAAACATCGTAAATTTGGCACATCAATTTAGAATATTATTAGACTTACTAGTGACAAACTTCGTTAAAATTGCTTCTTATTTGGATTTTTAAGAAAATTTATATGGGAGGTACTTGATATATTTAACCGAATAATGCCAATTTCACCTGTACACTGCTCATAACTTTTGCATGGACAGCCAGCCGAACAGACGGACTGTGTGGTTTTAACCATTATTTTGCACGATAAAAACATCACTACGAATGGATAATACCCAAACACCTATGGTTGTTGTTCGGTTAGAGTTAAAATACTCTTCTTTCAATATACAGATATCTTATACCAACTACATACTCTGCGATGGTAATCGTCTGGTAGCGGCACAGTTTTTATGTCCTTAAATATACATTTGCTTATGTTGGAGAAACTGCAGTTTATTTCATGCAGCATTAGCATATCTCAGTTAAGTGAGTGATTGAGCAACTTCGGCGTCCACTATAGCAGAACTTTTATTTGGTTCCTCATAATTTAAATATAGATCCATGCAAACAAAAGAGACTATGAACATTCTGAACAACTTTAGGTGTAATCGAAGTAATTTATTTTCTTTCTTTTTCAGAAGATAAGTGATCACCATTGGGGTCATCACATAATTTCTGATATTTATCTTAGCTTGGGGTTTTTAAATTTGTTCATATATTTCCAAGGTGTTTTCATTGCAGTGGTCTATAGCACGTGTAATAATTGTAGTATTTTGGAGAAGGAGGTTTATTAAAGCTTTGTTATTGATAAGGCTGGGTTTGGCCGACGGTAGGAAAGTCATACAAAAATAAGACTGAATATCTGCAATTATAAACTGTATTTATATAATTTATGCTCAGTAGAAAACTAAACTCTGTACAATTGAAAGTTATTGCCACTGGACAATATACATTGGGAGCGCATACAAAAAATACGGGTCTTCCTTTCAACAGATTTGCCGTGATAATTCTGGATAATAAATACGTATAATGTACAGATTACAAAATATTTTCATTTTCTTACTGCAACTGACTGGTTAGTAAAGAAATATTGGTATATCTACGGATTGAGATTTACCAACAAATCATATTTTTCGTAAAATTATTCCTAAACAATTTGGCACTTGCAGGACCGCTTTTCACGTATTAAATCATTTTGACCTCTTGATGTTCTTCAATTATTCTTTTTTTTGGCTCATGATTTAATATTAAATTTTATTTTTATTGTGTCCTGCTTCTAAGAGTGTTACAATAATAACAAAAGTATAAGCATAAACCCATATGTAGTATTGCTTAAGCTCAAATAAAAAAGATATATACTTATAAATATATATGTACATATAAAAATATATATAATTTTTATTATATTGCACGTGTCAAGGTTTTTATTCATACATTTTAATTCACATATTTGCTGTTAGGTTTTTATTGTTGGTTGGCTTAATGTTGCCCGTAAAAAAGGCGTTACCAAAAGATTTACAGTGTGATATTTTTGTAATTACACTGGACAAAATTTTGTTGAAAAGTTGTGGAATAAATTTTTGTGCGGAGTACAAAGGTCCATAAGCTTTTAATAAATTACATTATTATAAGTTTTCTTTTTTTATCTTTTGAAATATGTTGATAAAAATGTTATCCTTTTAACTCTATACATTTTTACGTATGATTAATATTTTAGTTTTTTATTAATTATACTCCGGATATGAGTTTGAAAAAAAATATTTTCACTTTCATTATTTTTTTTTTTTTTTTTTTTTTGTTGCTTAGAGTTTGTTCCTGTCTTAAGGCTCGAGCTACCTTAAAAATCATTGTAATAACTACGTGAATCTATCCTTCTTCAGAATGTTTATGATAATTCCGTTTACTTATATTAATTTTCTTAAACAGCTCAATCTGATGGCAGTATTATTAGGGTTGGCCGCATCGCAACTCCTATCTATTTATAGAGATTAATGTTAAGTTTCTTAGGATTTTTTAAGGATTTGTGGATCTATGTTTTTAAGAGTAGGTTTCAAAGAAGTGTCACTATTCATAGAAAGCACTTTTTATAAATTATATCACTATATTAAAGGGAAATCATCGTAAAGCGGTAATTTTTTGTAACTTTCTTATACTAATTGATATTCTATAACTTTTGTTCTTTTAACATCTCCAAATATTGTAAAGTTTTTTAGAAATTCCATTATAGGAAATATAAATTTGAACGATTAGATTTTTAAATGGGGAATAAACTGAAAGTATATCGTATAACAGGTTAAGTGACCCACAATATTTATTATTATTTTTGTTGTTTTTATATAAATCTTTTATGGGTTCAAAAGAACAAGCATTTACCAGGAAAAGGTAGCTTAAGTTTCAAGAAAAGTTTTTGCTTTGAACTTAATTTTTTATGATAGAATTTTCAACGTAAATGCCGATATAAATAAAGAATATCCATTCGAATATATTATGGAAAGCCCATTTCTGACAAGAATTACCAAAATTTCGAGAGAAAAACTCTATGTCGGAGTTACAGCTAAATGCAGTCTGCACGACACTTCAAAAGTGAATAAAAATTTAATAATTATGTAGCAGATTGAAGAATTAGTTTATAATTAGTTTATATTTTCTGTTATATATAAATTTATATATAATAGATATATTTTAGCTAGATGTTTACAATAATAATTGTTTTTAATTTCAATAGAATGAGCCAATATTTAAATGTGTTAATTGCATAAATTATGGGAAAAATTGTATTAAAGTCCCAATATAATTCAAGGACAGAGCGTGTAAAAAATTTTAAGAAATTATCTTTGAAATTCTTTATTATATGATTAGAGTAAATCAAAATTTTTCTAAAAATCCGATTTCGTTGACATTTGGAAGGTAAAAATATATAGTTCTGTTTAAATCCAATTACTTTTTATCAAAAATTTTTGAAAAATATTTTGTAAAAATTTTTTGGTTACAAACTGATACAAGAATATATGGAGTTTTATATATTTAATGCGAAAAAATCGTATTTTCGTATTATTCACAGGATATTACAAAAAGTATACTCTCATTAACCTTATGGTAGTGAAGGGTTCAAAAATCAAAAGGTAAAAAGGTAAACAAGTTTACTAATTTTCTGAAAAAGAACAGTTTTTAAAGGAAGCTATCTGAAATAGGAATTTTAGATATTTAAGATTATGGAGTTATACAAGTCTCTTCATATTATATTGACTCTGAATTATTCCAAAGAAAAACTTTATGAAAAATTGAACTCTACCTAAACTTTTCTCTCAGTTTAAAAAAAGTTTGTAAAAGTTTGTACATATGAAACAGCTTGTCCATTCGTATGTGTAACAAAAACAAAATTATGTTATTGTTTTTTTTTTTAAATTTATGTTGTCATGTGCTTTCTTTCCTGGTGCCTCCCGTTGTCCCCAAAAAATTTTAGCTACCAAAATATAATTCATCATATTAAAACATTTCTGCTTTTTTCCTTCATTTCATACATTTTCTTACTCTTTTATTTATATTCCAATAATTTCTTTCAAGTTTCTTTTTTCTTACTTCTTTTTGTTGATTCAGCTTTCACAACCGTCTAAATGAATCTAAGAGGTATTTGCAAACTTCTTTTTCCTTCTACTTTTACTGTTGCTATGCCTGTTATCGATGTTGCTTAAGCTGATGTTGTTGTTATTATTGTTTGTATTGCATTTGATATTTATTAAAAATCCATGTAGATACAACAACGACTATAACAATTTTTTAGCGACAGTACACATAGTACGTGCTCAATCAACATTATTGAATGCGTTGATTAGATGTCTATAAATACGTGTATTAGTGTTAGTATAAATGTCTTGCTCTAGTTTGTTAGTGTTAGTATAGAATAAGAATATTTATGTGTGTATACCTGTGTGTGTTTGTTTATATATCCACGTGAGTTATTTTATGTTTGCTTATTGTGGTTCCTAACGAGATTTCTTAATATTCAAAGTGGTTTTCTATGTTTTGTGTGTGTGTAACCAGTATGTGCGTGTATATATTTTTTGATTATTAAGTAATAATCAAGTAAATACATAAATTTGAAGTATGAAATTAGGTAAATTGAATGAGATACGTGTAAATCAAATATAATGATTCTCTTCATGTCATAATTTATTTTTACTCATAAACCTAAATTAGAAAAAATTGGATAGAAGATCTAATTTATTTATCTAAAACGAATTTTATTTAAAAATGTTCTAAAATTAAAAAAAAAATATGATTTAATTGGAGAGATAATTAGATAAAGCTTATAATTATTTGTAGAAGTGAAATTTTTATTGAAACTCATTATAATTTAATTGGAAAGTGTGAAGTAATTAACACTACGTTACACCAGTCATACATTCGAATCAGCAATAAAATCAAAAACAGTTCTAGTTCAGATTCTAGTCACGCTTTTAGTTCAGATTTTAGTTCATATTGTTGTTCAGATTCTAGTTTAGATTTTAGTTCAGGTTCCAGTTCTGATTCTAGTTCCGATTGTAATTCAGATTTCAGTTCGGATTAAGTTCAGTTCTAGTTCAATTCTAGTTCAGTTCAAGTTTAGTTCTAGTTCAGTTTAACTTCAGTTCTAGTTCAATTCTAGTTCAATCCTAGTTCAATCCTAGTTACGTTTTTGATTGGTTCTGTTTTCGCCTTATTTAGTTGTCTAGAATTATCTGTTGTCATGTTGAATAAAACTGCACGAGGTAAAATGTTAAGTACATTCTTATATAACTTATAATTTAGATTTTATAAATAGTTTAGAATTGAATCAAATTTTTATTTTTATTTGAGAATATAAAAATAACGTCCAGTTTACAAAAAATTCGTGCATTATAACCTCCAAAAAAATAATTGTATTCAACAACTCTTGTAAGTGAAAAATAACATTAATTGTTATTGAAATAAATATTCGGCATAAACAATAGAAAAAGTAGAGAAAATAAAAGTCATTGTTATACTTCACATCACATTTGTAACATTTGTTGTTGACATGTAAATATTTAAAAAAATATTAACATATAAAAATATTTACAATTATTTCGTGTTTGTTTAGTTGCTGTCAAATATATTTGTTGTTGCTTTCAATTTCATTTATTATTTCTTTTTTTTATTTGTATATGTATTTAAACCTACATAATATTATTTACATTTGTATGTAGAATATGAACAACATTTTTGTTATACATGTGAGTATAGTTTAGCTTTTGACGTTTATTTTATTGTAAAACAACATCAACATTAAGAGTAATAACAAATATGTATGTATATTTTTATTTTATAAATAAAAGAAGAACACATACATTTACAAATAAACTACAACAAAGAAAGTAATGATGATATTGATGTAGTTCATGGTGTTTGTTATTATTGTTACTTACATTTACATAGAATTTTACTCAAGGGTATTGTTTACTTATACTTTTACATAATGCAAAAAATAAAAAAAAAACGAAAAAAGTAACACAACAATTTTATATAAATATTCCAAAATATTCTCTGTATATTTATTTTATATGTAACATGCAAAAATTACAAATATATAAAATATATATGAATTTGTATATAAAAATATACAAATACGATTTTAATTTTAGGCTGCACAGTGGTTCTGGCAATTATCGTTAGATGGCAGGGGTTAAATTTATTTTTCTGTATTTAATTGTTAATAAAATCGAGGATTTAACTTAAACTTGATTTTTTTCTATTTATTTTATAGAAAATTCTAATTTTTAATCAAATTATATTTTTTAAATTTCTTTTTTAAGTAAAACTTTGTTTTGAAAATATTAACCAATAAAGATATATTATATAATTGTTCATCAGAAACTGAACCTTAAGTGAAAAATATATTTTGTGAAAATTAAAATTAATTTTTAGTGAAAAGTTATTATTTTTGTAAAAATTTTATTTTTGGTTAAATATTTCATTTTTTAGTGAATAAATAAATTTTTAATGAAAGATTACATTTTTAGTGAAAAATTCAAGTTTTGGTAACATATTGAATTGTTGAGAGAAATTTTTGAAGAAAAATTTAATTTTTGTAAATAAATTTAATTTTTGGGGAAAATTTAAATTTGATGAAAATCTACATTTTTAGTTAAAAATCAAATATTTGTTTATTTTATAAATTTTGAATAAAGGAATTTTTAATACTTTTTTCTAGTTTCAGTAAAAATACAGATTGAGTTTTTGACGACAAATTTAATTCAAAAGGAAAGCTTAATTTTCGATTTTAGTAATATATAAACATTTTTGGTTAAAAATTTTGTATGTGTAAATTTTATATGCAATGTTAAATATTAGAAAAAATTAGAAAAATTTTTTTTTTTGAAGAAAATAATCAAATAAAAATAAATTTTTTGGAAGAAATAATATTTAGTAAATAATGAATTAATAACTGAACTATAAATGAAATGAACTGGGCAAAAATCTGAACTTGAATCTGAATTAGAAGAAAAACTGTTATCTTAACTAAAAGAAGAGCTAAAAGAAGAAATGAAAAAGAACTGAACTATAACAAAACCAAAATTGAAATAGAACAGTACTAGAATCTTATCTAGAAATGAAATAAAACGGAGCTAAAATCTGAAGTAGAATCTTAACTAGAATATGAACTGAAATTTGAACTAGAATCTGACTTTGAATAAAAACTGGAATCTGTACTCAAAGAGTCTTAACTTACTGTACTAGAATCTGGACTAGAATCGTTCGCGACTATATACCGAATTTCAGTGAAATCAAACAAGATATGATGTGATTTTTCATTTTCTGCATTAAACTTAACAAAAATTTCATAAGTTTTCTTGACCTTGATATATCAATAAATTCTATAAACTTTTAGGAGTAAAAGATTAAAATTTAGAACGATGGAATCATAAAAATTCATTAACAGTACTTCTAAGAAATACATAAGCAATTGTTGATTACTATTCAAGCGTATTTTTAATTAAACCGGAAACTGATCGAATTCGTAATAAAAAAACTATTAAAGTGTAAGGTTTAGGTAGATTATATATTCGACAAATCACCTTTTTCTTTATTTTCAAAAAACCTCCTCATTTGTGTGAATTTTTTAAAAATCTCATAAAAATAGTATACGCAATTTATTACTCATACGTATTATTTGTTTTGTTAAGAATTTAAAATATCACACTTTTTCAATATTAAAGTGTAAAGTAATGCGTAAAATACAAAGTTATCTACCTAAATTAATTCCCTTCTCTGACA
This sequence comes from Cochliomyia hominivorax, assembly GCA_004302925.2. Classification (NCBI taxonomy): domain Eukaryota; kingdom Metazoa; phylum Arthropoda; class Insecta; order Diptera; family Calliphoridae; genus Cochliomyia; species Cochliomyia hominivorax. The sequence goes on from PYHX02000158.1 coordinate 29,263,415, forward strand.
TTATTTTAAATTCGCTTTAATAAATCTCTGACAAAAATATCATAATCAGTTGTGAAAGATTATTCCTGCAATTCCTTGGGTGCTATCAATTAATGCTTTTCTCTTGGGAACATTAAATTCTTTGATCTTTTACATTTACTAACCATTTCATTAAGTAAACTTCTTAGCGAACAAAAGAAGGATAATCAAATAACTGCATTGCTTAAAGCTAAGAAAATTACTTTTGATAACATTTTGTGATCAAAATCTTTGTCAAAATAATTCCAAAGTCAATTAGTGAAATTGACATTTATTTAAAGCTCTTTGTCCATTTCACTCTCACTTGTGTTAATTTCTCGCAACAAAGTAATTATCTCTCGGGAAATATAAAAGCTTTAACGTTGTTTCTTTATAGGAAATTATACTAATTTCCCTAACATTCCTCCAGTATAGACCACTGTGTATAATTTCCTTTCATTTGTTTTTGTTATTTTCCACCACCACAAGTCGTGAAAAGGTAATATTCACTTTGTCATTCTGTGTGTAACGCTAAGAAGGAATTATTTCTGACCTTATAATGTATATGTATTCTTGGATCAAATCATTATCTGAGACGATTTAGCTATGTTCGTCTATCTGTCTGTCAGTCTGTTCCTGGCGCACTCACGTCCACAATAATGACAGAACCCAATGAAATTTGCCGTCAGTATTTGTCATAGTCCTTAAGACTTTTTATTTAAAACCAGCAAAATCGCTGAAGTATATTAAAAGATATAAACAGATGTTTAAGGTGACCTCTAAGTTCAAGAAAAAAAACATTCACAAACATTTCAACTGTAAATCGTTAAATTATAATTTAAGATTTTGCATTATATTAAGCTCAATGTACTTCAATTATTAAAATCGGTTTAGTTGAAAATAAGTTATAACCAAAAATGTACCTAATTTCATGATTAGTTTCTTAAAAAAAGTCATTTATATATTATATATGTATGTTTAAGTGTGGAGGGTATTAAAGATTCGGCTTAGCCAAATATAGTATTTATACTTATTTTGTATAATTTTAACATAAATGTAAATTTAAATTATTAATTTTGTAAATGTAATATGCCTGATGCTGATGTATATAAGATCTAAATGTTACCACAGGGTATTCATTATATTATATATTTATGTATAAGTATTATGTGTGTTTATATAGCACAGCATAATGTCTACAAACATACTTACAATTGTACATTAATTTACATTCGAATGAATGGTCGTTTTTGTTATATTCTCATCATCATCATCTACAGCATCACCATTTAAACATATATATGTATGTATGCTATGTTTATATATCCCAATGTATTTGTTGCTTTTGCTGTATTTTTTTTTTTTGCAACCGTGTCATACATATTCATAAAATAAAATGAGAAGGAAAAAACTCATCGCTGAATGACATTTAAATGTTAATCTCATATGAGTTGAGGCCATTTAAATAACATTACCTTTTATACATTTTTACAATACGACAATAAATATGAAAAGAAATTTATATTTTTGTATTTGGTAGTATTTGCTTACAGTTTAAATGGTAACCAGCTGGATTCTTCGGTTTAAAGTGTTTCGCAGCCATTTGATATAAATTATAAACGAAATTAAAGAAACATTATTTTAATAAATTTAAGTGAATTTTTAAATAACTTACAGTAAAAAAAAAAAACAAGTTATAATGTTATATTCGGCTGTGCCTAATACTTAATACTCTCTACCACTTACATTATGGAAACATTTGCACGAGTTGAAAACAATGCGAATTATTGGAATGATTTTGTCGACTTTCAAGATTTAAATATTCCGGTAATGGGCTTCATGTAACAGCTAAGGAAAATAATATAGTTTGTTGCAATAGTTAAAAATAAATAAATAAAAATAAAAATAAAAATGTGAAGTCTGTAACCTTCTTTCTATTGATATGATTTTTTTTTTTGTACGATGACGATGTACACTGTCTAGATACAGTTACCTTTTGTTGCAAAATTTGAAAAGTCCTTCTTTGGAATTTTGAGATTGTATCAGATATCGATCTAGAAATTTTTTAGCTAATAGACGGTTATAGCTGTTTTTAAAAATCAAACCGCTTAGGACAACAGCAAATAACGTGGTCAAATTTAATTGAATTCTGACAATTATTCTGGGTGTGAGAATATTTGCAATAGTCTGACGAACATAGCTCTAACGACTTTATCAGATCTTAAATGATTTTACATAGCTTTACACATGCAATGAAAAAGTTAATATACCATTACCACTACTTTTAATGATGAAAGTATATTAATATTTTTAAGTTTAAGTTTTATTTACTTATTGCTTATTTATAATAAAATATTAATGAATAGAACCAACAAGAACTTTCGGTAATTAAAAAATTTTTGCACTGCAAAAGTAAAGGTACACCCCAAATTTTTTACGAAAATGAATTGTCAACTCCGCAGTTTTTATAAAAGGAAAGTTTAAAAACTGATTTTGTTTATGCGAAAACAAAAAAGGTAGTTCTTTTTGCAATTACTATTATTCTCAAAAAGTTACGCAAAAAATTTTGATTAATAAGATAATTCCGTAAGGAAAAGTGCTTCTTCCAATGCCCTCGTATTTTATTGACATGCATTAATGTTAAGATTTCTTTCAATACTAAAAAAAATATTTATTTTAAAGTGAAAAAATGTTATCACTACTTTAAAAAAAGTTAAAAATAAAAATTCCCTTTCGGCATAACATAACTTCTGGTTGAATCCACAAATATTTAGAATGTAGACAATATTTTGGAAAACTTCTAAGACCTAAATAGAGTGTACAAAGTTCAAAAATTTAAAAAAGCATATCCAGGGTTATATATGCATAAATATTTTTTTAATCAAATCATAAATAAGGTGAACTCCTTTTGGAGGTCTATACCTCAATTCAAGAACCCACTAGGGATATCCCTTTACATATCAGTTGGATTCAACTTAAAAATATTCATGCGATATTACGACAAAAATAAAAATTTATTTTTCTAAACTATTTGGTGTTTGTGTTACTTTGCTCGAAAAGGTAGTCTATCTCCGTTTATAATCTACCACATTTTTGGACAACTTTTTTGTGTTTTTCAATTTTATTTAACCAAAAGCCAAATATCCTTCCACTAGCCTTAGCTTCGAGAAGTTTGGAGAAAGTACAAATACCACATTATTGAACTAGTACCATAGTGACAGGACTTTTTTATATCGAAATTTTGAGGTTACCTCATATATCGGAATGTTTCCCACCGAGAGATCTATACTTGATTTTGATTTGACTTTATAGGTTCTTATGTGATTTCCTCTTGGCATTACACATGGAAAGTCAAAGTTAATATACCCTGATAAAAATAATTGTAAAAGGCCTTTACAACCTCTGTGCACTTTAAATCAGAGATCGATATGTTGGAAAAAAGGCTTCCTACTCCAACGCTTGTCAAAGCGACATTTTTCACTTTTATATCCGTCTGCTCAGAAATATTTCAAACTAGCTGACATAGAGCATAGGAGAATCTGAGTGTATTTTTAGAAATCAAAAATAATGCAAATGTGAAAAACAAAAACGAATAAACTCAAATATGATCCACTTTTCGGACTGTAGTTTTTACACTGTTAAAAGAAAATTTTGATTTCTATGCATAATTAATTCCAAAGTGACAGCTTTTTCAAATCCTTTTGATTTTTATATTAGTTCGGAGGAAATGAATTTCATGTGAATTCATTAAAATATTCAGTAACTTTAATAATTCTTAAGAATTTTACAATGAAATTTAACTTAAAATTTTATGTTATAAATTTTTTATATTCGTTTAAATATCCTTTGGGAATGTGTCAAAAATTGTTATTGTAAATGTCATGTACTAAAAAATGGCTGTTAAGATGGCTGATGTTTATAAATTCTGTACAGCTTGATGTTCACGATAATGACGATAATGATGATGTGCACAGAATTAGTGCATAAATAAAAGTAAATAATAAAAAAATAGACTTATAGCAAGCACACACACAAGAGATATACATAAGTACATGGAAAACTGACAGTTATTGTACAACGTGGTGTATGTATGTATATGTATATAAGACAGCTAAAACTATTTGTAAAATAAACCACCTACTCAGTGGAATAATGTGTACATGAACAGCAGTTATTTGGAGGAGCATATCTGAATACAGAGTGAAATATGTGTTTAATTTAAATTAGATACTCGTGTTTACTAGACTTTAGTAATGATTATTGTATGAAATATTTTATGTTTGTATTTAAGTATATTTTGCACACCTATAGACATTTATTTATACTGGTTTTAACACTAGAAATTAATGTTAAAATATTCTTAGGTTAGTTTGAGATAAACACATACATTTATCAAAATACTATATATAATTTAAGCATAGAAACGCATGTGTAGATATAGATACTAATATATCTAATATATGGGCAAATATATTTGCCATGTTATTTGTGCATAAGTGCAATTGGAATAGAAATTCTAAGATTTAATCTCCTTTTGAAAATATGTGTGTGAGTTTTAAACCGTGAATAAAATTGTGCAAAACTTTAAGGCGATATTGAAATTGAAGCTAAATTTTACTTTAGTTCGAATACATTCTTAGCAGCGGATCATATATTCCAAGTAATTTTTTATCAATTTCCACTGTTGGCAGTCAAGGCAAGGAACTCTCTACAACCCCTTCCAAATTGTTTGTTAAGACCGATTACATAACATTCAACATCATGACACCAGTTATGAAAAATTATAGACAGACTCCAATGGATATTAACTTTAAAAGTTGTGTTTGCAAAAAATATTCGTTGAAAATATTTTCATTTTACCCGCATTCATGAGAGATTTATGTCATTTCGGATGATTTTCGCAAATTATGGAGCGAAAATTGTAAAATAGGGCACGGAGTTTATGAATATTTAAGTCTTAAGATATTTTCGGTATTGTGTATGTATAGCAGGTATCACCACTTGCAAACTGATCTTATTTAAATTATTAATTTGGTTTAATACAAAATATATTTGTGGGAAATAAAAGATAAAAAATGATACTTCGTTTTCACATTACATTGAGCTGTAGTCACCAGAACGGTTGAAACTCGTTAAATCGTCTCAGAAGTGCTTCTAAATGAATGGAAATCAGTATTATGGAAAGTGGTGGCAGCTCTATTTTTTCTAGGTAACGAAGAGAAAATTTAATTTTCTCAAAAACATTTGCAATTAAATAATTACGGATTTCTTATACTCTAAACTAGTGAGTAAAGAGTTTATATGTTATATTCTAGTTCTCATAGATATAAGAGATCTAATTATCAAAATCAATAACAAATTTTGACACCAAAAAAAATTTGAGTAATAAATAGGAAGCAATTTTGAAATTTGACTCATATAATTATATTAATATACGAATAAACCTGTGTGGTGTTATGATGCGATTATTAGTAGATATAGTTTCAATATAATTGCGTTTATCAGAATTAGATTTTAAGTTTATATAACTCTTATAAGTTAACCAATTCCCTTAAAATGATCTCCATTCCATATCTATTTTACAGAACGGTGACATAACCTTATAAGGACCATTATTACAACTAGCCTTTATTGCTGCATATAGTAAAAGGTAACTTTAATTCGTTATTATAAGTTCCTTGTAAAATAAGATGAATTTTATCGAACATACCTTAAATAATGCTGATATTTTTAACAAGTAATTTAATATGGCAACTTTTTTCACTTAAAGTAAAGTTGTAATAAATTATTGCTTCTTATCCGTTTAATAGAACTATATCTTTAACTGTTGGGATGTTGTAATAATGGGTCTATGTCTTTAAAATTATAAAATATCTGACTTAGTGTGAAGATGTTTTTCAAATTAAAAGAACATTTGTCCTCATTTTTCTATTTGGAACCGCTTAAAGCTCCTTGTGTAGAGCTTTAAGCGTCCCGGAATCGGAATCGGGTCTTGGACTCAAAAAACTTTTTAATGCTGAGGTATTTCAATAATATTAAGCAATAACAATTTTAGATATGTTACGTATATATGTGCAGAATTTTAACAGCATAAAGCCAAATTTTACTGTATTTACATTCCAAACAAGGATTTCGAGCTTACCAAACTTTCATATTTATATGTTAATTGCTGGACATGTGGTAGGGCAGCACTGTCATAACTAGTCCAGCAGGCATTTTAGCTCTGCTAGAACTTCTCTTGTAGACCACGACAGATTCTGTTCAAACTCTGCGATGGGAGTTGAGCAGCTCACATTTAAATGAAACATAAAATTTGTGGTATCTCTGTAAAAGTTTTTTAAAGTGAATATTGAATTTTGAACTAAAGGATCTTGAACATGCCTGAGTAACATGCCTAGGGAGAAACTCCAATTATATTATATCGAAGTTATAATGATGCCTCCTCAGCATTTCATTATATTCCTTAACTTGTAAGTTATAATTCATCCCTTATTTAGACATTATTTTGAGGGCATTTGTGAACATACTGCTATATTTTGACAAAAATCCTCAGTAAGGCAGCATAATTAACACTTATTGGCCAATCGTTTCATAAGTCTATAAGATTTTTTATACATTCATGTCATAGTTTATACGATTAAAAAAAGAAACATTAAAATATTTATTTACTTTAAATTCATCAATTATAATTTCTAAAATGTAAATAGAAAGGGTAACCGAAATTAGCTTTCTTTCCTGATCGGAGATACCTTCAGTATAAACATCTTTCCCGGATAGGTGTTTAAGCTTATAAAACTAAACATGTGCCAGTCCTAAGATAATTTTTTAAAATTATGGATCCATTTTAAATCTAAAACAACTGTTTGAAGAAAAATTACTAAAACTATATTTTTGCTCATACATTTCATACTCACATTATAACAGACACAAGCAAAATACAAACACATTTATATCTATATATAAATATACTAAAATTTATATCTAAATTTACAAACAATAATAATTTCCGCTCACGTAAACACAACTTTAGACAATTTGACATGTTGCTAATGTGGCATCTTTTCAATAACGCAATACACATATCTAAAACTCATACTATACACCTTACGATTAACACACATATACATTCATACTACACACATTTATATATTTATTATTTATTATTTTATCATATATACATTCATATGTGTGTTTGTTCAAAAGTGAATAAGTCTTCTTTTCTATAAATGTTAAAAAAACTTATCTTTATATGAAGGAAGTTAAAACTTTTATTATGTCGATGGTTGAATATTGATGGTTTTATTAAATTTTATTTGTTCGTTTAGTTTTCTTTTGAAATCTTATAATTTTAGATTTATAAACATTTATAGTATTATATTTTTGACACACAGATTGGCGGTTTTTTAAAGTAATTTATTACGAATGGCATCCGGTTTTTATAGAATCGAAAAAAGGTTTTCTACTTTTTTGGGGATAATTTAATTTTTTCTTTTTGCATTTTGGTATTTTTTTTTTTTTTGTATTCTTCTATAAATATGTGATAAGAATTTTTTGCCAGTTATGTTTCCTCAATTAAATTTTGGGATAAATTGCAGGCTTTTGTATTTTAGTTTTTAATAAATAGAAATAATAGCAAAAAGGGGGATGTAACTGATAACACATATGTACATATATTTTTAAAGTAAGAAGTTTTTATATATTTGCTAGTTTCACCCGATGTGATTTACTGCACAAATATTCTACTCTTAGATCTCGAAGGAAATTTCACAAATTACGACTTGTATTGAAATCTAATTGGGACCAAATGCTCGCTGTAGTAGATTTTTATATATCCAAAAATCAATATTTACTTTGTATTGGGGATACCTCTCCCCCTGGTCCTATCGAAAATATAAAATATGGGTTTGTGCTAATTCGGAATAAATCTACGCTAAATTAAATTAAAATATTTTCATATCTATGAGTTTTATGAACTTCAACGACCGTTCCAGGATGACAGTTATATGGTACTTCCAAAATAAATAAATATGCTGAATATCATAAAAATATCTCCAATATTTCGAAATGTACATGGAAAGCCAGACAGACGGAATGGCACACATATTGAAATCAACACAAAAAGAGATTCTAAATCGATCGATGTATAAAAAGTGGTTGTATTATCAATTTCCCGATATGTAAATGTGTAAATTTTACGTAATAATAACAAGGATATAAGTGAGTTCTACTTTTTATATTAGAAACTTCAAAAACTAGGTATATTTGGAGGATCAGACCTAATTTCCGAAAATTGACCAAATTGCTTAAATTTCTTATATATGAGGGTAACAAAAATTGCTTGCATGGGGATCCGAAAAAAATAAACAATATAAAATTTCAATATGGATATAAAACTCCAAAACTATTGATATGTGAATGTTGCAAGTATAAGAAAACTATTCTATTTCTCAGATTTTCAACATTCTTGCTGAGAATAAAAGAGATATGAAGATATGGATTATGGGTTTATAAATTAGCTGAAAAACAATAATGTTTTTTTTTTTAACTTGGTATAAGCATGAGTGGCAAAGTTTAAAATCAATTTTCATATGTAACTAATTTGATGCCTACTTATCCAGATCTTACTGTAACTCCTTTTCGAAGCTTCTTTACAAAAGTAGGAATTAAGAATTCTTTATTTGTTATGTTTATGTCAACTTCGCCAATTTATTTATTGATTTCACTGAAATTCGCCTGAAATAAATTTCTTCAGTTGTATTTGATATGTGTTACTAATTTCAGTAATACCCGTCCATACTAGGCTATATAAGTCCCCTTTTACGAAATAGAGTTTTAAGCTCAAAAAAATTAAAGTGATATGAATTTCTGTGACACTTTTTTAGATATGGTCCACTAAAATTTAGGCTTATAAAAATCCTAAATTTTACAATACTTTGTCATTTAATTCAGGAAATGATTGTATCACAAGTAAAATTAAAATATAACACAGAGTGTTCTAATTATGAAAAAAGAATAAAATTTTTTGACTTAAAAACTTCTAACATGATTTTGATTTGCTAAAAAAACATAACAATAAAATGGAATTTTGAACATAATTAATTTGTAAAATATGAAAAACATTTTTGTACAAGGACATTTCTAACTAAATTTTTATAAACTTTATTGAAGTTTATATTACTGTTTTAATTTCCGTAATATTGTCATATCCGCTATTTAAGTTTTGTCCATTTAATACTCAATTTAATATAAATTGATATAAACTGTGAAAAAATAAAAGAATGGAAAAATTAACAGAAGACATAGAAGTTGGTCAATTTAGTTAATTTTAATTTATAATTCATAAACTTTTAAAATCAAATGCGAAAGCGGAACTTAAAACTAAAGTATTTTAGCGATAACACTAATACGTATACATAATATTCTTCAAGGCTGTGAATAAAGCTCATACGTAGTATAATACCAACTTTTAACTATGATTATCTGCAGTTAAAATTAAATTATTATTTAATTTTTAAATGCCAACAAGGAGTAGCACTTTTTTAAAAATAATATTCATTGAAAAAACTGAGTTAAATATATTTATTAACAACATTAAACTTATATTTCACTCTCCAAAGCCACAATCTTCCTTTCTGTAACCTCTTTTCTTCCTTTTTCCTAAAATCATTCAAAGAAACAACCTCAACATTATTTTATTACAAACTTAGTATGTGTATATCCTATCAGGATATCATTATATTATACATACATTCATACATACACTTTGTCCCTTTTTCCACTCATACGCACTTTAAGTGTCACATTTTTGTTAAAGACAACAAACAGAATTTTAACATAAAGTAATATAACCACCCTTATCAATTCACCTTTATCTTCCTTTTTCTTTTTTATTCCATTCCAGTTTTTCCTTTTTCTCTTGTTGTTATTTTTCAAAACCATTACATTTTTTCCTGTATTTAATAGAAAGCAAAACATGTTTTTCATCTTGTTGCTGTTAGATCTTGTCACATAAAAAGCTACAACACCAATGACACATAAAGAGAGTGAAAAAAATAGAGTGAGTGAGAGAAAACTCAAGTTTTTTTTTTTTGCTTGACATGTCATCAAAAACACATTAAATGCGTTATTTTTTATGCGCTCGTTTATCTAAACCGTCGTCCACCTGTAGTACCTTTTTTATATATGTATATGTATTTATACACACACTGGTATCTATTACTCTATTTATGTTTATAAAGGTGTGTGTATAAGTGTTGTTGTTTGAAGTTGTGGTACATGGTGTGTTGTTTAAAAAATCTATTCTAAAGCATTGCGGTGGCAACGCATTAGTGAACCCATATAATAAAACAACTATATTTTTTAGCTTTTTTGTTTAATGTTTCCATCATAGTGGTACAGTGGTGTTTAAAAATTGTATAGTTTAAAAAAATATTAGTGCTTTTTAGATAAAGATAACATTTATTAATATAAGTAACGTCAATATCATTTTTATTAAAGATTAAAAATATAATACCAATATTATATTTCGTAGTGCCGAGCGTAATCAGTTTGTACTCCGGTTTATTATATATAGTGAAGTATATATACTTGAGATTTTTTTTTACTTGTTGATACTGAGTATTAAATATCATTTTGTTTAGGAAGGCTCTCCTCTGAAAATATGGTCTAAGTTGAAGCTATTAAAATGTAGACCAATGATCGTGAGTTTTGAACCATTATTTTCAGTCTTGAAGGCAATCTCTCCCTGTATTTATTGTTCGTAGATGTCAAGAAGGCATATGTTCCTGTTAGATAAACTACATTTGAAACCACTGGCAAAAAGTTTACCGCAGAAGTTATGCAGATATGCAATTTAAGTCCTTGATTTTAAACAAATGTTAGGGCAAAATGAGGATACCCTCTATCACCTTAGAGAAAATAGAATTCACATGGAATCCTTCATATCAACTCATCTAGAAAGACTACTACACAATTTTGGGCTTGAGAAAAATATCATGAAAATTAAAGTCATGGCATTGAATAACGAAAGTGCAGACAGCATCGTGAAATAAGCTACAAACGAAAATAACAGACACAACAAAAAAAAAAAGTGGAATCCGGACGACTACAATATGGTGAAGCTCAGAAGTAATCAAATGAACCAAGATATTTAAATTATGTGTAAACCAGGAAATAAATTGCGAGACCGGCAATCGGATGATAACATTCAATATGGCAAATCTTAGAAAAACCCGACCAAACCAAGATTAAAATACTCAACGAACGTATAACCGGAAAGTGAAGCCTGATTTTTCCTCAAATCAATGAACAAGATATTCCTTTCTAATAACATCAATATCATGGATCTCTGGAGCTTTATCAATGTATCCAGCTTTATCCATAATTTCAGAAAGTTCCTTAATATATGTCATATGTGACGCTTGAGTGGAATCCTTAAGGTTAAAAAAGCCGTGATTGGATGTCTAAGAAAGTAATTTGCTTCCAATAGAAATAATGAATATAAATTCTTGGATTGCTTTATTGACGTCAAATTGTTACTTTGTTTCACAATTAAAACAAGGCCAGTTCAAAATCTTGAATTTAACTTTGTAAATTTGAAAATTGATGAAGTAATTCATATCGAAAAGTAAGTTAAGTTGCTCTGTAACTTATTTCATTCTATAAAATTCCAAATTTTACTTTTATTGATAGTTAATAGTTTATCAGATTACTCATTTATGCTTTATCCGACTTTCCTTAACTTCCATAGAGGAGCTTTATATCCATCTCAACTAAAAGAAAAATAATGGCTTTAAACGACTCAACGATTTTTTACGTTTGAGAAGGTTGATGAAATGGGAAGAAATCATTTTGAATTCTTCAAGGGAAGTTTGTTTTCGTTATCAATTAAGCTCCATTTTAATTAGTGAAGAAAACGTTGAAATCGTCTAAAACAGTTCTATAATTTTTATTATTTGAATATTAATTTGGGACCATGACGAGGAGTTTCGTATATCGAATTTGAGAATGGTTGACTGGTATCCAGAATTCTAGTGAAAACCAATCACCTTTTACATTCTTCTAGTGAAACTAATCAGCTTTAACCTACTTAATATATAAACTGATATTTGCACATATCCTTCATAACTAGCGAAAGATGCTAAAAAGAAAAAAGCTTTGTCTCCCTATTATTTATTAAGTAGCAGTGCTTTAAGATAATTGAATCTCTTATTAACTCAAATTTATCTTAGAATTTACATGCTTACAAATCTCAGTTAACACAACCGTGTGACTCCACTGACAGTCAAAAGTTGTAGTATATTCTGCATGGACCACCCTAAGTTTCAGTTTTCAAGTAAACTTTTTTGTGGCATTTTCCTTTCCGAATAATTAACAAAAATAATTTTATTACTTTTTCAATCCCACAGTGTTTCTTTTTTTAAGCTAAAAGACCAGTGTTGTTTTCAATCTTGAATTTTTATTATGAAATGCTTCAGTCTTTAGTAACAACAAGAAATACAACAAAAAAGTTTTGGTATAAAAACAAGGATATACATCTTTTCTTTTGACTGCTGTTTAGCTGTTGATGTTGTTGTTCCCTTCTGCTTATTTTTGATAATTGAAAAGTTTTTATATTTTATGGTCGTTGTAGTTTTTCCAACAGCAGTTCGTCTGTCCGCTTGACATGGAACGTTGTTGTTGCTGTTGGTTTTTTTTACAATTTTTGTTTTCTTTTGTTACAATTTCTTTTGGGTTTTTGTGTTAAACATCAAAGTGATGATATAATAAATCTACTCTTATTTTTTATGTATTTTTTTTATTACAAATGTTTTTTTTAGATTTTTCTCGTTTTCATTCTTTTCTGTTTAAAATCATAAGTGTAAAGGAGAAATTTTATAAATTAATGATAAAACTTCTTAATACAAACAATTTCTTAAACAAAAAAAGGAAGAAAATCTTGAGTTTGTCCAAGATTTAAGTATTTTTATGTTGTTGGATTATTTATAATATTAAATTTTACACAGAAGCTTTTTATACCCTCCACCACCACGAAGGGTTAAGAGGGTATATTAATTTTGTCCCTCCGTGTGTAACACTAAGAAGGAATCAACTCAGACCCTCAAATCAAATCAAAATCTGTGTCGATCAGTCTGCCTGGCGGTCTGTCTGTCTGTCCGTATGTCCGTTGTTAGAACGCTGACTTCTTCAATAATAATAGAGCACAAAATTTGGCTGTGTATTTGTTCTGGGAACTTTTCTAATTAAATTCAGCAAAATCGATTCAGTATATCGGAATACAGAGACGGATATCAAATTCTAAGTTCCAACGAAGAATTCTCGTTAAACTGTTAATTAGAAATCGACAAATAAGAATGAGATTTTGTCTGAATATAAAATTATATACACTTTAGTTATCAAAATCTGTTTAGCAAAAAAAGTTATAGCCAAAAATATAACTAATTTTATGGATCACTTGGTGTATTAAAAAAAAGAAACGTTTGTACATTGAACACGTTTGTAAGTGTATGTGTAAGTATTAATATGAAACATAATGTAATTACTTACACATATTTGTGGTGTAGGGTACTGAAGATTCGAAATAGCCGAATGTAGCATTCTTGCTTTTTCGCTTTTTTACATTTTCTACATATTAAATTATGATAAATGTTTCTTTTATTTACTTAAATATAAATAAAATGTGTGTGTGTATTTTTAATTTTTCTTGTTATTTTCGAATTTTTGTTGAAAATTGATAAGAATATTTGTCAAAATAAGGTCTGGGCTATAAAGGTATAAGGAAAAGGGTCATTTCACAGAATTTTCATAATAAATCATGGGAATATTATTTGATGTTAGATTTTATGAAACTTCGTCTGGCTTTTTATAAAATATATATTTTTTAGTTTGAAATTTAATTTAAATTCAAAAATTTAAATCAAAAAGAATGAGAAAAAGTGTAAATAGAAGAAAACTTTAAATCTGAGTTAATAATATGTAAATCTTTTCTGAAATGTGAAAATTTTTTATTTAGAAAAACATTTCAAATAGTACAATTTTGTATTTGTGACAATTGCAATCGTAGTAGCGTTTGTAGCAAAAATTAACATTTTTGTGAAAAAATTTTGGTGAGAAAAGACATTTTTAATGTAGAATATTTTTTTAGTGAAAAATTAAATTCTTAGTGAAAATTAATTTTATTTATTTATTTTTGAAGAAGATTAATTTTTAAGTGAACAATTAAAATTTTAATAAAAAATAAAATTTTTGATGGAAAACTGAATTTTTTAGTAAAAGTTATTTTTTTAGTAAAAAGTAAATAAAATTGTAGCGAAGAGTTGATTTTTTAGGGAAAAAAGGATTTTTTAGCGAAAATTCGTTCCTTTAAGCTAAAAATTGAAATTCTAATACTAAATTAAAGTTTTATTTTTAGTAAAAAAAATGAACTTTTGTACAAATTTGTAAACATTAGTGAACATTAGTATATCTAGTGATAATTGATTTTTTAGAAAAAATGTAATTAAATTGTCTATATCTCTGTTTATCTGTTGCTAGAGCCCCACACCACATTTTTTGCGCACAATATTACGTTTTAATAATATTATGCTCCGGCAGATACGTCCGATCCTGCAACAGAAAACGAATTTATCGATCCTTTGAAAAGGCGTTTAGTGAGGGCAGATAGGGTGATATGAAATGAGACTTCAACGCGCAGATTGGTTCCGATAACACGGGCTTTAAATCTACTCATGCACTTGGTTGCCGAAACAATAAATGATAATTTGGTTGGAAGAGTGTCGTTCCTTCATAAGAGAATACAAATCTTAAAATAAGAAATTCACTTATAACAGGTCCAAAAATCCTAGTGATTAAAATAAACAGTCGCAAATAACACTGAATTGGCTACACACTAGGATGTCAGACCACCGACAGTATTAAAATTGTCATGGGCTGGAATCTTTAGGGAATAAAAAAAACAGTATATACGTGGTGAAAGCAAACTGAGTTGGAACTTGGAGGTAGCAGTAAGGACTGTGGAGAAAGTCCTATAAACCTTATGGAAACAAGGAGGAAAATAAGGGATTTTTTAAAGGCCTCACCATGTGCTTGTATTTTTATTAATAGAAAAATTATCTGGTTACTGATAACAGATTTCCAATGCTGAAACTTCTTAAAATGATATGCTTTTTTTGGAAGCTACAATTATGTATGAAATTATGAAAATCAACCTAACCGATCAGCAATTAATTTAACAAATTTAAATTAATTTAATTAATTTAGCAAATAATTTAACTCATTAGGAAATGCCTGTAAAAGGCATATAAATGAAATATTACGGAACTATATTTGGTGTAATTTAACAGGAAGAAACTTAAGTCCATTATATACTGACATTTGTCAAAATCAGTTTATATATATTATAATTAAACCTATATCTTTCTTAAATGCCCTGACAATTTAAATTTATTTAAAATGTCACAAGCCTAAAGTTTATTAATAAAAAAATATTCTTTATTAAAAAAGCAAATATTCAAACGTTTGTTTAGATAATAGTATTTGAAGATTTTTATATTTAAATATGTAAAACAAGATTGATGACATTTCTGGCACCCACACTGGCGTCCACAATCAGCAAAACAAACATTCAAATTAAAAAATCTAGTAAACAAACAGCACGAAAAAAGTATAAAAAATGAAAGCAAGATCATCAACAGAAAGATTTTGACATGTCGCCAAAATACTATAATAAAATGTCCACTTTTTGGGTTTAGTTCTATTTACAACAGAAGAAAACACACACATACAGATGTCCATACTAACAGTTTAAGCACCACAATACTACTACAACTATAAAATAGATTTTTAGGCTTAACAATTTTTATATATCTATTTTTTAGGGAAAAATGAAAGAAAAAAATAATAACAGTACACTTATAGAAAAAAAACTATTTGTTATAGGATACCAGAAGGAAATGAAAAAAGAAGAAAAAAATATTTCAAATCATCATCATCACCATCGTCATCACAACAATGTTGGCAATGTTTCATATCACTATGAAAGATATATATGTATAAGTCTAGGACATATAAAAAATGGCCAACAAGAAATATTTGTTAAATCGTTACAACAATAAGAAGAAAAAGAAAAAGCAAAGTGAAATAACAAAAACAAAGAAAAAAAAAACAAAAAATAAATGATTACTTTTTTGTTGAAGTTTTTGTTAATTTAAGAGATTTTTCAACACAGTGGTTTATCATTTGGCCTCACTTAACCTATATTTTGGAATGGTTTTTGTTACAATTTTTAAATTTTTTGTTTTCGTAAAAATGTCTCACTGACTGACATTAACACAAATACAAATACGTACACATGGAATAAAATTAAATAATAAGAAAGTGAGCTCTTGATAACTAAGGAGCTGAAGAGTTTACTAATGATAGCTTGATACCAGACTAATTATTGCTTGATACCAGACGTAGTTTCGTAACATTAGGCGATATTAGACATACTGTGCTATATTCGTAGCAAAAGATTTCAGCAGCTGTGGAAGCTTATATCTCATTATCGAACAGTCCATCGGGGCAAGATTCATGGTAAACCAAAGCTACGTAGCTACGGTAAGCTTTTTCGAAAAAGAAAGTGACTTTGGTTATTCGTTGAGAGATCCAGCTAAAGTAAGTACAGTACTCACTTATGGTTCATTGGTGTGGTGGAATGAAATAAATAGAAAATATGGAGTAGATAATCTATATAAAGAACAACAAACGGCAGGTATTAGAAATACAGTTGTATTTTACTAAGTCCTTCAGAGTTACTGAGTTTCTGCATCTAACTTCAATCATACCCAAAACATATTTAAAACACACTACCGGACATCCTTTTAACGATTTCTAGATGAATGCAACTGACTTTATTCTCAAATTATTCATCATTGTCATATGAAATGCAATCAGTTTAGGGACAGCGATTTTAATGGAAATATTAGAAGTTTTTTCGTCATATATGACAGTCTTCAGTTGAAGAATAATCGAACCGAAAGCTTATGCGACTACTTTGGTCTTTCAAATTTCTGACATTGGCTTAGCTTCAGTGTTGACCAGAAAGACAGCATTTTCAGTAGTTTTCAAGACTGTTAGGAAGAGCTAAGCAAATATATACGAACCAATGGTATATGACCTATAGTGAACAGACCGCCTTTTTAGTGAATACCAAGCTTTTGGAATCAAAACTTACTATGACAATGTTCAGTGACGAAAAATCTTTAGGTGCATTCAACGTAGGATTATCGTGTGTACTACGATACACAGGAGAATTTCGTTACGCATATAGCAGGATTTTTAACAAAAAAAATATATTTAGTCGAGCATTGACTGGATTAAATACCGTTACTTGAGTTTGACACGATTACTTGTAATGCTACCACACAGTATACTACTTTGCCCTCATTAACATTTACCCTCGGCGTTAATTTAGCTAGTTGACCAGGCTTTATACATGATTTTTGAATAATATTGATTATATAAAAATTTTCATATTTTTATCTCCCACAATAAAAAAATTAGAAATTACAAATCGGGAACAAGATTTATTGTGTCTATCGCAATAATGTCTCTTGTCTGGTTATTGAATGCTTTTATTTGCATTTATTTATAAGTTATGTATATGTGTCTGCTCTATAGTGGTTACTTTATTTGTGTTTGTATTCATGTTTTGTGTCTATGCATTCTTTATTTGATTTTTATAAGAATTAAAATATAAAAAAAATGTTACAGAACCTTGTTTGTATCTTAATGATGCCAAACAGCTATTGGCGACATATACAAATTATTACTGCTACTTTCATTTTATCTTTTTTTATTTTACAAATCATTTGGTCTGCTTTATTTTTCTATTTTATATGCAGACATTTGAATAAAAAATCACTGGATAATTTTTAAATCTTGTATTGTTAAAGGTAGTAAATTATATATAATTGTTATTGTTACTATTAGAGCTGTTTGTCATTATTATTTTTAGGAAAATTACTTGATCTTATTATCTTGAAAATTAATTTGGTTGAGGTCGACGTTATGTTTTCTTTTTTTTTTGCATATGTTCATATCAGTTAGTTTCTTTTATTTCTTATGAATTTAATTCATTATCGATATCGAATACTTAATGAATTAAGTCATTAACATATTGATAAGATTTTAACATACTGTTTTCATTGAATGAAATCTAAATGGTCAAAAATACGTATACTTAATATTTAATAATTAAGATTTTTTGAAATATTAATCATACGCCATAAGAAGAATTCTATTTTTACATTTCTAAGGGCAATTGGCAAGGTTTCGCCAATTCTTGATAACTAAATTAATTAATTTTAAAGTATTCATCAATGGTGAAATTCGAAAACTATATTTGATGTAGAAGTTTAAGCAACATATTTGGTTTATAACATTAATTTGAAGTTTATCCTGAATATTGTTAAAGTCCACTTCATTATTCTTTTATAAATTAGCAATTTCGACTCAATAGGAAAAGGTTTAAAACGTAAATAGATTCGAAATATTTATTTTGAAATTTACAATAGTTCAACTGAATTCAGTACGTGCCAATTAAATCGAAATCAGATCAGTTGGCACATAACGACTATCGGACTATTTTTCCTAGAAAAGGGCCTGATTTTTATTGAAATTTGGCAGAGTTATTTCTTTACTTCATTTTGATACATGTATATTATTTTACGATTATTTGGATGTAGGACCTATATAGTCCCCTCCTTGAAATAGAATTTTAGCTCTTAAATGACTATAACTCCAGTAGTAGAATAAATCAATTATATGTTGGTCGCAATATCTTAAGAAATATGTTTAACTAATCACCTTCTGCCTCAACAAAACTATTATTTTCAATTTGAAAATTTCAATATTGCCATATTTCTCTAGTTTTGCGTATTTTGTATCTATTGCGAATTGGCATAAAATAAAAAATTCTTTAAAACTACAAATTTAAAAACTTATGAATATATTCGCATTTAAGCAAAAATAACGTTTAATATAAATGTATACTTGGACTTACTAAAGATACGAAATTAATATGAAAAGCGGCATAACCATAACACAGTTGTGATATGACCATATTCTTGTTTTGACGTAACCACATTATTGAGAGCAGCTTGGGTGCGTTGTCGCATACAACTATTTTATAGGATATCATTGTTCACAGTAATAATATGGGTGTGAGACAACCATATGTTAAGAGATTTTAGGATGTGACACAGCTGAATATAAGTAGTTTCATATCAATGTGAATATATTATTAAAATTTATATAAATAGAGGATCTCTGGCTCGAATCAATACAACGATGGCGGTCTGGTAGCCTGTTTAATATTATATAATAATGAAAGCATCTTGGATAATAGATACTCAGTTTTACCGGTATTAAATTATCATTTTTGGTTTTTAACTGTTATTCCAATGACACTTATTTTATCTCCAAGATTTATACTTTATTAATATTCTAATCAGATTTTTAAATTTTACAACAGATATCTACAATTATATAAAATTTTATAGGGCACAAACCGACTCTATTTTATCTTCTTTATCCTCTATTTGATCTATCAGTCATTTTCTTATGTGCTGGTATGTTTTCTAGACTTTGCTGTTAATGTCATTTATTTTTAGTCCAGGAATTTTTGTTTAAATCTTACTAATGATACCTCATTTGTTTTTGTACACTTTTTTTCCTTCTTCATCTCGGTTTCTCCTCTTTCAAGTGCAAGTTTATTATTATTATTATTTATTTTTTTTTTTTGTAAAAAATAAGTACACAAAAGAATGTCCTTTATTTTTCTATCGTTGATTTTCATTTATTTAAATATTTTTCATTGAGGTAAAGGAAGGAGGCTCAAGAAATGAGAAAAATGCATTATTGGTGATTTACTTTTTGTGTGTAATGTGACGCATTTTTATGGTCATAAATCATGGATAAAGAAAGGAATTTCATGTACTTAACTTTCCATTTTAAATAATCTTTAAATAAAAATCTTTATGAAGACAAATAGTATTTAAATAGTAAATATTATTTTTTGCTGTATTCATTTAAAAATAATTTAAGAACATTTGTAAAAATATTTAAAACAAACCAGAAATAATTTTCTTTAAGATAAAATATTAAAACAATTTTATACCCTCCACGCTTCAAATCAAAATCTGGGTCTATTAAGTTATGTCAGTTTGAAACATTTTCAGCATAGAGTAATTTTTTTTAGATGCTTTTAAGCTTATAAAACTGTTAGATATAGATCAGTTCTATTGTTATTCGGAACAATTATTTTATTGAAAAAAAATTTGAACCATTTTCTGATAAAACTCCTATATAAGACGCCTTCCCGAAAAATGGTTTTGTGTTTATAAAGATCTTAAATATAGACTAATTTCATTGAAATTTAAAATTATTTTTCTAACAGTCTTTAATGATTTTAAGGATATCGGCTCATATTTTTAAATAGCTCCAATATAGAACCCCTTCCAGGAATTATATAATTGAAGAACCTAACGATTACATTTTTATTAACATGCACTTTTTATTGATGAATATGGGCCCATATCTTTGCTTTAAATATATTTTTTAATATTTAATTCTTGCATAAACATACATTTAAAAAGCCTTTTTGTATTGTTAAAATCTTTACAATATAACATTATTTTATTTGCCTTTTAATATTAAACTACTTGACTTTACCTGAAAATTTTATTTAACATTTAATTTAATGTATGTAAATATGAAAAAATTATATTATTGATAAAACAAAATTGCATTTTACCTTATACTTTTTCATAGTACGATTAAATAAATCCGTTTTTATGTACATAAGTAAATAAAACAGTAATGAAAATATTATTTTACGAAATGATTTTTAAAATATCAATCTTTGTATTATTATACCCTACATCACCATAGATGATTAAAAATTATGGAATTTAAACATGTAGAGTCCGGCTGCAAAGGAGAAAACTGAAACTTTTTTATTTTTATTAAGAAGCATCCTTAGGAAATTGTAAAATATTAGAGCTAAAGCTTTTTTGAGCTGATTTGGAGATTAGGAGTGTAGTCGGTGATCCTCCAAATTTGGTCAACTCGAATATGTTAACTTTTTAAAAATTTACAATAATTCATTTATGAATTAAAGTTTAGGAAACTTTGCACATAGATAGTCTTTCAAATAACAATTAAAGTCGAAATGAAGTTGAACCCAATTTAACCCGTTTTTACAGAAGTTTTTTTAACGGGCATAAACAATGTTATTACTATAATTTTACGATGTATGTCCGACCGACTGGCTGGCAGGCTGGCTATTCATATAAACCCTGTGAATAAAATACAGGTCGCAATTTTAAAAATATAGCGATGAACTTTGCCATGGGACACTATTTTGGCTTCATAACTATGCCAATTGAAATTGTTGGCCTCGTACAAATGTTCTTCCCGGACTGTGCTTTTGACATCATAAAACAGGACGATGATAATGAAATTTGGTATCTGAATTATTCTAAAACGATGTACCATACAACCTTGAAGGGCTTAGAACTCACACACACATTGGTATTGCAATAAGAAAAAGAGAATATAAGCAAAAAATTATGTGAGAATTTTTACGAGGGTAAAAAAATAATTTCCTCTAGTTCCCATGTTACGCTTCTAGAAAAAACCTTTTTGAACTCAATAATCCCACATAAATATTAGTATTATGCCGTCTTAATTAAAAAGGGAATTAATGAAAATTAACCAGATAATTCGATATTGATCTAAGACGGTATCTAAGACAACTTCAAAATTCCGACAGATAGAAATCGGATTAATACTAAGACAGGTTAAACTTTTATATCTGTGAAAATTTTACTACAATGAGCTTCTTACATGGAAATTTTAATTTAATTCGTAAAAACTTAATCTAGAATTTAAGTTTTGGAAGGTATATAAGATTCGGCACAGCCAAGCATAGCATCTTACTTGTTATATCTAACTTACGATTAGAAAAATAAAGTTATGGAGAAACTGTCGAATTTGTAGGTTTGTGATAACCGTCACTAATATAACAAAGAGTTTTTCGTTGAAGTTCTAGCTTTTAAATTTATTTCTTCATTAATTTGAATTAAAGTTATTATTTATGTAAAATTTTAATATTATTTAAATCTCAATGATACTTCTATGGTTACAGTTGCAGGGTGTTTCAAATTCACCACATCTGAATTCATTAAATGTTTTCTTAATTGTTTCATTATTCTTGTGCCATTCATTCCTGTTGGTTTGCGGTTATTATAATGATAATTGCAACAACATTTTTAAAAATTATATATGTATATTTTTAATCAATCTGTAAAATGTCCATAATTAAAAGAATTCACCTTTCTTTCAACAATTTAAAATAAAGTAAAACAACAACTTTTTGAAGAGAAATACTTTTGAGGTTATTGCATATATGCATATAAGTATATAAGTAAATCATAATTGTTGTATAATTTTAATTTAATTGAATTGTATTAATTGTATTTAATATTTTTGTTGAAAAATATTTATAAGGAATAAATTAAATAAATAAATTAAAGAGTGCTGGCGTATACTTAATATTTGAAACATCTTTTATATTTATCATACACACAATTTTTTATTCTTAATTTTTGTAATTTATTCTTTCATTTGTCATGATATTAATATTTACTACGATAAATCATGCTATAAAACGAGTTATTTGTTGATAAAAGCAAACTTTTACAATATTAAAAGAAACGTTCAAATCTTTTATAGTTACATTTGCTTTTTCGGATTGCAGATTGGACCTTTGCAATTATACATTAACACTTCTTTTTTCTTTTAGCTGAATAATTCGGGAGGGATAAGTCTTTATCATAACGAAGCTTGCGAAAAATATTAGTGTATTGAAAATATAATAAAAAAATAAAAATATCGCTAGACACTGTGTATGTCAGTGACTTTTTTGGAAATAAAAAGGGGTTCAAAAATTTTTAGGAATAAAAATTTTGCACGACGAAGCCAATGTATCTTGGTTTTGTTGCCTGAAATACATTATTCTTGTCTAGGATAAACGTTTAATAGAGCATTCTCGATCAATGTTACTAATAGCGACAAATTGTTTTCAATTATATTCCAAACACCGGAAATTTGGAAAGTTTCAAATATTGCATATTGCTTGAAATGAAAAATTAAATGGAAATGGTAAAGTCCAATTTCAAATGGAGATAGTGGAAGTGTAGGCGAGATTAAAATTTGAGTTTAGATTTTTGGAACTAACAGAGATCGTCCTAAATATCGATTACAATGATCTTATGACCCGTGTTGGTCACCTATGGAACCACAAGTCTAGAGGATGATTGCTGTAATGGAAATTTCCACTGTAAAGAGAGCCGTTTATAGATATATCAGGAGTCATTCACCTTTTTAAAATCACGATGACTCCATAAGGTGACATTATATGACATATTATCCACAAAGCTAAGAGAGTGGGTCATGTTTTTTTACATTCGCAAAATTTGCCTTAACAAGATGAAGTTGGATTGCACTAGGAGAACAAAGTATAGGAATGAAGTAATCATGCAATCAGAAGTGTATTATCAAATCTAAAGATTGTCCTGGGTAACACAAGGTCTTCAACAATTCTTGAACTAACAGAGTTAAATCAACTCACATTTTTTGCATTATAGATATCACTTCTCTGTGTGCCTCTATTGTGTATATGTATTTTATATTAAGGGTACCTCTACCCCTAGTTCCATTCATTTTTAACTTTATCCAATAAGTTGTTTTGTAGAGAAGTTATTTATTAAAATTCTCACTAGATATTTAGTTGTTAATATTTGATTTGTCCGGGGAATTATATCAATTAAAAATGATTGAACTGTTCACAAAATCTACAAGACTAATGATCCAAAAGAAGAGTTTAAAATTTACAGGAGAGTTGAACTGTGATGAATGTTTCGTTGCGCTATGAAAGCAAATTTAAATTGTTTGCCTCTGGATGAATAAAATTTATTTTGAAATTGTCTGTTTCGCCCAGATGATTTGCGAACAAGATGTATTTCACTGATGGTAAATAAACTTAATTTGCTTACTTCGCACTGAAACACCATTCAGTAGACCATTCGCCTAGATGTTTCTTTTTACTGATTGTTTTCGCTAGTTATATAGGTGTATTTAAAGTACAATATTAACTCAAATAGAGGTTATCTCTAAGTTCTTGTGAAAACCTTTTGACTAGTTTTGTTGTCAAAGAGAGAGACAGTTTTTCGTGAATTGCCACTGAATTCTCTTTTATAGAAATCGTCCATTTCTTTTTTCTAAAGCATTAATATTTGTTTTTTTTATAGTGCTGCATTTTGCCTGCTCTCTCAAGTTATCCACTTTTTCAGTAGTTTAAATAAATTTTACATTTTTACTTGATTTTGGGACAGTGTGCAATATTTGAAAATAAATCACTGAATAGCAAAAAATATGACATAAATTTGTTACCGAAATTTTGAAACATACGTTATTAAACTTTATGTGTTTTTGTTTCCTGGTGTAAATAATGTGACAATATTGACAGGATCTAAAAAGCTGGGAACAACACGATATACTTTCTTAATTATGATATAATTCAAAACCTTATTTTTGTAATTAACAATTTAATCTTTGGTTTAATTACAGTTATGTGTTAAACACATTCATTTATTGCTTAACAGAAAAGTTAAAATAAAATAATGGAATATTCATAATTTCATTTTAACGAAATTTTTACTTTAACTGTGTATTAAGATTTTGTATATTAAAATTATAATGTTGTTATTGTTAAACATCAGTGTGATGACTTAATTAACTATGCTGAATTTAATTTTCATTTATTAATATAAATATTAAAAAATGGTAATAATGTAAACATATTTTAACCAAATTCCTCTATCTCTTTCTCTCTCAAATATGAATAAATTTAAAAATATACAAACCATTACAGTTTTTTAATTCACTTGTAAGTGTGTTCAACATGTTTCAACATTTACTCGTATTTGAATGTCAGCATGAGACATGTATGAGTGAGTGATTGTTTCATGCTTTACAATCATTTTCATATTTTATCTGTATATAATCAGTTTCTAGAGAAGTGGAAAAAGTGAAAAAAAGAGAATTTAATTAAATAATGTCATAAATTAAACTTGTTACAAAAACGTTCGGTCCCCTTTATTATTGTTTAATATCTCTTCACATAATAAAAAACAATAATGTTTACTTTGTTATATACAAAAACTTTTTTCCTTTTTTGCGTAATTTTTATATATTTTTAACTTTCATGACATAATCATATTTAACATATGTACATCAGGTGTTTTCGATCACAATGATATATAGAAATTATTTGATTAAAATAATTATTACAATTTAAGAAAAATGTATAGCTTTAAACTCTAGTGGTGGAATTTTGTATCTTTTTCCTCAAAACTTTCTTCAGCATCTTTAAATTGCTTTCTGTCACTTTGCTGGAGTAGATAGTGCATCACCTTTTAACATCGACTATTCTTATAGATACCTCCTTTATGCTCTTCAAAACAATGTCTCTCCCTGGACTAAGCTCCGGGCAGTTTGGAGGAATTTCCGCTCTTGGTGCAAAAACCATAGTGATAGTATATGGGAACAGTATGAATTAATGTTAATATTCCTTGTAAACTTCGTTCTTCATAGAACCGCTTGTAACAAATGACTGGCATCATTTGCCGTAATTGCATGCCATACTTGCCATTTTTGGTCTTAAACTATTCTTCAGCATTCTCTAGTGCATCAGCAATACACAATTTTTGACCCCGAAGTTTCAAGAAATCTGACAAAATATATTTTCCTTCTGTTTGGCTTTAAATTTTTTGCAGCGTTTTTGAAACTGCATTAGTTTTAGCATTTCATACCAAATTGTCAAAGCACTGAGATAGTATGGCTGCTTTCCTACCTAAAGTGTTTGGAGTTTTTTTATTATTTCATGGTTTAGCATCATTATGTGGACTATTCCTCCTAACTGAACAGACAAGATCTCTCATTACTGATTAACCGACATAGGAAACAGCTTGAAGGCAAACCTTTGCATGCATGGCCAACTTTTTGTTCGATTTTGTTGAAAATATTGGACAACAGTTTTAATGAAAAACGTGTCTTAAGAATATCTCTATTTCACTCCTCAGGAAGTGATTCATAAAAATGAATATTTCTTTCCTAAACAAATTTTTCGTTTGATTAATTGCAGAAATATATTTAGAGATAACATCATTATGATCCCTTATATAGCAAAACGCTATATAAAATTTCACGTGATTTATTCAGAAGTTAAGATATCTAATAATTTCTACAATTTACTTCAAAATAAACAAGATTTAACTTTTCAAAACCTTTTTTTTTTGCCCTCAACTGTTTTAGGATATATATATATAAAATTGTACTCGTGTAAGTATTATTATTCATTTGGCTTCCACTGTTCAATTTGTGAAAAAAGTTTTTTTTTTTGTTTTTATTTTCTTTACGCGTTTATTACGTTTGTAAATATAAATTATTCTATTAATAACACAGTTTTACGGTTTAAAATTTTATTATGTAGGTGTATGTAAGTTTGTGTGTGTATAATATATTAATGTGTATAAATTTTCATAAATTTTAATTAAAAACTGTGAATATACAAAGTTTTATGAACTCTTTTTGTTATGTGGGTTTTTTTTTTGGGAAATTTGTTTACTCATTTAAGTTAAAAGGTTTTGAAACCCTAAACTTTTTAATTTAGTTTTAGTACAATATAAATCATATATGTTATTAGCTTTATTTTTGTTAAGGTAAACAAATTATTAATTTAATGACGTTTACTTTATGATTTATTTAGATTTTAAATTTTATTTATTAATTAAAGTTTTTTTTTAAATTTCCTAATTTGTGAAAAACACCACTGCTGCGTATGATTTATATAAAACATATAATATTAAGTATACGCCTGCCATAATATATTGCACATATATTACATTATTTATAGCCATATATATGCTACAAAAGGGAAAAAGTTGTCAAGAACGTATTTCTAAGATAACATTAAGTATTCTTGGATTATATCAAAATCTGGAACGATATAATCTGTCTGACTGTTGTTTGCTCGCTTATATCCACTATAACTGACTCAATGAAGTTTGATCTGATTGCTTTTCAGTTCTTGTGCATGTTGCAAACATCTAACAATTTTTTCAACAAAATAGTTCTAATTGTTGCTTTTATATTTACAAATGATACCTTTCCACCTTACAGAAATGACTTGAATTTATCTTGTGTAATTTTGATCAGGTATTTTCTTGTACATTATTTAACTAAGCTTCTATATAAGGCCCTTTCTTGGAATAGGAATTAGAGCTTACAAACCTTTTAAAAATAAATACATTCTATTATTGTAACTATATTCAATATACTTAAGGATATATATTTGGTTCCCATTTGCGTCCCCTTCTAGGAATAAGATTTTTACCATGTAAAACATTAATGTAAAATTAATTTTAATAGATTAAAGTTTTAAAGATTACATAAATATTAAATATTGACCATTTCTATTGAAATTCGCACATTTAATTTTCTAACTGACATAATGCATGGTATGATTGTTTTTCTAACTGTCAATATTTTTAATAGAGATCCATGTGATACATTTTTCTGAAAAGAAGGATATTAATATTATAAGATCAAAGCAAAAGTGATTTGAAAAAGGTATCACCAGAAGATAAATGTGCAATCTATATTAATTGTATTTTTTCGAATCCCATTCTCCCTTTACTGAATTTATATTAACAGATAGCAGAACCTATCCTTATATTCGACTGGTAGTTTGTCTGTATCAGTGATTACGTTACTTTTCTCTTTTTAGTTCAATTGGTTCATTGTAATGAAAATCATCTCGCATATAATTAATAATTCGAATTACCATTTTTCTAATTATCTGCATTTGATGAAGTATTTCTCAAAACTTGAACAATATTAAGCGGACTCTATTAAAATCTTAGTGTTGGCTTGATTATGAACTCCTGCAAACTGCCTGTTCACCTCAATGCCTTTCTCAAGTATTTCTTGTGCGATGATTGCAAACATCTAGCATATGGTATTAAAACAAAATAGTTCCTATTGTTGCTTTTTCGGTAACTTTACAATGATGCCTTTCACCCTTACAGAAATGATTTTGATATCTACTTGTAGAACTTCTGCAGGTATTTCACCTTCGCCTGTTGCTTTGTTGTATTTCACTTATACTAGGCGAATTGCTGATATTCTTAACATCTCTTCTGCAGGGCTAATGAATTTTCGAAATGTTCAATCAAACTTTTTATCTGTGCAACGTTATTGGCTGCTCCCTCTGCTAACATTTTAGGAACATTCTTTGGTCTCTACGTTCATCTTTCCTGTTTTGTCTGTAGTTTGTACTGCTGTCTTAAAATATCATCAGGTTCCAAATGTCATCTGATTTCTAAGTTTTTCTCTGTGATTAAACTACACTCAATGTTTTCTCTGCAACTCAGTTATATGTTGCTGCAATATCTTATCATGAGTGATTTTGCTTATTTGGTAAATGTTCACAAATTGCTAATGCTAACTTGAACTTTTCTTCTTTATCCTGGAGTTGTTGTAGGAAGAATTTCTTTCATCTTGTGTACCCAATTTTCCTTTATCTATCAGTAAAACATTAAATTAGAATTTAGAAATTTATATCTTAAGCCAATTTTTATTTTATGTCTATACTTTTATGTCCATTAGTGTTGAAGAAAATCCGATATTTTTTTAATAGTCACAGCACCTGAAGCTGTAAAATTTTTTAATAAACTTATTTAAAATCTTGATTAAACATTGAAATATTTCAAGACATTGAAATCTAAATAAAAAATTGACTTATAAAATCTATTACATTTCATATTCCCTAAGCAACAAAAGGAAAAAAGGAAGTATATGCTAACAGATATGTTTTCATTAGTATCTTGCTTTAAAATTTGTTTGTTATGTGACAGATAAAATAAATAATAAATTTTATATCTTATTTTCCGAATTCTAAGGCAGATTATATTCATTCTTTTTATATTTTTCCAATACTTTTTTTCCCATTTTTTGACAAAAGATTAAACAAGTACTTTTGTTTATTTTTAAAAAATAAAAAAAATTCTATTTACGTCAAAAATATTTATTTATAAAGTGTGTCAGTGTTATGTACAGTTATAGGTTTTGTATTTATTCCAATTGTTTTTGAGACCCAAGAATTTTTTTTGTGTTTTTCGAAAAGTCATTGTACTTTGATTTCTCTTCTTCTAAAAATATTAACACTGAAAATCATATCAAAAATAAAACAATACTAATATTCCTTATTTTATTTTAACTTCTCTTTCACTCCTCTTGTCCTTTCTAATATTTTTGTTTTTTTCTCTCTCTGTATATATTTTATTTGATTTTTTATTGCTGCTGATGGTGTTGTTGTTGTCTTGTTGATTTTATTTAACTTGTTTTACTGATTTAAAATAAATACACAGAGTAATGAAAAGTAATGTATGTATTGGTGGGTGGGTGTTTATATGGGTGTGTAGTATGTCGTGTATGTGTATGTGTAAGTTTGAGTCTATTTAGTCAAAACATTTATTGTCTTGAGTTCTTGGTAGATTCCTAAAGGGATTAAACGCCTACAGTGAATAGAGCAAGTAACAAAGAATACCCACTGACTGACAGAGAGACTACAAACACACATACACACTTACGCACACTTTAATATTTGTATGTGTAAAAGGGTGTGTATATAGAAAATTGTGTCTTTCAATGTTTGCCATTTGTTTTTTTTTCTTCTTCTTGCGGCTGCTTCTACTGTTTACTTCTCCATCAACATCTTTTAGTTTTTCATCATCTTCACTTTTTTCTTCATTTTTCCTTACAACCATTAAACTTTGCTGTTGGCTTGATTTCTATAGTTGTTGTATTGTTTTGTTGTTGTAGTTAGTATGTATAGGTAGATGTGTATGTGTTGGTCTTTACATTGGAGTTTATTGTAACTTATCGTTTATATGCAGCATTTGTGGCTGGTTTTACTTTTAGTTCGCATTATTTTGTTTGCCTTTGGTACCCTATATCAGGGAATTTATTTTCAGTAACTAGATAAAGAGGCTTGTCATTATCAAATATGGTCCCAATCAAAGGTCTGTTTTACTGTACACAACAAAGGACGAACAGGACCAAGGGAGGGGTACCTCCATACAAAGCAAATATTTAAAAAAAATTAAAAAGGGCAGGGTTAACCCAGGCAAAATTAATTTTTAATACATGACACATATCAATAAAAAAGGATTTATTTCTAGTAATTCAGAGTGCATCATGTAGAAATTGCATCGTAGTTATAATATAAATTCGTGATTACCTTCGACATCAGGTTGAGGGAAATTAATATCATCTAAAATTATTTTTTGCAGATATAGTGTATTATTCACTCCAGTTAACCGATCCAAAATTCCATTTCACATTTTTTGCCTTTTCTTCTTCTTCTTTTTAAAATGAAATGTTAACTTGACTTGCATAAGCTCGTAAAATATTTTCTAATGAGATTAGGTGAGCATTTGTTACAACAAAGATTTTTATTTCAATTCTTTTTTATTATTTTATTTTTTCTTGTACTTTTCTCTGTTCTACTTCTACTCAGTTTTTCTTATTTACTTTTTTAATTTGTGTCGGTGTGTGCGTGAGTGTTTAAATTTTTATATAAAATTTTTACTTTATTTTTATGTTGAATTCCTTACAACTTATTTAATTTGAAAATTCCTGTGGATTAATGTTCACATACATAACGATTGTTTTAGATTTTATAAAACTGTTTGCGGTTTTGATATCATTACAGTTGCAGAAAAACAAAACAGTGGAGAATAGATTAAATATATATTTTATTATAAACGTTAATAAAACTAGTCAGGGAGGTTTCTACTTTAATTTTAATTTTTTCTTAATGGAAAATGATTTGTTAGAAAAATAAAATTAAGTTGCTAATAAACTTATTTTATCTAAGGACTTAGATTCTTAACACACGTCTTTATTATTAAAGTTTAACCCAAAAATTATTGATATTTTTTGTATCGAGTTACCTTTGCAAAACATGTCAGTTATAAGAATTAATGTCAAAGAAATGAATGTACCGCTAATCTTAATGAAATGAGTGATCAGAAAAATTGCGTACTAAAATTATTAAATATATTCAAAAAGCCCCAATACAATCCTACAAAAAGTGGCCAAGCATTCTGCCCTTAAAATGGTTCCACTGTTATGATAGAAATCCTGGTTCAGGTAGAAGGAATGGTCTGTTAAGCTAATAGAGGTTTAAAAAACAATTTTTGAGAGGAACGTTGTTAAAAATTTAGAGGCAAAAATCTGAGCACGGAAATTGAAGTCAAGTTTTCTAAATAGATGACGAAACATATGTTTTGAAGGATCTTTTGCAACTTCCTGGTAAAAAATTTTATATTGCTCATCTTCGAGGGAATATTGAAAGTAAGGTTTAGGACTTACACAGTTTAATTATTCCTAAAAGTTTTTGATATAGCAAGCAATATACAGTTTCGGCAATAGAAGTCAACCATTTATTACAACCGGGTCTATAAATACCAAAAATTTCATCAAGAAATCTTTATAAAAAATGCTGCTTCCATTCATAAGATTTCACAATGTGTCAACTAATTTTGTGGCTTACTTGGCATCCTATCACTATGGTAAAAAAGCCCTTGACTGGTGCAAGAGCAATAATGTGGAATTTGTACCAAAAGGGGCAATCTAACCGAGGCTAAGGCCAGTGCAGAGAAAAAATGTTGATGTAAAAAACGAAGTTTCCGAAAAGGGTTTAAAATTTCGTCACTAGTGATTGAAAAAAAAAAATGTTGTAAATTGTAATTTAATAATTTTAATAAAAAAATTAAAACTGTAAGTTAAGTGGTTTCGCTTTGATTTTTTATCTTATTTATTATTAGAGAAATCATCTAAGATATTAATCCTTTATTCCAAAAATATTAATTTACTGCAAAAAAAATATTCTCCTCTCACCTGATTAGTTAATTAAATGAAACTATTAAATTAATTATTCTTAATTAAAGTTTTCTTGATATTTGATATTTATACTTATTAATACCTGTTTAATATTTATTTTTCAAATATTAGTTTTCATTGTAATTATAAATACTTATCGACAAAAAAAGTATTAATAATTTTTTTCTTTTATTATTTTCCTTGAAACCCTTAAACGCTTTTCCTTCTTCTATAAAATAAAATCATATTTTATTAATGAATTGAAATCATTGTTTAAGGGCGTAAACTATATTTATATACTTATATTATATTTTATTTCTTTTATTTTGTTTTTGTTTATTATAGTCAAGTGTCTGCTTTGTTGTTTTATTGCTATTGTTGTTATTGTAACGTCTATATTGTTATTATTGCTTGAGTTGTTAATAATAATCACAAAAGAGAGTGAAATTAAACTGAAAATATGTAAATGTGTCATAATAACGAATTTAAAACACCTTCTGTTGAAAAGAGTAAAATCATATTTTTTTAAATTATTATATTGAATAGAAAATGATATAATGAATTGACGACAAAATTCTAAGCTTCTTGAGAGGATCGCATGGCACCCTCAAGTAGACAAAAGATAGTAATTAAATAAAATTCTGATTTTGGAAAATTTAGCTGCTTTTCCGACGGAAATCTAGCTGCATATACGACGGATATGCTCAAAATATGTATGGAAATGACCTTTATTTTATTGGAAGAAGCCTAGTGAAGCTCGTATTTTCAGATAAGCTATAAACATCTTAAACAAGTATTTGGTACCTCCAAAAATGTTAAAACTTAATAAAAATGACATGGTGGAATGGCATTTAATATCAAAAAACTTTAATTAAACCGAAACGATTAACAATATTTATTTGAAAAACAATAATCCAATAATTAAAAAGATTTCCAATTTTCTATGTGGAAATAAAAAAATCCAATTCCGTATCAAACATGTGTACTTTTTCATTAAAATGATTAATCTGTAGTTATAACGATCGAAAAATAAAAATGCGTTTTAACTTAATATGTAGTTATACAAACAGAAAAAAATTGAATCCAGACATCTATAAGGTGGAACAAAGGTCATCTCAGGTTAAATTTGCCGAAAATTAACCCTTTCGAAATGTTTTAAATTACGAATATGCTCTGTTTCCTGTTAAATATATTTCTATCTTGAATTATTGCCAACAATTAATTTTGTCTTAAATTTAACACTAATTCAGTTTCCATTATAAGTTTTTTAGAATTGCAGTTAATGTATATTTATCATTCTATCATTTCAAAACCTTTCCATCCACATTTTACATAAAATGTATTGATATATCTCTAATTAAACGGAATTACCGAAATTTCATAAAGTTCTATGTCGAAAATACACTCTAAAATTTTTTTTCTATTTATAGTAGGTAATTAGACTGCTACTATAAATAGGGTAAAATTACAAATTGAATTTTGTCTAAAATTTTATGCATTTTTGATGTGAAAAATAAACTTTTATTATTCAATATTATTCAACATTTAAAAATGTTTACAATTTTTAATGAAAATGTTCATAATTCATACTACAACATTCATACTATTATATTTTGCGTGTATTTTTATAGACGAAAGTCTGTGAAAGTTACATCAGTCATTTTATGATCATTTTTACGCACATTAAGTAATTTTACATGAAATCTTACTCACTGTATTAGAGTAATTTTACATTCACTTTTTAAAGTGTATATTTCTTTATTAAACAGGAAACAGACAAGATGTATAATTTAGAACTCTAGAAAAGTGGAAGTTTTCAGTAATTTAAACCTTTTGTGACTTCTGTTCCGCAAATCACTTTTTTGTTTCGACTTTATTTTCCAAAATATTCTTTCTGTGCTACTTTTCAAAAAATCTTATTGCAATGAGTATATTTCTCGTTTTTTTTTCTTCATAATACCAAAACGTACTCAGAGAAAGATACTCTCAAAAATGTTCAATTATGCAACTAAACAAAATTCATGATTTTCAATTAATGTTTTATTATACTAATTAATCAAGTGATCAATATTATTATTTTCTAATATTTCGAAAAAAAAAATACTTTTAATTAAAATTATAAAATTTGTATTATTGAATATACAAATGTGGTGATATAAATAATTACAATAATTGTTTTATTCCGTGATTCTCTTAGACAATTCAGTCGTTTTGTCTGAAAAAGTAATGTTGTAGAATTTACGATTCTAAAAGATAATAATCTGAATTTTTATTATTATTTGTGTTTCAGATTTATTTGTAATTTATTTATAATTTTTTTTTTTATTGATTTCACTCATATTTATATGTTTTAAAAACCTGGACACAATTTGTGTTGTTATTTGTAATTTATTTATTTTTTTATTTCTGAGTATATTTTTAACAATATTGCCAAATAATACTATAATGCCAACATATATCTGAGATATTTGCACCTTAATGTGATGTTGGGTACATCGCTTTGCGATAAAAGGTTTACACGGATAGCAAGCCAGATGAACTAGTGGATATCGACAAATAATGCGATTCCGAGTTACCTCAACACCAAAGTGACTATGAAATTCGATGTGTATTACCGAAAATAGAGTAAATTAAGGAATAAACTTATGTATATATACTGGATACTGGATCAAATAAAATTCTGAATTGATTTAGCTATATTCGTCAGTCTATGGGAAACAGTCTCATACGGAATTGAGAATTAAGAATTGATTTTTATTCTGAAAAATATATAGGTTTGTTATGAAAAATATATAGGTTTACACAGAATTTATCCACAATATATAGCTGTATGCCATAACAAAACTATGTAAAATTTTGATATAACCCAAAATCAATTTTGATGTGAATATTTTAAATCGTATCACATACATTTCGGCTGTATTATTCGTTGTCGTCTAAATTAGTAAACAATAAATTATATACCGATATCTGAGAGCCTCAAAATTCCGAGAATCTTTCTAATATTTTAACAATATTTATCTCCAATATAGCATTCGTACGATGAAGCGTATATCATCGTACAAAAATAATCAACATCGGATCAACAGATAAAGTTATAGGTTAAAATATTCAAAACTTTGGTACACGCCAAAATCAGTTCGTCATTAGGGTTGCATTTTTAAAGATAATTTTCTGAAATTTAATACACATATTTAATTTTATTCAAAAATTAACTAGATTGCCATATTTTTTGTCATAAGTCACGGTTCTATGGAAATTCGGCTCAATCATATATAAAAAATACAACATTTTAAATATCAGAAATTTAAAGACAACTACAAAATTACTTTTGTCTATTTTGATATTTCAATTCGTAATCATAGGAAATTTTTGGTTTCGACTATAACTTAGTATAAATGACATTAAATGGAATGACGAAGAGAGAGAGGAAAATGCAGTAATTTTAAATATACGTGTTCATACCGCAATGTGTAATTTAAGATCACTTTTTTAATTCTGTACGAAAACGCTAAATATAAAATTTCGCTTTTTTATTACAAATTATATTTTCAATTAAATAATACCAATTTTCATTAAAAATTTCATTCCATCATTTAAACTTTTATTCTCCCTAAAAACTCTAAATTCCATCTTAAAATAAATTTTTGATTAAAAAAAAAAAAAAAAAAAATTAAATTTTCACTAAAAACGTAAATTGTCAAACTCTTAATTAAATTCAAAATACCTTCTTAAATTTATCAAAAGCAAATCGAAGAAATTATAATAACAAGAGCAATAAAAATAATAAAATTAAATTTAATTATTTTCTGAAATGTTTGTTTATGATAGTTTAGTTTACTGAATGACTTCAACCAGACATTGGTGAGTGAGATGGTGAGACAGGAAGAGCTGAGAGCTGACACAAAAATGAAGAGTGTTTGTGTTCGTGGACGATAGAAATAATAATTAACATCGAATCATTCAAGTGTAATTATTATTATTAATAATATTTTTGTTTTTGTTTCGTATTTTTGCTTTGTTTTTCTATAATTATTATAATGATGCTGCTCGTACTGCTGCTGCTGGCTGTTGGCTGCTGCTATTTTGATTAGTTATTGTTTTCATTATCATTGCTAAATTAGTAGAATTGAATTTTGTTCATGAGATGTTTTTGCCTTTGATTTAATTATCAAAAATCGTTGTTATTTTATTAAATTTCATATTAAAATATAAAACATGGAATTAAATTTGATTAATCAACATTAACAAAGAAGATTAGAGTTACGGATAAATGCAATTTGCTATTATTATTGTTGTATTGTTGTGATTATTTTTCTATAAAACGATTTTAATTTTAATTATTAAATATGATTATAATTTTGAGTCTAATTGATTTTATACAACAAAGTATTTAGCAATGGTTTTATTGTATTTATGATTATTTGCAAGATATTTTATGAACAGTGGGGAGAAGGTATAAATGTTCATTTTAGTTTTTGGTGAATTTTTTAGAATATAATTTTTAACAAAAATTCAAATTTTCATTAAAAACTAAAATTCTTTACTTAAACTGAAAATTTTTTATTAAAATTTTAAACTCTTCACCAAATAGTAAATTTTTTTTTACTAAAATTTAAATTTTCATTGAAAATTCTTTTAAGTTTTTTCTACTTTAAGATTTACATTCTTTACCAAAAAAAGAAAAAAATCTCAATTTTCAATAAAAAAATTTTAATTTTCCCTTAACATTAAAATTTGTATTAAAAATTTAAATTTTCATTAAAAACAAAATTTTTTGCTGAAAAAATTTTCACTGAAAATTAACTATAAATACAAAGATTTACTCAAAATTCAAGTTTCTTTAAAAACAATTTTTTAATTAAATTTTCACTAAAGAAGCTGAGTTTTTAATAAAAGAAATAACTTTTTCTAAAAAATTCCACTTTTTCAGTTTTTTTAAAAAAATAAATTTTTTACAAAAAAAGAAATAATACATTTTTTACAAGAAATTTTTCACAAAAAAACTTTTGAAATTTACTAAAAATTACAATTTTTAATATTTTTTACGAGCAAAACAATTTATCACTTTAATTTAATCTTTTTTTTTTTTTTTTCTAAAAAAGAAAAATTTCTAAAAAAGAAAAATTTATTAAAATTTTAATAAAAATTCTATTTTTAACTGAAAATTCTAATTTTTACCAAAAACTAATTTTTTCATTAATAAAATAAATTTTTCACTACAAAAGCAAAAACAATAAAATGGTAACTACCAAAGCCAAGACACAGAAAAATTAATTTTTTACTAAAAATCAAAATTTTCTAATAATAACAAAACTGAAACTGAAAATCACTGAAAACTTTATTTAAAAGATAATAATAATAATAATAATAATAATAATAATAATAATAATAATAATAATAATAAATAGTTCTAATCTAATTTTTCACAAAACATTCAATTTTCCAATTTTTTGAAGAAATTCAATTTTCCATAAAAATAAAGTTCTTAATTAAAAATTAAAATTTTCAATAAATATGTATATTTTTACTTAAAAATCGATTTTTCAGTAATATCAAATATTTCACTAAAATTTTATTTTTCATTAAAATATTAACATACAATTTCTCCCTAAAAATTCAATGCTTCGCTAGTTTTTCACTAAAAAATTAAATTTTTTTAAATTTGTAATTGATTCATTAAAAATGTTATATTTCACTTAATTGCCGAGTCTTTGGTATCCCCAATCACAATTACTTGTGAAGAAAATACGATATGCTACGTACATACTCCTTCACTCATACACTCACAAACGTTTATAATATATAAAAGTTTTTTTTAGTTATATAGTTGGCTATAACATTTTTTCTACTGAACCGATTTTAATAAATTTCGTAACTACAATGAATTATTATGGTAAAATTTCATTCTAATTTAGCATTTTAAAAATGACAGTTTTACAAAACGTCTCTGCTTGAACTCAGAGGTTGCCCTAGATTCGTTCTATATTATTTAATATACTGAACCGCTTTTGTTGGTTAAAAATGAGAAGCTTCTAAGGATTACAACAAAAACAGACATACTGTCAAAGAAGTAGATGGGCATAGCAAATCTATTCAGATTTTGATTTGTATCAAGTAAGTATATACATTATTGAGTTTTTTTCAATCCGTATGTAAGATTGCTAAAGTTAATATACCCTCTTCACTTCTTGTTGTGGCGAAGTGTATAAAAATAAAAATATTTTATTTGCTTTTATTTACTTGAAATAATTGATTTTGTTCTACTGTCATAATTTTAACAAAACAATTTTAAAACCCGAGTGCGTATAAGTGATAACGTGTTTTTAAGATTAATATTACTTATACGTAATTTTTCAACAATTTCAATGGTCTTGATTAGATAAATATAATTTAATAATGAATACACAACAATGAGTTTATATTATGATTTATAAAGAAAAATTATATTTTCATGAAATAAGAAATTTTGTTTTATTAAATTAAGGAGACTTTAAATTAAGTAATTGATTTTGTTTAATTAAGACAAATTTATAGGCCGTAATTTCAAGAACTTATTTGTAGTTGTAATAAGTTACGCTTAAATATTGACTTCTCAGATTCCTTTCGAGATATTTAGAAATTCATATACATGTATTCCTCTTCCTGTTTATACACTACACCACCGTAGGTGGTTGAGGGAGGTATTATGCGTTTGTGCAGAAGTTTGTAATGGGCAGAAAAAATACCAATTTTAAGTATACGGTCACTTTCTATGTCAATTTAACAATGTCCATCAAGCCAGATGGCTGGTTATCTATATGAACTTTGTGAACAAAATACAGGTTGCAATATCAAATTTAATTTAATGAAACTTGGCACGTGTCACTATTTTGTCCCAAAGACGATGCATATTGATATTGGGTGCAAGCTGGTCTAATAATATTCTAGAATAGTGTGCCAATTCATACGGGTTTTCTTATTTCTCATAGGTTCCATACAACCCGCCTTAAAATACTACTTTGAAGGCCTTAGATCCCACATAACATTGATATTCTTAAAAAAATTTAGATAAATACAAGTACAAATCGATGTAAAAAATTTTACGAGGTTTGGTCTGTAATTTCCTTCCGTATTATTCCCTCATTAAAAGTCCTTTTTAAAAAATCTTATCCATAATATACTGCACTCTTAAGAACAAAATTGAAAATATATTAAAAAAAAAGTCGTTCATTAAGCTACTATTAAAAGCCAACAATGTGGTGTAGCGTATTACATAGTCGGGCTTGACTAACTTTAACTTGTACTTATTTTTCTTATAAATTTGAAATTTCTTTCTTCTTCAACACTATTTGTAATTCTTTTTTCAGCTTTTCCTCTTTGTTAAACTAAAAGAAAATGGAAAAAAGAAACTATTTTGTTAAATTTATTATTTCACTTAAATAATTTCTGTTCATTAAACTTTAACTGTTGTTACATTTTGAAGGCACTTTAAACAAAGGAAATGTCATTACATTATTTTTCTCTCATATTTTTCATATTTTTTTTAAGAAGCATTACAACTTTGAGCAATAATTTCTTTTTTAAAGTAGTCATACTTTTAAATATACTTTTTACTCCATCACTGAGTCTTTACTTGAAATTTCATTGAAAAAATGAGAAGAAAAAAATACAAATTCTTTATTCTGGAACATAAAATGTATTTAAAACTTGTCAAACTTTTAACTGTTGTGTTCATTAAAAATTG
Organism: Cochliomyia hominivorax; assembly: GCA_004302925.2. Classification (NCBI taxonomy): domain Eukaryota; kingdom Metazoa; phylum Arthropoda; class Insecta; order Diptera; family Calliphoridae; genus Cochliomyia; species Cochliomyia hominivorax. Next base: position 29,303,190 of record PYHX02000158.1, read on the forward strand.
ACAAAAAACAAAGAAATAACGAAAAAGAAGAAAAAAACTGAAAACATTTTTTTTGGGAAAAGTTAACAAATGTTTGGGGATTATGATGTGTTCTTATGGATTTATATTCTTCTTCTTACCCATTACCAATTTTGAGTATATTTTGATGAAGTGTTTAAATATGTATTTTAGGCACTTGGTGTAATAAAAGGTATTAAAAAGTTTATAGACTTAAAAATTGACAGAACAACTTTAAATGCGTAAATTTTTATAGTTTTTTTCTTCTTTTCTTAATTTTTAATGTTAATGGCATTTTTTAAGAAAGAACGTTAGTTTCATAATACCTCTTTAATAAGAAAGCTCAAATAATTTTTTATGTGTTGTTAATCTCTATTCCATTTGTGATTCAATAACTAAAATTTCGAATAAAAGAGGAAAATGATACAATACATGGAAAAAATTATCGACTCTTTAATTCGGGAAAAATAGCATACTTTAAGAAATTTTTTAATTTGAAGTTGAAATTGTATTGAATACGTATCATTATAGGCCTAAATGCGTTTGAAAACTTCTTCGTTAATAAGTGTATCGAAAGGAGATAGTGGGTGCTCAAGCAATTGTCCGCCATGATCAGAAATTAGATATTGAAGTGACATTATCAGTATCACCTTATAGTTATAATCAGATCAAAAACTCCACCTATAGATTCTCTTTGGGGCAGAAGTCACTGGATTATAATGGTTAACTCCTATGCCATCACTACAAATTTTTATTCTCTGTGGGGTCAAAACTCACTGTATTATAATGGTTCACTTCCATGCCACAAAATATTCTTGTCTAGAAACCTAAGCCGACAAGGCGTTGTCTGTCAGTCGGTCAGTTGAAAATATTCTCATGTTTCGGTTTAATATCAAGTTATATATCGATATCTGAGATAACCAAAAATTAAAAAAAAAAAACTTTCTATTTTTTTTAATAAAAAGTAACTGGATTTATACCGGTTTTAACATAACATACCGCCATATGTTTATCATCATCGCACAAAACTCATCGATATCGGAAATTTGCCCATATATTTACTTAGATATAAAAATAAGCCCAAAACGATTTTTATACACCCCATCACCACAAGCTGCTAAATGGGTATATTAACTTTGTAATTTCTTGTGTAATTATAAGATCCATAATGTATGAATATTAATGCATCGACTCGAAATGTGAGTAAATTTAGTTATGTCCACCTGTATGTCTATTGTTTACTAAAGTCCGCAATAACTTTTCTCAGAATATAGTCTTAACAAGGTTTTATTTAGTTAAATTAAGCAATTTGCGATTGATTTATAAGAAATCATAGATAAATACTTATATTTTGAAACATCAAGTTTTTTTGGAGGAAACATATGTGTTTAAATTTTAGCAAAATCAGATTTTAATTCTTTATCTCCCTACATAGATTTACGTTAGAAAACTCTACGAATATTTTATCCATTAAAATTTCAAAATTATTTAAAACATCTAAATAAGTGGATTTCAATTGAAGAAAGAAGGAGTTAATAAAAATATATTGATATTTTCTTAAACTTTAATTTTTAAATAATTAAATTTCTATAAATTTCTGTTTTTCCCTATTTTATCCTTTAATATTTCTTCCTTTAAGAATTAGAAGTATCTAATTCTTTTCATTAATAAATTAAAACTACTGTAAGCTTTATATTGTCTTTACTGTTGTATTATTATACCCTACACCATCGAAGATGTTGTTTTACACACCTTTAAGTATTCCATTCGTCTCAGAATTACTTTTTGTCTGTTCGGCTAGCTGCACATGCAAACGTTGTGAACAGTATACAGGTCGCACTTTTTGAAATATTGCGATGAACTTTTGTAAGGACAAAGTCTATTGAAATTTGACATGTTCGGTGCAATAATTTTTTGTAGCTCCCATAAAACCCAACCAGAAAAATTCGTTTTAAAACACATAAATTTAACAATAATCTTAGTACGCACTAAATATATAAAAAGAATTAAAAAAAACATAAATTATTCGTGGTTCGTTCATTAATTTTTCATAACCAACATTTTTAACCGACTGTGTGTAGAGTATTAGATAGTCTGGCATGACCAACTATACATTCCTACTTGTTTTACTTTGTGTATGTGTGTAATTTACAAACATTTACATAATTTGAACACAATTCGTTTGTTTTTTCGTTATGTTTAAATTACATGATTTGAATATTTGTCTCTTTCCAAAAAAAAATCCAACTTTTCTAACGATTTCTAACAATCTTATGCTCAAACAACCAATAAAATATTCCATTTTTTGTCACTGTTCTTATCGTTTTTTTTTTTTGTTATTTCAAATAAAATTAGTTTAAATTTAAAGCTTCTTAAAATAAATTCCTATTTTAAGTTTAAAATTATATATAAGAAAATAAAATAGCAATAAAATCATAAATTTTTGATACGATTGTATTTCTATGCTTTTTTTTTTTTTTTTTGTAAATTTTACAGTTTTTGACACGATTTAGAAACTTTGTGAAATTGTGGCATCAGTTGTTACTTACGAAATTTAAATGCTGATTTTGTTCTTTAGGAATCCAATGAATAATTTTATTTGTATTTTATTTGGAGATACACGCATTCTGTAAGTTGTTAAATTCTGTTAGAAAAACACAATATCAACAGTGCACAGTGTTCCCAAAAAGCCTTTTTTAATACTTCTCTAAATTTGAAATTATTGAATATTTTTGAACGGAATTTCACATGGACATTTTTGGGGACCCAAGAGGAGCTAGAAGCTTATGCCTCTCTAAACCTGTCCATGAACATCGTAGAAGTAACTGTACAGAATTTCAATAAAATATGACAAACTGTTATAAAGTTATGCAACATTATTTAAAGACATGTTGAAATTGCTATTCACTTATCTGTATCAAAATTTCTGGAAAAAACATTTTGGGAGGGGTGTACAATTTTTATGCAAATATTTAGTACTGTTGAAAAGTATTTACTCGAAGAATGATAAAATGTGCATTATGAACTATTTTAACTTAATATTTGTAATACATGTTCTTTCAATGAAAAACACTTCAGAAATGGCCATATGAAATTTCATTCAAGAAATATTCCAAAATTACAGAATTATTTCAAAATGAAGTCTTTTGGGACAACTGTGCAGCGGTGGTAACATCAGCAATTGAAATCGTAAAGAAGTTTTAAATCGTCTAAAATGGAAGGAAAAGTATTTGAATATGTACACCCTTCATCCCACCAAATATATAAAGAGAATTATGAAACATTTGTCGTTTTATACAAAACATTCTAATGATTATATTTCAGATCTAACTAGCTATATATGGGTTGAAATTATTAGTAACAATTCCAAGGTTTTGTTGTTTAAAACGATTTTTATAATAAACAAATTTCACAAAGTTAATGCTGAGTTAGTTTTAAATTGATTTAGAGAGATATAGGGTGTATCTAGTCAAAGTCGTTGACGTCTTCTATTAGGTTAATTTTTCAAAAATTTGCTTACAAGCCCTACCAAAACTTGACATTAAAAATTATTTGCAAATCGGTGGGAAAAATTCTTATATTAAAAGTATAGCTATATAATATATGAGGTATAAGGATGTTTCCCCCGCACAATCCTTGCTAACTTTAATAAAAAAAAGAGTAAAATTTTTAATAAACATTTTTCTTAACAGCATACTAACATTCTGATAATTTCTTTAATTTTATTTTTCAAAACAAAACAAAATTTAAATTAGTTGAATTTTTCAAATTTTTGAAATAAATGTCACCCACTTTTTCTTTAAAAGGTGTACCTATTCATAGATACCAACTACTTGAATAAGAAGTTTCTATATCAACTCAGATTAAATCAAAATACCTCGGCTTATAATATCTCTGACGGTTTAAGAGTTACAGAATTATTGAAAAATTCATAGGGGAAGCTCTTTTGAAACCACTTAAATTTAGAAATATTTAGACAAATTGAATTGCATAAAAGAATTGTTTACGTTTCATCAGTCTAAATCCCGATTCCGGTAAAATGACTAAGATATAATATGGTGCCATATTTGCGCCAAAACTTTTTGTAGAACTAGAAAAATTTATAAGCTCATAAATGTCCAATTCTTGAAAAAATGCGATCTAATTGTAAGAAAATTGATATAATTGATATACATTTGGAAACCAATTATGCAAAGTTTGGATACGATTGGTTTTTATTTAAGAGCCCTTTATTCTTAAAATCCTTAAATGGAAACTATAACCGACCGACACCGTATATTAAATACAGTCAGGAAACTTAGAGTGCCGAATTTCAGTAGAATTAGTCGATATTTTCCATTCCAAGAAGGTTCTTCTAAGAGGCCTACTACGGAATATAGAACGATTTTCTTCAGTTAGAATTTCATAAGCTGAGTTTCGAAAAACTTAAAAATTTATTTCGGGAAGAGACCTTATATGGGAGGTAGGTGAAATGCTGGACTCAGCATACTTCACTTTTTGGGGAATTTTAGTTAATGTTGGGATGAATGAAAATGAGTATATACCAGCCTTTTAATACTTATTTAGGTGTGTTGAAGAAGTATGTTGCGCTTAATTCCAATTACCTTTTAGTGATGTTTTAAAAAATAGTTTGTCAAAAGTTTGTATTTCTTTCAGATGCCGAACTTTGACTTTTGACTATTGGAGTGTTTCTAATTAAAAACTACTATATGACCGAAACTTACTGATTTTCGATAGACAGACGGACCAACCTAAATGGATACATATTTTGATTTAATGCAAGATGCATGTCATTTTTAAGATCAGGAATAGTTCCTTCATGGAGTTACACTTTAAATGACAATTTTTATATTGCCTCCTTCGTCATTTTGATCATGTATAAATAAATTACTGAGGCCGGGTTCACTTTGCCACCCTTAACAAAAAATATATATTTATTGCTGTTTTTCATTTGCTTTGTATAGCGGCTACCTTTTCCTCTGTTCCTATCCGTCCAATATTTTATTCAGAAAACTGTTCATTGGAATAGTATTTGATATGTAACGTTAATAGTCTAACTTCTATAGTTCTTTTGATATTTGCTTTGCATGGGACCACCATTCCCCCTGATCCTACGGACATTTTTTATTGTCTATATTACTTTCTGATACTTAAATAGGTATTATTCCGTGAAATTTTCAACAAAAACTTCAATTCAAACTTGCTGTTTAGAAGTTCCAAGCAAACATAGATTCATTTGTGTACATATAAATATGAAGATGCTTATGAAGATCATCACTTAATAAAGTAAAGTAAAGTGTATTGCGAATTCGCCATATCATACAACATTTTCCTTATTTTACATATATATGTATTTATATCCTCCATGTTAAGATATTTACCCTTAAGGCAGTTTTGCATGCAAAATCAAAGTATAAAACACAAAATACGCAATTTGAATAGTTCATGTGTTGTAAAAAGTTCCTTTTTTCTTCTTGTATTTTTGGTGCTTCCTTCCTGGCTGTTTGTCATGTTGTCAACCCGTCTGCCATGCCAGCCCGACAGTCTACTTTCCCTTTATTCATTTATGTTTTCATCTTTTCCTTGAATGACTCGATATCATCGTCTTTAATTTTCCTTTTAATGTTAGTTTAAGCATTTTTAACCAGCTGAAAAACAGAAGAGAAAATTATTAGGGTAACTTGACATTGTTATTTATGATGATATTTTGCCGTTTCTTTTTATATTTTACTCTTCTTACTTTCTTTCTTTGAGACAAACGAAATGGGGAAAAAGGAAAATTAGGCAAACTAAAGAAAAAAGAGAATGAATTGTAAAAAAGTTGACATTGTTATGAAATTGTTATAAAAAACGAATACTTTAAACATATACACACACACGATTAACACACATATGTATTATATGTTGGAATGTCAAAATATAATATATGTTGTATATGTTACCATAAAGTGTATATAAAGATACAATTTGTATGTGTATATAAAACTATATACAGTCACAAACAAAACTATTGGCACACAAGTGGGTTTTCTTTATTCCCAAACTTTTCACCAGCATAAAAATGTGTTTGGAAATCCCTTCACCGATGTAGTAAATATCTTTAATTATGAATTTAAAATCATACCAGCTCGATTTTGCCTAAAAAAGTACTGGCACATCTAGCAAAGCGAGTATTATACCCAGCTTCATGGAGTATTCCTTTTGAACTTCAACAGGAATTAGGGCAGATATTTTTTAGGATTTTGTTTAATTTTTCAGACAAATTGGTTACTTTCTCAAGGATTTAAAACTTTGGTCATCCGGTTCTATTTGAATTTTGAAAACTTGATTCTCAGTACAGTATGGTTTTTCGCACAGATTCAATAGTTTAGATAAAATATAAAATGATTGCTGTGCCAATAGTTTTGTTCGGGACTGTATATTTATTATCATTCATTATGTATATATTTTGCAATTTGCGTGTTTATTTATTTATTTATTTATTATTCCCAACCAACATTATATTGTCAACCAGATTTTATTGTTGCCATAATACTTCTGCTAATTTGCAACAATTGAAATTCATAAAAATCACATGAACATTAATTTTGTTATTTAAATGTATCAACATTCTCTTAAATATAAATATTAATGTATATAAAATAATATAAACATGTATTATTCATGGGCTCTCATATAAAGATATAATTTTGATATTAAAATGTATTAAAGAGTAAAACCAAAGAAAATGTTATTATTTAATACTGCAGAATAAGTTATTCTATCTTAGTATGTACACTGATGTATGTTTCTATAAATGCATTAAATTTGTTTGTCTATTTTATTTTATCTCTTTTGTTCTCATCCAAATGTAAAGTTGAAGTTTTTTAATGCAATTAAAAGTTTTTGTTGCTATTTAATGTGGAATGTTTCTATAAACGCAGATGCGATTGCTTTATAAATAAAAAGGTATGTTTTAAATGACAATATATCAATTTCACTGAAAAACTTTGTATTTTTATTGACAAAATTCTTTATGTTTAATGATGTCCAAGTTCCCCTATCCGATCAAGAAAAGATCTTGATCGGATTAAATTTTCTATGATCAAGGTTGTTTCAATAGAGAAATTGCTCATAAAATGAAACGTTTTGACAGTATTTTCTGCACTTGCTAAATATAAGGAATGTTTGAAAGTATATGTTTTCTTCCATTTATTTTCTATTCTGAAATATGCATTAAATCTTAATCTTACAACAAAAATTAAATTCCACGTTCTTGAAAATTTTACTGTTTCTTCGATTACTTTAGTTGGATACGTTTCATTGTATGCCGAGTCGATCCCTTTTGGAAATAATTCTGTAACAGTTATATATTTGTGATATGTCACACATTTATTTCTCGAGTTTTGTCCAGAAGTACAAAAACCTATCTGATCATGGGCATAAGCATACCCTCTTTCACCACTTGTGGTAGTGGAGATTATAAAAACACGCACTAGATAAAAAACATGTGCCTGTATAAAAAAAACTGGGACTTGAGTTCGCATTTTTGGTAGAAATGTGTAGAAAAAGACGAAATTTCACTAGATGATGATAAATACAAGTATTTGGTATTCATGAAAACGTTAGCGTTTTAAGATTCAAGACACGAGGTGAAAAACTTTGAATATGAACTGAAAAAGAGCTATAATCCAATGAAATTTCATTTATATACTTCTAATGGTTTAATGAATGCACATGAGTGTGCTATTACAAGTTAAATAACAGTCATTAAGATATATGTCGAAATTACTTTGTTTATCATTTTAGGACAGTTCGTCATCTCCTTTTCATATTTAAGCGTCAGGTTTCTTATCTTCTTTTTAAAATGCCATAAGGATTTTCTGTGGAATTCCAAGTCATAGATCCCATTATATAATAAAAAATCTTCGATTAACTTCAATGAATAATTCCGAGAATTGTTGTGCTATAACAAACAACTAACTAATATGGGTGGCCGAAATATCCCAGAAAATAAACCGATCCATTCTTTTTTAAAATTTAATTTTTGAAAAAATCAGTTGTAATCATGTGAAATTTTGATTAAGAATTCTATAACGGTTGAATATTTGTTTATATTTTCATATCCTTCAATGGATCTTGGGAAATTAATCTATAACTCTGGCGAAAACTAGGATGTGGCCACAGGTTCCCCAAATTAAACTTCTTGGATATTAAAAATATTTAAAACTGCACCCATTAGAAAAAATAAGAGTGTTACAATCAGTCAAACTCAACTATGAAATAATAAAAACCCCATTAGAGGGTGACCGAATACCAATAATTTCAATAGGCTTCGTTCTTTATCTTAAAAACTGGACCTGTACTGTGATAACAAGTTTTACATGCACATCCAGCCAAACGGACGGGCACAAACGAATTACTCTGAAATTGTGCCATATGAAAAAGTTGTTGGAATTCTAAAACAATAAAATCGATATCATCAAAAACAACAATTTCGGGTTAACGCTAATTTGGTAAAAAATATATTTAAAATAAAATGATCTTTTATTTGATCATTTATTGAAATAACTTAATTTTCTTTCAACAAAATATCATTGATTGAAATTAAAACTGTTCTGATTTTCCTTTTGATTTAATTTCCGTAATTATTTATATTTTACATTTTATTTTTTTATATTTTATGCTTTTCTTCCTTTGATACCAATATATTGTAAATAATAAAAATATGTGAAAAATTATTTTTTGCCTTTAAATGAGTCTAATTTTATGTATAACAGATATATATGAACTCATACACATAAATTGACTATAATGATTTAATATTCGACATACATTTTTTTAAAAAAGCAATATTTTACTTAAATTGTTTATGTTACAGACTTTATTTGGGTTTCATATTCTGCAGATGGAAATGAAAAGAGGACGAAAATTGTTAAAGAGTGAAAGAATAGAAAGTTGTGTGATAATTTTGAGGTTATTAAATTGAAAATCTAATAAATAAGATCACGATTTATTTAGAAATAATTGTGGAAACATACTTCCCCGTGCCCTATTTCAAAATTACTTAGTCAATAAAAATATGCTATGATTGCTACATAAATGCCAAATTTCATTTACCTTCCTATAACAGCTTCTGACTTATGCGATATTAAAAATTGCATTTGGAAGGGTGTCCACTCCTCAGTACTTTGTCCAAAATTTTATTATTCTATAACATTTTTTATTATAAGTAGTTCTTCTATATTTTAATGACATTAAAATTTTGTTTGTTAGCAAAACCACTCCCCCAAACCGCGAATTTTGTAATTTTTTAATTTGACAACAATACAATATTGCGTTTAGTTTTCTCGCATTAGTTATAGAGATATACGATTTCAATTATTTCATTGGTCAGGCAATACTACTACTACTTTAATCATAATCGTTGTTCAAATGTTTCAGCTTAAAGAGCTTGCTTTAGATATCGCTTTATAACTTTTTCTGCTAAACCGATTTTGCAGTTTTAAAGAGGAAACTTCTCAGACAATAGAAAATATTTAGGTTTCAATGAGCTCAATTATTGTGTGAGCGTACCAACAACAGAGAGACATAGCTAAAGCGACTATGATTTAGTTTTTATGCAAGAATATATACTTTCTATGGAATCTTGGATGATTCTTTATCACAATCACAAGCAGTGATTTACTTTTAAATTCATATTTGTGAGTTTCATGTGATTAGAAGCCCATTCGGGGAAGGTATTTGTAAAGGCGGTTTCTCTAAACTTAAGACTGGAAGAGTATTTACTTGAACAAGCAGCCAGACAGACGGACATCGCTTAATAGACTCTGAAAGTGATTCCGAATTTATTGGTATTCTTAACGTGATGTTGGTTATAAAAATTAAGCATTCTGGGACGATTACTTTTACTAGAATCCATATAAGCTGCTATTGAAAAAAACTTTAATATTCACTAAATTATGAAGAAAATTTCCCAAATATCGGTTCATATTTCACAATGGCTTCCATATAAAACCCCATATAGAGTTTATGTCTGATTAAAGTATTTAATATTAAATTTTTTCATAAAATCCTGCACTAACAGCTTCAATTTCCTACACACATGTTAAGAATTTCGGGGATATTTAAAAATATTTATACTACAGCTTCATTATAAGATATTTTCATGTTTTAAACTCCATTATATATATTAAATTTAAAATTTCTCTCCCAAGCCACGTTCTTTCACATGTGCTAAAAATAGCAAGTCTCTTAAACATATTAAATCATAAAATCTTCAATATCAACAAATTTGTTTATATTTTTGACAATTTAAATTATGACTTCATAGATAACCTCACTAAACACACACACACTCATACAGAAGCATCCTAAAATATAACTGTAAAGTACAGACTATTCGGCTGCCTGAATTGTTCATAGTCTCTCTTTTGCCAGTCTTCTTTAAGCCTAGCATTTTGTCTAATGGTGCTGCTATTTATATAGCTACTCCGTGGTTTACTTGATGATGCTGATGTTTGGCGGTTGAACTGCTGAAGCGAGACTGTTTTCATATTTAAATTAAACCACAAAAAATGTATCATAAAGTTGTAAAATATATAAACAACTCTGTTCCTATTTTGCCTCATTTTTACTAAATTTAAGCGGGTAAAATATAAAACGTGTGTATTTGTTGTATATGGTAGTTATGTGTTTGTCGTTGTTACTAATGTTACTGCTGCTGCTGCTACTACTACTGGTGGTGGTAGCTGGCATGGCAAATGTTTGATGCTGAAAAGTTATCCTTGTTATTGTAACATTATTTAAACCCATTTTTTTACAACCATTTATATACAGTTTATTGTAGGCTTTAAATCTCGTTTAAATAGCTACAAAATATATATCTTTATAAAAAACTGAAAATGAACAAAAAACCATGTTTGGTAAATGTTTATGATTTTTGTTTCATATTTTTTTGTAGCTTTACAAAGAACAAAATCATAAAATATACTCAAACCAGAAAAAAAATATTGCGGCATATATTATACTGCAGTAACATGATAAAGTATGAGGCTTTACCAACAGAGTAAAATATATATTTTTTAGATTGGATTAAATAATGGAAGAGAAATATAATAATTTTTTGAAATTAAAAAGGAGAACACATTTTTTGGTACTATAAATTTGTTGTGAAAAATAGTTAAATTAAATTTTTGCGTTTTATTCTTGTTTAAAAGACGATTTAACAAGGAGTGAGATCAAAAGTCTTTAACATAGGTTTTTCAGTGTTCTAAGGTTAACCACCAAATAATAATTTATTTACTTTTGATCAAGTTACCTTTTATCTTCAACACCCTACATTACAAATAGGTTATGTTTTGCACATGCACACACACACTCGCAAACTTAACATAGAAAGACCTTTTGATTCGCAAAATTAGTTGCATTTTTGACTATAATGTTTTTTCTACTGAACCCATTTCGATAATTTTTATAACGGAAATGGAGTATGAAAAACTCAATAATATGGAAAATTTTCATTCAAAGTTGTCGATGTATACCTGACAATATTATAGAAGTTCTTTTCTTCAACCTAAAGGTTGCCTCAGATATCGGTCTATACCTTTTAATATACGGAAACATTTTTACTGGTCTGAAATAGAAATCTTTTCAGGACCATAGAAAATTCATAGGACAAATTTCATTGAGTTCTCTTAATTAATGTGGGTGTGGGCATGCCAAAAGCAGACAGACCGAAAGACATGCTGACAGACACAGCTAAATCAACTCAGATTTTGATTTGATGCAAGAGCTTATGAACATTAAAGGATATGATATTGTAACTATAAATGTGAGTTTGTATTAACTTTTCATGCATTTATGATGGAGGACATTGAAGATTCGGAATAGACGAATATTAATTGTTGAATGATACTTTTTAAATGGAATTTTTTAAGGAAATTTTCAATTTGATTATTTGCTAATTAAAAATATGATATAAAGAATTATTGACCGATATGTTTATAGATGTAATTTTAGAACATTTTGCAGTACTTTTTGTTCTTTTATCTTTCTTTTCAATTTTCATAAAAATTAAGTTATCGAATCGTTCTGCTATTTGGAAATGGAGAGGAGTAAAAATTTAAATTTTATGGGTCTACTGTAACTCATATGGACCGATCACAATTAAATTTATTAAATTCATTAAGATTAAAATAAAACACGTACATGTAAAATTTCAAAATGGTAAATATGTGTAGGACAATTGTGAATGTTTAATGGAATATCTTGAAGAATTTTATATGACCCTTTGAAATGTGGTAAAATGATTAGAATTAAAAAAAAATAATAAAAAATTAAAAAAAAAAAATATATATATATATATATATATATATATATATATATATATATATATATATATATATATATATATATATATATATATATATATATATATATATATATATATATATATATATATATATATATATATATATATATATATAAAATTTCATGATGCAAATGATTTTAGCTAAAAAACGAACGTAAAATTTTGTTTCTGAAGTGGACTTTATATGGAGGCTAAGTTCAAAAAAAAAATCGAGGACCGAAAATTATGGATCGATCCTCGATCAAACCTCGATTTTTGCATACGTTAGATTTTCTCATTTAAATTTGATATTTGAAATTTTTGTTTTATGTGAGTTATGAGAACTACATAATACCCGCCAACCCGCACTGAAATTTGGAAACTATTAACTCAGTTTTAAATATTGATTTAAAATTTGTCATTTTTGAGATTCTTTTGGAATTTTAGAACATATGTGGATCTGTTACGCATCTGCAATAGAAAAAAAGAATTTACCAGTGGGTTGTCCATAATTCTTATTCTCACCAGCAACCTCTTTAGAATCTAGAGCAAAAGCTTATGCTCATTCACACCTCTACTATCAATATGTGTACGTCCATTAAATGCAAAGTAATAGATTGAATTAGAAATTAGTTTTCATATATTTTAAAACCCTCTATCAACACAAGTATATTAACTTTAGTATTCCGTGTGTTACGCTAAAAAGGACTCAATTTGCCATCTCGCAACATAATGTTATGAAACAAGTTAGTTAACATGAATCAGCCAAATGGATAGATATTGCATCGTCGCAAAAAATAGTCTGAGTCGAGCGGTATATATAAAAGTGCATATTCTAATTACCCAATCATAAATAGTATTATATATCTGCAACCACAATTCAAGATTGGATGTTTATATTGAACATAACAATTTTTTAAAAAGAATCTTACAAATAGTTTTTATTAAATTTTAACATGTTTAAAATGTTAGTTATTGTCTTTTCAATAAGAAGGATTATTTTCGATATCATTTACATTTTCAAATCTCAATAACGCTTTTTTATCTGATATTTATTAAAATCACACTACAGCCTTTCTTTTCTATCCTTTTATCAAAATTATGGTCATGTGTTTGCGTTACTTTGTTTATTTTCTTATTTCAATTACTTGGATTTTTATTTACTCCCTTTCGATTTACATGAATTTATGACAGGATACTGGTAAAAAACCGATGCATTCATTGGAACTTCATTCCTTTTATATTTGCCTTAGCAGAAGTTACAAAACTTAAAAAAATCCGAAACTATAACTTTGAACTTGTAGTTTCGAAAATCTAGCTGCGCCTCATAAGATTGTATTCATATGACGAATGGTCAGGTGTTGGTATTATTTATTAACTAAACCGTTTTGTTCTTGATGAAAATATCAATTTGATCTCTAGACGATCCTTTCGTTGAAGGTTTATTATTGTTATATTTTCTGTTAAAGAATATACAAGATTTCAATAGATTTTGAAAAATAAAGTTTTAATTTATACCTTCAGAGATTTTACCGAAATGACGAACATTTAATTTAAACATTTAAAGTGGAATTCAAATTTTACTTTCATTTTAATATAAATATCATTAATATTTTCTGGAATATATGTCAAAATTTGTGAATAAAGATTATTCTATTTACATTCTTAATTCCTTATAAAAACCATAATATTAAATATTAATCATACGTCACAAATGTCTTTGTATAACCAAACGTATGTGGCGTATGATTATTATATTATGGGAAATATTGAGCATATTTTATTAAAATTAAAGAAAATAACTAATTTTCCAAAATTACAAATAATCATTAAGTTCTTAAGTTTTTTCAGATAAAACTAAAAATAAGTTATTTTCCCTCATTATTCATACAAATAATTATCATTTTATTTAACCAAATTTCTAACTAAATTCTCTACTAATTTGTGCTCATTGACATATTTTCGTAATACCTTTTTTTCTACTTCATCTTATCTGGTTTATTTTTGCCTTAAAAGAAATCTATTTACAAACTTTCAAATTACTCTATAGAACTTTAAGAAAAGTTAATACTTTTTCTCCGTACAAAACTTTACCACAATTAAGTGGTTTTTCTTATTTTTTTTCGTTTATTTTCATTCTTTTTAACTGTAGCAATTTTTCTTGTTAATAAAACAAGAAAGGAGGAAACGGAAATTAATTGTCTTGACCACAATTTAAAATCGCATTAACTTGGCGAAGATGAATAAACAGTTTTTGTTCTATTTTGACATTTTTTTCAACTGGAAATTTGCTAGGAAGACAAGAAAATGCTTTAGTGAAAAAAATTATATAATTTAAACAAAATAAATTAGTAAAATAAAAAGAATAGAGGAAAAATATATATTTATAAGATAAAACCACAAAATGATAAAAAAATAGAAAAAATGGGAAATAAAAGTGAAGGCAAATGAGATAAAAATTAATCAGAGTGACAAAAGGCGAGTGTGCTGAAGAGTTGGATAAATATGTTGTTGAGATAATAAATTGTTAAACAAATTATGATTAAACTGAAGACAAAAGTACTTTTTGTAGACACAAATTATTGGGGTTAAGATGAAAAGATTTTGTGTGGATGGGGAATATAGATATTTGGTTTTCTTTTGATTGATAATGATTAAAAGTAAGGGGAATTAAAATATTCGTTTTTTATTTTGTTTGTAGAAACTGTGACGAGGTTATATGTAGCTGTACCACACAGAGAAATAACTTAAACTTAAAATGAAAGTTTTCACAAAAAGAAACACAAATTATTTAATGGGTGAGGAGTCCCGTTCTCAAATTTCCATCCGAAATTTAAACGAAAATGAGAATTGTTTGGGACAATCTAAATCATATGAACCTATAACCAAATATATTTATATTCAAATTATGTAATCCGTAGAGTCGCACAATAGATATATTTTTATTCCTTATCTTCAAAGCTTCTAGAATAATCACCATTTGTAGCAATAAACTTTTTAGGAGCCTATTTTCTTATATGAATGAAGGGTCGTTTTACTTGGATCAAGTAAATGCCAAACATAGTGACATGATGTTCACTTATTTTCTTTTCATTAGATGGTATCCATATTTCAAAAGATCTGCCTTTTGGACTAATGCCTTCATTTCTAAATACAATTAAACAATGACAATTTAATTTTTAACGTCGGCAGAAAAATCATATTTTGATTAAAATACTTGGAGCAGATATAAACAATTTGATCACTAGAATGGATTGAAAATTAGAAGGAATTGCTCTAATGTCAGACTTGAGGTAGCAAGGTATTCAACTGATTTTTTTTATCCAAAAGCCTCCATGAACATTCACATTTTTTCCTAAAGTTTTATTACAAACATTGATGGAACTTCTTGCTATCTCTAACCGCCATTGGAATTTCATTTTAATTTGAAGAAAATATTATTTTCAAGTTACTTATTATCTGTCAAGTATTGAGACCAATCACATATACAAGAATAAAACAAGTGAAATAAGATTGACAAAACTAGTAATAAACTCACTTTGAGAAATATCAATTGTTACGATTTCCTCGATTTGCTTATAAACAAATAAGAATTAATGGTCCTATTATTCAAAATGTTCCCTGCACAACTAATAAACTTTTGATTGTTGCCATTATTAAATGTGCTTTCTACACTCAGAAATAGTCATATTTCTGCCATCTCCACAGATATTGTGAGGATATGCGAGGACATTCTTAACCAAGAAAGTACTATTATGTTCAATAATATATACAAAATGATGGCAGGCCAATTGATCTATAAAGTTTCGCTGTTAAATACCACTATATTCTCTCAAATTGGTAATCATAGGAAAGATGCCTTCAGACTATGAAGTTTGTAAAGTTCAAAGGCCCACAGTATCTTCTCCTCATTTAATACAATAGCATATACAATTTAGTTACTTTTCTATTAATTTGAAATTACCAACCTTCATATTTTCCAGTTTGTAAATGTATACGATTCATTCTATATTTTGCCTCCAACAATATACTTATCTTAAGTCTATTGTTAACAGTATTTAAAAGTCCAACAAAAACTCCACTGACCTATAAAATGTCGATAAAAAAAAAACATCTAAAAACTCATGCAACTGAAATGAAGAATATACCCAGAAAAAAACTATAAACACCCTTCCGAAAAACAACACCGAAACTAAATCAAAAAAAAAAAAAAGAACAGAAAATGCAACAAAAACAATTTTATATTTTACAAAAATTGCAAACAGAAATTTGGTAAATGCACTATATTCTTACGGTTTATAAATTTTAAGTAAAAATATAAATATATTTTTTCTTTGCAGCTGACCCCATAACTTCAAACTGTTACCAACAAACTGAAAGAAATATAAACTAGAATATAAAAATAAAAAAATAAAAAATATTATAAATTAACCTTGAAGCTAGAAAAAGTTTATTGAAATGAAAATATTTTTTAGGTCACAACCACCAACAACAACAAGAAGAAGAACAATAACAAAGACCAACACTAACGTAGTTGGTTCGAAAATAAACTCAATAATAAATTTTATTACTCTTCAATAACATGTTATTATTAAATTCTTTTTGTAAAAATAGACTACAATTTTTTATCATTCAGATATGAGTAGAAAATTATTACCCGCATTACAACACGATTTACAAATAAAAATACACGTATCAACAAAAACGCACACACACACACACTCAGACAAACCAAACAACAACTAAACAACGAGTCATTTAATGATTATACAGCTATTTACACATGCACAAACGTATAAAAGTTTATAAGTGTGTGAGAGAATATATAAAAATAAATACATATACAGATGTATATGTATCTTGAAACATTTAAATCTAAAGTAAACTTTGCATGTAAGTGATGTTAAATATTGTCTAGCATGACGCCAAATATTAGTGACTAGACTAGGAAAAAATATAAAAATAAAAAAAAACATGACACATAATATTTATAAAGTTTAAAAACTTAAAGGACATAGTATTTACAGCAGTGGCGTGTGGTGTGAAAGGTGGGGATTTGGGCAGTTATAAAAATTATATGGTTTAAAATTATAATTATAAGAAAAATTATGGTACTTGAAAAATAATGTTTGTACTACGGATGATTGAGAGTATGGAAAAAGTGGAAAAAAGAGTGTAATGTGACATATAACATAGAGAAGGACAAAATTATATATGTACATTTTTCTTTTTCATACCGTCATATCCAAACTCCTTTCCTGAATTTATTGAAACTTATATTAAGATCGAAAAATTCTTAACATTGATATTTGTGAAAAAAACTGGCCTTAGCTCCGGGCAGTTTGAAGGATTTACCTCTCCTGATATAAATATCATAATATTATCCTTGTACATCTCTAAAGTTTGCTTACTATAGTAACAGAATGTCAAGTCAGGCCAAATATAAGTGGACACATTATGTAATCTTATGAATGAAAGCAGATTTAAATATTCAAAATACACATTTTGCATTAAAACTGTTAACCCAAGTATTGTTGGCTTTTAATCAAGTTAACTTAGTAGAAACTGTCAATTATTATGTTTTATGCCAAACAAATGAATACATTTTTAATCTGATAAAAATAGTGGCCAGAAAATTATTTACTAAATATAAGTAATGGGAGCACTTGTCCGTTGATCTGGTTCAGATAGAAGGAAAATGCTCCCAACATACCAAAGCAGACCGGTAAGCTCAGTGCTCGGAGTATTTGGAAATAAAAGTACAAGCTAATGCAGGTTCGCTGCAAAAATTAAAAGGACGGATATCGAAGTCAAGATCAAAAAAAAAAAAAAAAATAATAATAAATGACGAAACGTTGGAACTGACAGATTTCTCGTATCTTCCTGGTCATACTTCAGTGATTGTTGACAAAATGTTTAAGACCAAAAAGTAGTCAAAATTTCCCGAAAAGTCTGCTTCTATCATAAGACTTATAAGTTTAGCTATACTTTTTACTGACTTGGCAATACGTAGCTTTGGGAACTAAGCTCAATAATGTGGTATTTTTACCAAAAAAGGCAAGTACTCCAAAAAGCCCGGAGCTATAGTCAGTGAGAGAATTGAAGAGCACAAAAAATGTGTTCAAAAGTGTAATAATTTTAAACGGAGATGGAACAAAGTAACAGAAAACACTTTAAAAACGTTAATAGAATGAGTTCCAAAAAAAGGTTCAAGGTTCAAGTTTCAAGTTTCATAATATAAAATATAAAAAATAAGGTAATTTTATTAATTGTAATAGTAATTTCAATCAAATTAACAAAAAATTTAGACTATGAGTTTAGTATTTAAATATTTAACATAAATTTATGTTAAGAAGTTTTCGATCTCTCTTTTTATATTAAAATATTATTTTTTACATTTTTAATAGTTCTTTCAATAAATTTAAGAAAATTTTAATGTTTTAAAATTTTTGTTTTCCTTCAGTATATGCTACGTATACAATTTCAAATTAATAACAATCATACGTCACACATATCAGTTAAAATATTAACATATGTGACGTATGCGTGATTAATGAAAGCTTATTAAATATTAAGTATACGTTTTGCATTTGACTTTTATTGTTTTTTATCTCACTAAATCTTAAATACGAAATTTATCTTAATTAATTATTATATCATTATGCCAAAATTTTGTAGCTCCCATAATAGTCACATTCCTGAATATCACTCTAAAATGTCGTGAATATGATGATAATTAGAATTATTAAGATGAACGTTATTAAAAATCAATATTAAACATTTTACGAGTTATTTGTTTCAAATTTATTATGATCAAACCTAAAATTAATTATTTTGTCAAATATTTTAATAATACAAATGTTGAGCAAACATTAGCTTCTTCAAACTACACTCAAAGTGTTTTCAGTGTGTTCTTCTTATCAGTTATCTCTTGAGATAATTCACATTCCGTCTCTGGTTACTTAAAGATTACTATTTCATCATCTATAAAGTTTAAGTAAACAACATACTTGAAAAATGGATAAAGAGAAAGAAACAAGGAAACAGTAATATAGTATAACATCTATTTCCTTTACAAGTATGAAAATGTATTTTCTACATTCTATTTGTAATAATGTATTATTGCATTATTAGATTTTTATGCAATTTCAGCAAACAACAATGTAAATATTAGACAAATATAAAGTATTACAACTACAAGCATAGAATAAAACACCAATACACAAACTGGAGATATTTTATATGTTTTATGTATATATTTTATATACTATATACATATTTATATATAATTTTGTTTTCCTTTTATATTTTAAATTATTGTAAAATGTTGTAATCCAATACTTGTACACGTATAGTTTTTGTTGTTTTTATTATAACTATAAATTGTGTATATATGCAACTTTTTCTGATATTTTTTCCAAAAGAAAATAAAATAGCTGTACCTTTTAGTCATACAAAGTTAGAGCTTTTGGTTTAGTATTACAATTTAACCCACGGTGAGCCCAATTAAAAGAATTAAATTAAAAAAAAAAAACTGGAGTAATCTGGTTGAGCCAAGAATGGACTTACGGCCTCCATGAAGAAATGATAAAATTTAATGATTATAGATCATACAGATATTTTAAAACTAATATGTACACAAGTTGCTGTATTGAATTAGGCAGAAGACTTTGTGTCAGAAGTACTCCATAGTGCTTATAAATAAATGCATAACTTCTGATTGAAATTGAACATAATAATAGCAATGGAGTTTAGCCTTATGGCCTTGGGTTTGGACACAATAATCCCAACACCAAATTTTTTGACATTAAATTTTTCTTCCATCAGTCAATGCGGTCCACCCCGACTATTTCATACTCCACACCATATTAATGATATAAAAAATTAATTAACTATCCTCGTGTAAACATATTTTCTACTTAATGATTCAAAATCCGGTATATTATAATGGTACAAACATTGATGTGGGATTTGTGCCTTTAAAAAGATTTTATTCTGGGGGCATTATATGGGAACTAGAAGACATTACCACATATATGTAAGATATAAAGTCCTTCAAAGTTTTATTTGAAAAGGAGGTTGCATGGGACCTATGATATATAATAAACCAAAACCTGTATAATATGGTACATCATTTTATAATATTTCAAAACTTATTTTCGTCAAATTAAATTAAAATCTTTTTACATATATGACTTTTATGCCCTTAATGTACCCATCATAACAAATTTCAATAAGTGTCATCCTTGGGCCAAAATATTTATAGCTGCTTAATTCACATGAATAGTTCGCCGATTGAATGGATTTTAGATTCGGACTTTGGGATCTTAGAAAGTACTTCTCAAAGAAAAAATGTTGAAAAGAAACTGGACCAAATTGTAGACACTTTTAGATGGAAATGGATGAAACACGATGTTATCATGAAAAAAATCGTAATTTTTTTAATTTTCAAATTGAAAAGTGAGTATGTTTGTAGTGATGAAATATATTATTTGATAAATAATTTTGCTTTTATTATTATTATTATTAATTTTTTTTTTTTTTTGAAAGTTCACATTAGCGGCTCCAAAAAATAAATAAATAAATTTCCGAGGTATATCATTGCACCCCTATAAATCCACTCACATTTCTAAAGTTCGAAGTCATCGCTCCTTTGCATTATATTAAATTTTACGCAAATCCATCAAGTCGATAAAAAATTAAAGATTTATTAATTTATATTAAAAAAATCTGTTCCGCCCGTTCTCTACCCAAGATTGAATCTCGGGGAAGCATTGACTAATCTCACAATATCAAAAGTATCCCAATAGGAGAAAAAAGCTGTCTTGATAGATAAATTCATTTACAGTTTGAATCGTAATTACTTCAGCTGATAATAGAGTACATATTTCAAAATTATTGTAAACCAAGTGAGAATTAAATCATAAACGAATTGAAAAATACGATGCAAAATTGTTATATTCGGATGATGGTGATAATTTCGCAAACGAGGATTGCAACAAAAATATTATTTTGCCCGCGAGCGAAACCGAAAACCATATCTTTTCCTCTTCTTTAAATGAATACCTTGATATTCTTAAATCTCAAAAAAGTGCAAAGTAGTTAAAAAGAAATTATAAAAGAAAAAATGATGAAAATGTAACAAAAAATTACACTAAAATTCTTATAAAACTAATTTTCCAACTTAACAACAAACATTTCTTACTGCTACAGACGTCTGTAAAACAATATGTGAGAATTATTCATTTTATAACTCTTTTTTGAAATTTTACTTTTTAATTTTTATCTTTTTTGATTTTTAATACTGGAATTCAACTTTTTTGAAAAGCGAAAACGAATAAACTCCTTTTTTAAATTGAAATTATACTTTTATAAAGATCAGCTTTTTAAGAGGTCGAAAAAAGTCAAAACTCGTACGTGTTAATGAATGATGAGATTAGTTATAATTGTATTACAGACTACAAGTTTAATAAATTTATGAAATAACACAGAGGGGCAAAGTATAAAATCATTAATGAACAAAATATTTATATATAACACAAGCGAAGGTAGTTGTGGTATTACGCATTTGTGCTGTTGCTTGTAACATACAGAAAAGAATATCGTTCGACTCAGATCCACTTTCTGAATTAATTTAACGATATGCGACCGTCTTTCTATCTGTTCGTCAGTCCGGCTTGCTGTCAATGTTGTGAAGACTCTGTTGGTTGCAGTTTTTATGATATTTTGATATGATATCTAGTCAAAATAATTATATGTATTAAATAATTACTTTGGCATAAGTACGAAGCCCGCTGAAATTGGTTAAGTTTGTTCCATATAATCAACCTTAACCGACTATAACATTCTTATTTATTTTAATTTTAAAAATTTTTGAAAACCAAACTATAAGTTTAGTACTTTCTAAATAATATCTAGAGTCCATTTTCTCTGAATAACATTTTTTTTTAAATAATTTTTTGTAACGTTCAAGATTCTGCGAGTCAAGAAGGGTTAAAAAGATTGTCCTTTTGTTCAAATTTATACACGAGCTGAGTTGTTCCTTTGCCAGACATTTAAGTATGTATTTATCTATATATTTCAACATGTGACTGAAGACAAGTTACAGCGACTGTCTGAGAAGTTTTTTGGAAATCTGAAAATACGTTAAATGACATTAACCATTTTAAATACCGAAAGTTAATTGCATTATTATTCTCTTAGAATAATTACAATTTATCTTGATGACTGTAACCCGCATACTCTTTTATCTGTAAAACGACTATGGAAATATTCTTCCTATTTACTGCTCTTTTTCGAAAATCTATATAAGGGTCTAAAGATTTATCCACATTATTCTGTTTCTTGCATTTTGTGAAAAAAATATATATTTTTTAACAAACGAGGTCATATCGAAATTTTTATGTATTTTTTATTTTGGTCTCCTTTTTATTTTTATTCTCTGTCTATTTCCGCTTGTTTATGTTGTTATTTGTGCAAAGACAATGTTTAGATAAACATTTTTATGTAGAGTAGAACAAAAAATATAATCAAAAAATACAATGAAATTTTTTCAGGATATTTGCTGTTTGTTGAGAAATAAGATAAATTTATCAAAAAAAAAAAAATATTTTTTAGGATAAAGTTAAAAATTTGGTAGATTTATTTTTTGGTCATTTTAAAATAAGTATAAAAAAATATTTTTTTTTGTTGTGTAAAGGGTAAGTAGATTTTTGATTTATTTTACTATTTGTAAAAATAGTTAAGCGATTTTCAAATGCTACAAATTTCTTTAAGTTTAGTTTAGTTTTAATACTAAATTTAAAATTATTAAATTAGTTACAACTATAGAAAAAAATATCTTAAACACTGAAAAAATTAGGTTATGAAAAATTGTTTCTTTTTTGAGTATTATATTTGTCTTCATAAAGATTTAATTTTTAATTTAAGAAATATTAATATTTGCAAATATCAGCATAAATACTGAAAAGAATAATAAGGTGTTCAAATCTATCACAAGTTTTACATGAACAGGCAGCCGGTCCGATAGAGTCTACAGTATACTTAAAAGTACAAAAGCATTAACTGTTCGTTGCAAACACCAGCACAAACGTATAATACCTCAAACACATATGGTGGTGTAGAATATAAAAGTGATAAACCTATAACTCAGTCAACCCTAAAATGTATACGAATAAGTTGATAAATAAATAAATAAATTTCATAGTTTTTTTCCCTGAAAATTAACTCGATTAAGGCAAAATTTAATCATAAGCACAGTGGTCCTAAACTGATTTTTTCTGGAAAATAATTGTGTGTTTTTAGAATTACTTCATATTTCTTATTGATATTTTTGATGTATTAAGGTGTTTTCAAATAAACTTCAAATTGCACATGAAGAAGAAGATGGCTTTTAAGCTTCCTAATTTCAACAAAAAGTTTCTTAAATATTATCAATATTGTGTTCAGAATTTTAATAAATTTTGATACAAGAATCATGTATCTCTGCAATTTACATTACCATTCCCCTGTTATTTTTCTTAAAATTAAGTAATCTATAATATTACGTCATTATTGCTTCATACATGAGACAAATTTTATAAAAAATTTCTCTAACAATATAATATAAGAATTTTATTAAATATAGTTTTTTAAAAAATATTAAAGAAATTAATTTTAATACTTTACGTTTTGTTATTTTCAAAAAAATCGTCACTGCGCCGACATAAGTTCCTATGTAAATTTTTAAAATTTTTTTCCTACGTAAATTTTTAGAAATTTTCTAATTGTAATACTGTCATTTTACCATATTTATTTTAAAATGCTTTTGGTTTACTAAAGTTGCAATATGTGGTCTAAAATAAACAAAATTTTTAACGTGTTTTGGGAAAAATAAAGAAAAACGTAGATTTCATTTATTTCTTGATTGGACGCATAAAACTTCATGAAATTTCATTAATTTGGCTTAACAAAGGTCATATCAATAAATTGTATATAAATTATGAAAGATAAAATTAATATTTGGAACGACAGAATTTAAGAATTCATTCGCGGTACTGTAACGAAAGTATTAGGGAAATCGAAATAGTGTTAAATTTAAGAAAAATTTTATAGTTTAACTTGTTGCGACTTTTGTTCCATGTATCATCTTTTAGGTACGACTTTATTTTCCAAAATCCCCTTATTGTGCGACTTTTCGAAAAATCTTAATAGTAATGCTATTCCATCATCACCGAAACAAAATTAAATTTTTAAATAAATTTTAAAATACTTTATATGAAAAATATTTACATGAAAAAATTTTTGAAACATTTTTTGTTTACACAGGCAGTTTTGTATATCCAAAAGCAGTTCGAAATTTTTACAAAAAAAAAAAAAAAAAATGTGAGAACATATATGACCAATAGGGCCTTTAAAAGCAAATAAATAAATTTTTGAAAACTTTGTATAGGAACTACTGCTAGACTAAAGACGAAATACTTTTCCCACGATAGCAAATACTTATATAAATGTTTTACACAAAAAAATATTTTAATTTAGTCTTCTTCCTCAAAATTTGCACATTTACCATTTAATTCCATGATTCGATTTTAAGAAAAAATACTGTCTGATTTTCTCAGATCTCAATGATTCATTGATGGCATATCTTATTGGTTGCAGCCATTACACAAATATATTATCATGACATCCTTAATAGTTGTATAAAATAATTTAGAATATTCATATCCTTGATATATATCTTTGGGTATTTGGGGTATTGTGCTGATGTTTGTAACATGTAGAAAAAATGGTGTTACACCCTCTTTTTAGTATACCGTTCGACTCAGAATCACTTTCATAGTCGATTAAGCGATGTAAGTCCGCCTGTCTGTCTGCTTGTTCGGCTTGCTGTCCATGTAAATGTTGTAAACAGTCTACAGGTCATAATTTTTTAAATATCTCGATCATTATTATATTCGGTCCAATATATCAGTTACATCCCATACAAAAGTTCTTCCCGGAGGCTTTAAAATTCCTAAATGCAATGATGTGAGTCCGCCTGTTCATCTGTTTGTTCCGCTGGCTGTCCATGTAATTGTTGTGAGCAGTGAAATTTCTTTCATATCATTATTTTGGTCTAAGAACAAGTCTACTTAAATTTGCCATATTCGGTACAATATATCAGATAAATCCCATACAAAAGTTCTTTCCGGAGGTCATAAAATTCCTAAATACAATGATATTTAAACGAAATTTGGCACAAGAAATTTTTATAAAATGATGTGTAAAGATATGCAAGGGTCGATCAAATATTTCTCAAAGTTCCCATAAAATCCCCTTCCATATATCACCCTTAAGGGCATAAGTCTCACATATTGTAATAATAATTGGTCACTGTTAAAATAATAATAATTGATCAAATTAAGATAAATATAAGCAAAACTCGATATGCAAAATTATATGAGGATCGGTTCATAATTTCTTGAAGCATAAATTTAAATCTTAATGTCACAATAAAGTAGTATACATTAAAGAATAAATGAGAAAAGTAAACTATACGAGGGTCGTTTATTTATTTTTCGCAACTACTATTTTGAACCAATGATGTGGTGTAGGCTATTAGATACTCGGGCTTGACCGACTAAATATTCTTACGTGTTTTAGTTTTCTAAATATTATTATGCGTAATTCATAAATAATTCATATAATTATAATACTGTTTTTTGTATATAATAATTTAGGTTATTGAAATTCTCTTAAACCTAAATTTGCCTGTTCATAAATTGTTTAGAAAAATCAATAAATAACATTTAATATCAAATTATTTCGTACTATATAATATATAACTATGTATATACGGTTTAACAATAACTTCCTCGAATTGAATTACATGACAAATATTTAACATTTAGTTCTAACAATTGCGTGATAACATAATAATTCGAATTCGAAATAAAATATATATAAATACATGCTTCTCTCATAAAAATACATATTTCTGAAAATGGTAAAATATGAACAAGGAAAATATTTAACAACTAAAAAATTGGGAGGAATGGAGAGGCATACTCCGAATTAGAATCATAGTTTTAATACGAAATTTGTTAAAGAAAATTTCGGGGAAATCCAGAAATTATAAGCATTAGTCATCTGTCAATCTAGAGTGGGCAGAATTGATTTGTTTTGAAAATAAATCGGTAACTTTTGATCGGGTAGCTAGATTTAAATGAAATTTAACACAATAAAATTAAAGGAATGCTGAATTGTAACTTATGAAGTTTGAAGAAAATTCGAAAGGTACTGACTTAAAAATTCTTGCAGTGAGTCCAAAAATATGTCTGCTATTATCGCAAATTTATTTGAAATACAAAATTTCAAAATTTATGCCGCTTTTTTGAATTCAACAATTTTTTTTTAATTTTAATGATTTTTGACATAAATATTTTATAAATAGATAACTGCGCCATTGAAGTCTTTATTGGGACTTCATTTTAGACTCCTTCTGCGATTGTAATTAATTTCGTGAAAAAAAACTTTAAACAATCAAATTTTAAAACTGTTTTTAAAAAAATTTATTTTGCCCCCTTCAGCTAAAAAGTAGATAGAGTAGCTGAACATCACAATTGTATCACAGGGCGTCCATCTTCAGTTACTTATAAAGGTGAAAATAGAAGTAAAAATCAAAGAAAGAATGGAAGAAAAATAGATAGGTACTAATTTCAAATATAAAAGGAAGAAAGTTATGAAAGCAGAAATATGGAGTTGAGTGAAGAAAAACCGAAGAAAGTTGAAGAGTTAGTGTTTTGCTTGTGGGAGGGAGGGAGGATCGTACAATAAATATTTCTATCTATTCATTGAAAGATATTATGTACACCCCGAGAACCATCCATCAGTTGCTGATGTTATCTCTACATACCCCGAAAACATCGTATCCAACTCTTCCCGATTCCTAAACATCCGATAAAAGTCTTATTCCAGTGATCGCAACCAAGATATTTCTAGAGTAAAATATTTGATCCCAAAGTTAAAAAAGATGCTATTTTCAGTTCGACTTATTTAGACTAAATCATTCTCATTAGAAGATTTTATTGTTCATTTGCCCACCTTTGAATCAAAATTAAATCAACGTCCATGTATATCTAAATCACAAAACATATCTGTGATTTCGACAAACTGTACCGCAAATTAATTAAGATATTCCGGAGATGACGTAAGAGATATATTCTCATGTAAGTCAATCTAAGTAAAATTATTATTGTCAAGTGATTTAGTTGTTTGTTTTCTCACATTTTCCCGAAATTCAATCCAAAAAGCAGATCTGAGAATTCGACAAATGCAATATGCACCTTTGTAACATATTATTCGATATATCATTCCGAATATTCATAGGCAGATTTATATACATAACAATGTAGTAAGAGTTAAAAAAGGTTGCTAAGGTCCTTTAAATGTTCATTTTTAGCTCTTCAAATTGTTACCAATTCAATGACAATTTTACGTATCCTTTATATTCAATTGTAAGGAAGAAATTATAAAATAGAAGAAATAACATGGTTGATTGTTTGACATGTTATTACATACTAATATTAACAACATGGCATGTTTGGTGTAATAGTATATGAATAAATATTATTTTACTTTTCTCATAAATAGTTTAACTAGAATTTATAGACACTAAATTAAACTGTTTTTTTTCTTTTCGATGTTATTTTGTGAACAACATTATAAAATACCACATATTACAATTTTAGTTTTTAAAAACAAGTTTAAATTGCGAATAAAAAACAACAAAAAATTACACTTGTTAATGTAAAAAACAATTTTCACAATTTTGCTCCTACAACTCATATATTTTATGAAAACTATCTATTTTAGTTTGTATATAAATAGCAACATAATCGTGTAAATGAAGTCATAAATATTAGTTTTATAATAATTTCATATACATACATAATGTACATTTATAAACACATACATATAAATATTAAATCCTGTCAGCTGAATTAGTTAAGCTGTATTTTATACATGTATAAATGTGCGTGTCAGTATGTTGGTACGCGTAATCTGACTGCTTGTTTCACTCTCCCACACTTATTAGTTTATTACAGTTTTTTTGTTCTATTTTAATAAATATTACAAGGTCTGTTACATAAATTACCGGCACAAATAGACATTCTTAATTCTGGTCATAACGCAATAATAATAATAAAAATAGAAAAAAACAATAAAAATGAAAAAAGCGATCAAAATACACACACGAACAATTTACTAAGACTTCATGGTACCCTACATTAATATTTTAAAAATCATAAATATTTTGGTACAAATTTCTATATTTATAAATTTTATAGTTGTAAATAACAGAAAGTGAATATTATTAAGGGAGTTCAAATTTAGCGAATCCAATATTACTATTATTTAATTCACGTTACTCTTGACTACGACTTCGTGTGTAATGTTTCTGAGGAAAATCTCAAAGTTTGGTTATTCTTTACCCCAGTTTAATGCTCTGTAACTGACGGGATTACGAAATAAAAAAAAGCGTTAGCTTTAAGAAAAAAATGCATTTTTATAGAAAAGAAAACAAAGTTTTTTCCTTTTCCTTTGAAAATAATTTTTATATAAGTGATTTTATTCACTAAATTATGTTTATTTTGATTACAAAGTCGTATATAAAAAGTGATTTACAGAACGAAAGTCGCCATAGGTCCAGTTAACCAAAAATTAACATATTCGGAATTAAATTATGAATTAGCACTCTTTCCCGTTTAATGCTGAAACAGCCTTGAGTATTAACCAACAATTTGCTTTTACCAAAATTTATCACTAATTCGATGTCCATTAGCAGAAAGTATCGTTTATTAATTTTTATGATTCTATCGTTCTTAATTTTAATTTTTCATTCATAATTTTTATAAAATTTATTGAAGGGTTTATGCCGAAAATAAAAATTATAAAAAGAGGACAAAAAGAGGAAATTTAAAAAAATACACAAAAAGTCAGAAGCAATTGAAAAAGTCGCAATTTGCAACAAAAGTCGCACCAACGGTAACACTGATGTAAGCATCTACTGAGTGCTTCCATCAATTATATTTTTAATGATCATTTTTTTACAATGTTTTTATCTTCATTTATTGATCATTTTAAGTCATTACGATCTATCAATAATGATAAAAATCCATTTGATACAAATGACTATATTCTTTAGAACCTTTAACTTTACTCATAATACCACTTTCTACCATATTTATTGCTGTAGTTCCAGATGAGCATTCATGTTTATTTTCAATACTTATAACTTTGTGTTGTTTTTTTCTAGTCGTTTGATTCTTTTGTTCGTATATTGGCCAAATTAAAATGAAATATAAATAAATAAAGAAGCAAAGTCATTAATAGCACGCAATTTGCAAACGACAAAAACACGATTAGCGTTCTCACAAAATGCTTTTTTCTGGAGTGAGTTAAATGGCAAAATTATTAAATTAGAAATTGTTTTCACGTTAATTTTGTTATAGAATATTTTTTGGTATTAAATTTCGAAATATTTTATAGCAGACATTGTGGGATTACGAGTTATTAATTATTAAGAGGCGATAGAAATATAACTAAATGAAAATGTAGAATAAAATTTATAACAAAACTAGATTTTTGGTGAAATTGTTATAAATGAAAATATACCAGGAATGAGAAATTATATTTCTAACACGAATTCTTAAAATTTTAATTTAAGAAAAAACAAAACAGATATGATTTATATTCATAATTTATATTAAGTATACGCTAAAGTGAATATACAGGAAGAACATAAAAGGTTCGATGTTAAGATTTTCTAGTGAAAAACAATTAAATTTTGCTAAAAAATTAGCAAAATTTAATTGTTTGTGAAAAGTTGTTTTATTTTAAAGAAAATTGAATTTAAATGAAATAGAGTTTTACTGAAAAAACTAATTGTGGTTTACTATTGAAGTATGTTTCTGTATTAAATGGAAAACAGACCAAATATATAATGTAAAACCATTTTCCAAAGTGTTAATTTTTGGTTGCGACTTTTGTACCGCAAATCACAATTTTATTTTCCGAAATCTCCTTATTGTGCAACTTTTCAAAAAATCTTAATAGTAACGTTACGTTGCGTATGAGTTATATATATTAAATATAAAGTACCCACCATCTAGAGAAAAGTTGTTTTTCTTTTTTTATTGGAAAATGAATTTTTTTGTGAAAATTTAGTCCTTATTGAAATATTGAATATTTATCAAAAAATAGATAATTATTAATTAGTTAATTTTTTGTCTAAATACGTTTTTATAGTGAAATTTAATTTTTTAATAAAAAATTGATTTTTTTTGTGAAGAAATAAAATGTTTACTTGAAATAAACATTTTAAGTGAAAAAGTCTTTTTAAGTGATGTGGTTTTGTTTTTTGGTAAACAAATTATTTTATTTTTTTTTAAATTTAATTTTTTAATAAAAAAAAATATTTTTTTGTAAAGAATTTAATTTTTTAATAAAAAAAAATATTTTTTTTTGTAAAGAATTTAATTTTTAGTGAAAAATTGATTTTTTTCCAAAAATTTAACTTTTATTGAAAAAGTTAACTCTTTACGAAAAATAGAATGGAATGTGAAAAACCAAATTTTTTAACGAAAATTTAAATTAAGTGAAAAAATAAATTTTTAGTGAAAATTTATTTCTTTCGTGAAATATTGAATTGTTAGTGAAAAAAAGAAATTTTAGTGAAACTGAAATACAAAAAATAAAATCGTTAATATGGAAAAGAATTTTGAAATTTTACAAAGTCGCAATCATTATTAGATGAGAAGAGACAAGGAAACTAAATTTCTGAATTCATGGGGCATAAAAAATTTTTCCACACTAAAAATATTCATGCAGGAATTTCCATTACTGTGACCTTGAGAATCAAGCTAAAATTTACGTCATTATTTTTGATATGATTGTGTGGGAGGAACATTTTTCTGCTTCGGAGGTTTGGGTTTCTCCGATTTGTTGAACTATTTTTTATAGACACTGAGATTATAAGAAGGTATTTTATGAATTGTAAACTGCTTTCGCATAATATTAGAATAAAAATAAATGAATCGTTTATTCTCAAAAGTATCTCTTTTTTTACTCTCTGTATTGTTATTTTAGTGATTGAGCTTTTACGTCTGATATGCGTCTTCATAATTTACTATTTTTTTTAAATTTTTACAATAACACTTCCAAAACCCAGTTATTCTGTTTGTTTTACCTGTAAGAATTTAATTCCCACCTACAGGCTTTCCTAGGATATATTAATTCGGGGCAACTTATTTAACAATCAAAATTTTAAACCTCAATTAATTTATTGACTCTACATTTCTGTTGAAACTGAAAATAGAAATTAATATTTTTTATTTTATTTTAAAAATTTTGTTTTTTGTAATTGTTTCATATTTTCTTTTGTTTGAAAACTAATAAATTTGTTTTGTTATATCCTCTCTAAAAATTCTTCCATAAAAAGTTTTGACAAAACAATGATTTTCTCTTTTTTCTCTGTTCCTAATGAAATTTGAATAAATTTCATTCTTTTGTAAAGTCATTTTAACAATGACACTAATTGCTGGAAAATGCTAGTCTTTCCTCTATGACATTAATTTACTCCAAGTTTATGACATGCTTTTTCTGGTAATAGCTGAGAATATCATATGTCCTTTTTTTCTGGCTAACAAGGAACATTTTTGAATAAAATATAGTAGAAAGGGACAAAAAGCATAATAGAAAAACATACAAATAAATACTTTTTCCAGTTTGCATGTCTATAACTGAAAACCTTTTGAAAGAAATAATAAATTGGGGAAAAAGAGTTAAAGTAAACACATATACACAAAAAATGGAATAAATGTGAATTGCTAAGAAATCAAAATAACATACCTTTCAACAATAATAAATGTCCGAAATGCATTTCCGGTACAGAGTTGAGCTTATTGCCAACAAAACTTTTTCAAATGAAAATGCACGAATGTGTTGAATGATATTTTTTACGGTCTACAAGTTTTAGCATTGAGTAGATTTTAATAGTATATACATATGTATGTACATACATATACATATATATACATATCTAGGCGTTTTACTTGTATGTATGTAAGTACTTTTAAGTGTATGTTTGTATATGCTAGTATTTGTCATGTATAAACGCATACTTTTGTACTTGTATTGTATTCTTCAAAACATGATTACACACTACAAAAAAGTGCTTATTTTTTTGAGGTTGAGAAAAAAACGAATTTCCAGGTACACTATTTGGGAGATATCACTGGGTTTATAAAAAATGTTTATGATTGGATTTGTTACAGATATTTGGAATGCTACAGTTGTAATGATAAACTAATTTAAAATCCAAATATACTTAAAATCCAGATATTTTAAAGCATTTAAAATTTCGAACGATATTTCCTCAATACTTCAAAGAGATTCAAGAATGAGCGAATACTATTTTTGGCTGGAATAGGCAAAAAAACATTTATATTAGTATTTTATATTCATTAAAATCTAATCTATATTTATCTGTACTTTATTTTACAAACTAATATTTTATCTAATCTATAGTCGAGTTCATAATCTATTTAAATTATATATTCAATAAAGTATCCATACTGCTTCAACTATCAATTATCCAGTCTTTAGTCTAGTATACATTTTTCTATGTAATCAATTGTTAAGTTCAGACAATACTCTAATCAATAGATTATACTAAAGCTAATAATCTTGCTGATAGTCTAGTATATAATTTTTCTATAATTAATTTAAGGAATTCAAGTCTATACTCCAGTCTAGAACCTTATGTAGAGTATGTTCACACTCTAAAATAAGCTCTAGTTTATAGTCTATGATTAACCAATAATCTGTTTGTATATGATATGATCTCTAATTTAATTTGTAGTCTTTTCAATACTCTAATCCAAAATCCATCTTTTAGTTTTATATTTAATATATTTAATACTCTATTTGAAAACTTAAAGTGTTCGCCTTCCATTATCTACTTTTCAACTATTTCTATAATCCAGATCATACTCTATTCTAGAATCTTGTCTGAAGTATATTCTGTACTCCATTTATTAATGCAGGCTATGGTATAGTCAGTAGTCCGAACTTTGAACTCTACTTATACTTAAGCCATAAACTTAAATTGCATTTTAGTCCACAAGCAGGTCTGTAATTAATTCTCTTCGTCATTCAACAGGTCTGCTTAGCTCTCCACAGGGACATTGCGTTGTAGGTCGTGGATTACAGGTCTATAAATTTATTTCAATTTCTACGCCATTGACTTAGCTTTCAATGCTTCAGCTAAGAGTACAAAAGAATTAATTACTATGGACATTATTTTCCTATTATGGTTTTGATCGCCTGAGTCTATAAACTAGTCAATATGGTATTATATACTCCATTTAACATTCTTCTTCATATTGTAACCAATAATTTATTGCATAATCATATTACCCATACTACACTGCTCTCCATACTATTATATGTTCTACAATCTGGTACATACTTCAATCTATAAACTCAACATATCTTGCCCTAATCAATGAGGCTGCGTCATGGTATTGTTTCGCGAGGTATTCTGTCAATGTTTTCGGTGTTTTGGTAATTCCTTAAATTTAGAGGTTCTGTTATAATACATATGTCAATATTTTTCCCCTAATCCGTTTAGGTCTGCCAAAAAGTATTATTTCGTGGGAAAACTGCGTGTGTAGCTTTGCATACGGCTTTTCTAAAGTAGCCTCTATGATTTCTATTACCACGGATCTTTCGACTAACTATTTATTGTCTTACGATTACATTGTCACTTTCTGAGCTGATAGATTTTCTTCTAACATACTATTGATGCCTGTGGCGTGTTAAATCTGGTCAATTTAATGGGATATACTCTGTAATCTGAATGTTTGGTTTATAAAGGTAGCATATTGCCCAGACTTTCACGACATTGTGACAAAAATAGCGTCGAATTAGACGCTACAACAACAGCAGATGAAATTCACAAGAAATATTTTTTTAGAAGAAAAAAAGACCATTTTCGATCGTGCTTTATTGAACAAGTGATTATTATATTTAAGTTGTGTGTTTTGGAGAAAGAGAACTCCCTCGACAAAAGATAATCAGTAAAATCTTAATTTAATGCATTTTGTATAATTTTGTTTAAACAAAAAACATCCATCATCAAATTTGGAACCAGTCGAAACATTTATATTTCTGAGTGATTTTACTTTCACCTAAGTAGTCGTATAACTTAAAAAGTCTATAATATTTTGAGAAAATACTTTAAAAAAGTTTCAAAATTTTTAACTGTTTAATTTTAGAAATACTCTATTTTAATTCCATCTGACATTTGTGTAGCGTCAATAAGAAGAAACCTGATGAAATCAAAATAAACTCTTACATGTGTATATAAAACTATCTAAGTGCCTCCTTTTGTATAAATATGTTACAACTTCCGTTAGTTGCTGGTAAATATAGAAAAGGAAACAGTAGAAAATGTAAGAAAATTGTAAACAACAAAACCAGCTACAACAAGAATAAAAACAACAATATTATGAAAAAGAAAAATAACCAGAAAAAGGTTCATACTACATCTAACAAATACCAAATTTTTTGTTTTATTATTATTTTTGTACTACTGAAAAAAAAAAAAATAAAATACAATTTCTTCTTACCACTCAACTCATTCACACAGAAAAAATATTAACAAAAACATGCAAGCACGTAAATTACTCGTATATTGCCACACAATGCAACACAACACAATAATATTTGTGATGATGATTGTTTGAAAATGACAAAAACAACAGTTGCAACAAAGAGAGAAAAAATTAAGCAAATCAAAATGAAAGCAATTGTTGTTGTCAAAGCGTAAGTGGAAAATAAGCCACACAAAATGTGCAACATTATATTTGATTATACAATTGTGAATTGTGTTATTCTTCGTCTTCTCTTATTATTTTTTTGTTTCTTTTACAAGAGGAAAAGTCATAAAATGTTGAGAAAAAAGCTGACTAATTTCATATTTTCTTTCAACCACTTAAAACAACAAAAATTGTTTTTTAAATATATTGCTGTGATTATAAGAAGTTTATTATAGTTATATATCTATAATGAACTATATGAAGAAGAGGAAGGACATGTTAGTTTTAGGAAACTCTTTTGAAAATTATATTCTATAATCTCCATCACACATGGAATCATTCTATAAGTTAAACTAATGAAATTTCTTCATTAAATTTTATATGGACATTCTAAAGGTGTTTTCCTACTGACTTGGAAAAGCATAAGTTTTTCGTTGGTCACGTCGAATACATATCTTATTTTAAATTTATATTTTTTTAATTTCCGTTTATTAATTTCATTTATTGACTCAGAACAAAGAAAAATGTTGACAGAAATTATGGTTTTTATTATTTTTTATTTTTACTTGAAAAAATCCATAATATTAAATGATTTCCATATAAGATTCTAAAAAATTTTTGCTCATGAATCAAGTTTCTTTTAGAAAAAGAAACTTGAAAAAATCCGCCTACTGTTGTACGCACTATTTGAAAATCTTACCACAAGTCTAACAACGAAGTTTTACAGGTACAGGTCTAAGCTCTAGATATAACATTTAATTTAAGAATATTTTCATCCACAAGAGGTAAAAGCACTGGTAGACTAAAGGCAATCTTTATACCAAAAAATTGACAGCAGAAGGCAAAAGGCATGTGATTCAACATTCTTTCAGCTTTCCAGTTGAAGACGCTTGAAAGAGTAATCGATATAGAAATAAAGAACAGACAGGATGGACGCGATTATCTATGAAATGCACAGGAAATTCTGGAACCGTTACATTAAATTAAGCATAATACAATATCCAGGTGCTTAAGTCACCTGGCTACTAGCAACCAGCTGGCAACAATGATGAATAATAGATGAACACTACAGGAAGGTATAATTTCACCTTTGCCTTGGGTTCGAAGGAATTTGAATTTACAATTCTTAAAAAAATTAGTTTGAAAGCGCGAATGGAACTGTGAGCTGCGGATCAGCTTCTGGACGTGATAGGTGACTAATCTGTAATTGCGCGCAAATTATGGTCAGCAAGGTTTAGATTATTTTTGATTCGAAGCTTTAATGGAAAGCGAACATTGTGCATAGGAAGAGCAAGGTCACCGGAACATGCTAAACCTGCCGAAAGATGCTTGGAGTGAAAAAAAGACTTTGCGCTAATATCGTAAGATTAATTTATATGGATGTAGAACGTTCTAACCTCTACTACGGATCTTTACTAGGAGAATCTTGAAGATCAGGTTTACAAAAAACAGAGATTCTTATTTCGTAAATATCGTTGAATTACCCACCAGCCCTACTGTATTGTATATTATTCTGAATGATATTCTTCACATAATGGTTTTACGACTAGTAGTGCGGATGGACTGAGTGCAGTCAATTCACCATGCCGGAATATATGAATCGCAATTTCTTCCTGAAGTGGTATAGGAATAACCTCACCGAGAGATATAAAATAAAAAGGTACACCGATGGTTTCTAGATGAACTGTGGAGATGGGGTTGGTACCTTTTCTGAGGATTTGAAATTGAAGGTCTTTAAATCTGAAGGTCTGTTCATTCTCAACGCGTGTAGGGGTTTTCGGGCCATAATTATGTCTTCTGTCATTTATTTACACAATCAAGCAGCAGATGAATTAGCCAGAAAATTTTCGGTATCTGATATATCTAATGTGGATACAGTGGAAATTCAAATTCATCAGGGGAACCATCGTAAAACACTTCTTTGATTTAGCTCAGCGGAAAAGGAAAATGATAGACACATGTCATTCGTTGAAAAGACTTAATGAGCTTCCAACTTTTTTAAAGTCATCAGGATGTATCTATATATATATGACTAGCAAACTTAAGTCAGGAGTTGACTCTTTTCTTCGAACATGAATATGTTTTTCTAAACATTGTCATTGGTCCTTGTTTTACTGTACGGATGAAGCTGGACTACCAACATTACTGGCAAAGTTCTCTAAAGTTATTACTAGTTATTTACTACAGTAACAGATAAATAAATAAATACAATTTTTGAATAATTTTTGTGAACCAAAAAGGAAGTATGTGACTTTTGCCTTCTTCCTCATAAGTTTAATAAAAATATATATTCTCTAGATAACATCATAGACTATTTATTGGATACTGTCTAAAAGGCCCCATATGATTAGCTATGTTCATTATGTATAATAATGAATTTTTTATTCGGAGAGTAATTGCATCAAATTTGTATATCTACTCTGTACTGAAAAAATACTATTGAAGATTTACTTCGTTTCATTATAAAAAAAATACAAAGAGATAAAGATTTCACTAAATATTTTTTTATTATTTTCTTACAACATTTCACTTTTGTTAAACGAAAGACTCAGTACATAAACGTTTCATTAGTCATAATATTCTACATAAAAATACTCATCATATAAAATGTTGCGATTTTAAAATCTACGCACGTAACTTCATGTTATATACTTTGCGGTTTTTATATTTAATTTAAGTAATTGTACTATTGGCTTATACGCCTTTTTAGTTACATACACACATACATATATATTCTATACCCTTCACCTGATAAGTTCAGAAGTGTATAAATGAGTTTATCATTCCGTTTGTAATTTCCACAATTTGAGCGGAAGACATGAAATGAATCTGACCAATAGTTCCTGAGTTATAACCAAACATACAATTTTTATATTTTCCTGCCTCTAACAGACATATGCATTTGGTTATAACGCTGTTTGATTACAAATTAATGTGCAAAATTTTATTTTTTTAATTGCTCAAAGTTGGTTCATAAACACCCGAGATATAACCAGTTCTCTATTTAAACATTTTATTTCATCTGGTTGTTATTATAACTAATTAATAGTTTTGATATTTACGCCGTTCTTTAAATGCTAATGAATGGCTCACACATATTTCTGTGTATTTTTTATTTAAAGATAAAAACACGATTAGATCATTATGAGATAAGGGCGATGAGTTACTCCTGTTGCAACCATAATATTCTTTTCGATATTTCTTAACATATAATAAGCAATATATCATTGCTCAGTGTTTCAAATGAAAAATGAAATAGAAATAAATCTGTAACTTTCGAACGGCATAATAATAGTAGAAATGTAGGGCGAGTTGTGGACCTAACTGGTGTCGGTCCACAGAGTCTCAAAACTGGTCACCTCGTGTCATAAAAATATTTAAAACGATCCAGATTTCACATATTTGAATCGTTTTCAAGGATTCTTATATGAGTGTATTTTGCTGGTGAAAAGCTATAAAAAAATCTTGTCGTATAGTTAAACTATCTCTTTTAGATTAAAAGCTTCAAAAATTAAAGATTTATGTACTCAAAAAAAGTTTTATCAAATTTTTGTTTATATTTTGATATTTTTAATTTTATTAAGAAATAATCACAAAGCTTGTAAAGAAAAATTTTTGAAAATATCTTCATAGAATTAAAAATTTTAAGGCTTTAAATTTGAATATTAAAGAATATTTGTTTGCATTTTTTTAATTTATAATTTTTTCTTAAGTAACCGTGATTTTTGTCTAATATAAAAACCAGATTTCAAAAACTTAAATTTGGTAAAAGCAGAGTTTCTGAAAGTCAACCTATTTTTCCACAATACTTTAATTCCTGGATTTGTTTTTCCCCGATATTGGTTAGAAAGATAGAGAAAAAATGTGAATAAAACTATTTTGGGAATTTTTGAAGATTTTTTTGGAATTGTTACAAACTCTATTTATTAAGAAAAAAAATATTAACACAAATTTTATTGGAAGATAAAATTAAATAATTTGTTAAATAACACATTCAACACTTTCATGGCACATTTCCACAAAAAGTGAGAGACGAATTTTATTATTGGTAAATAATATAAGACATTTTTAAAAAGTAAACAAAATCTACGATACAATTTTTCTAATTGCATCTCTCCATGTGTCATAAATAATGATCGAAACATTACAAACTTAAACCTACACTTACACTTCTGCTATCATTATGAAAAATTTCATTAAAATTAGACAAGCCGCTAATTACCGGACGCCAAAGTGGTAATTACCGAACGCTATTTTCCTATTCTTTTTTCATTTGAAACACTGTGCATTATTAATTTTACTTCTCTTTGCGTGACGTTAGTAAGTGTTATACGTAGGAAAATTATACATGCTTAATCATGTTGGGGTTTTAATATTGGATTAATTTATTTAAAAGTTAATAAGGTTTTAATAATACTACAGCAAAGGTGAAGGGTGTTTAAAATTCGGTACAACCGAATTTAATACTTTAACTTGATTATAATTTTTCCTCTTCATAACACAGTTTAAACATGTATTAATACAACTGATTTTCATATAATTTTCAACTTCCTGTATTGTATATTTTTATGTGTTTTCTTTTTTCCTTTTTTGCTCATATGAAATAAAAAAAGAGTTTTATAAACATATTTATACTCTTAATTGTATTATTGTTCGTTTATATTTATTTTTATTTACGCATATACATATATATGTATATTTGTATGCAAATAATGTTATATTTAAAATTCATGTATATGTTTAATTTATTTAATTAATGTTGAGTATACTTCAGTGGCTTACATTGATTATAATGTAAAACCATATATATAGATAGTTATATACATGACACATGCTCATCCAAAGAATGATAACATTTTACGTATAGCAAGGTAAAAATTTCTAATATTTTTTATTCTTCGTAAGATCGAATCTTTCGAAGAGTAAAGGGTTTAATTTTTATCGCTTTTTTGAAGAGAATTTAGAATATGGCGAAAATAAAAAAATATAAATAAAAAGAGCAAAATCAAAAAAGAGTTTAAAAGTAAATAATTCGCATAAATTGTTTTGAAGTCGCGTGAAGCAGTCAAAATGTATATTAAAATGAAAAGATTAATTTGCATTTTTACAACCTTTATATGAATATATATATACTCTTAATTAATATGAATATATAAATTAAGAGTAGAAGAAGAGTAAAAATTGAGACTATTTGAAAGTAAAGATTTTCCTCAGAGTTTTTCCATACTGAGGTATAGTAAATTCGTATTTATCATATGGATAGATGGGGTATTATGTATATTCATATTTCAGGATATGCGAACATTAAAAAAAAAAAATATTTTAAATAAATTAACCACTAATGATCTTTAAAATATTCCCATTTAGTATTTATTTTATAAAAAATTAAATAAATATTAAATATATTTTTAATATAATTGTGTAATTCCATTGAAATGTGTTGATTTAACGTATTATTTTACGTAAAGTAATGTCAGCGTATGAGTGATGAATAATTGCATTTGTTCATTAAGTCAACATTAATCATACGTTATGGGGAGAAAGTAATAGTACTATTGTCTATTATTTGGGAGGTTGATGAATTGTGTTCCTTTCCTAGTTGTTATATTTTTATTTAATACTATGAAAATAAATTAAAAATTAAATTAAAATTAAATTCTTATATACTTAAAAATATATGTCAAATTTACAGTATAGTGCAAAATTTCCCTGCTTAATATTTAATGTTTAATGTTTTCTCTTAAAATTAATAAAATGTATTCTACTACATTTTATATCATAATATGTCTATAATAAAATTCCATTTTCTGGAAGTTATTATCAAATAAAAACAAAATTAACTCAAAAATTCTTTGTATTTTTTAATGATTTGAATGAAACTTTTTGTTTCTTATAATCCAAGTACAATAGAATAGAATTTGACATAGATTCTTAATTAGATTTTAGATAGTTCATTAGTTCTTCTTCTGTTACTTGAAATTCAATATGCCGAAAATATTCTTTATGGAATTCAGTTTCAAAGAATGCAGTGGGTTATCCAATCCATGAATCTCATGATAGCTAATCTTTAACCAACTTCAATGAAAGAATAATCTCATTGTAGTGCTGAAAGACCAAATGAACTCAGTATAGCATAATGTATGGGTAACCAAAAAGTTCATTCCAATTAAACGATTCATTCATATTTCAATTTATAATTTTTCTTTGGTCTTTTTACATAGCGTGCTTTATTTAAATTTAATACATTATAAAATAAGGTTTTGAGTAAATTGAGGAGAATGTTTGATCAATTTATTCTTTAGAAGTTCTTTTCATAAGCGTAGATTTTTAAGATGTCAAGAAGCTTCCCAAGTTTTGTACTTGTATGAAGTTTATGTCCAATCATCACATTTCTGAAAAATAAGCTGATTTTTTTAATGGAATGAAACCCCTTTAAGCCTTTTCGCTCAGAATTTTTTTAGGTCACCAACTAATATTGACTTGTACAGTTTTCCTAGTAGTTTTATAACTTCTTAATATTTTTTATTCCCTTGAGGCAAGAAACTATTAAATTATTAACTAAAAAAATTCAATAATATATATCAAATTCAATAATATATATACCATATATACCATTGCCGTAATTATAAAACGACTTAAATAAGATTCAACATGGGAGCATCAG
Organism: Cochliomyia hominivorax; assembly: GCA_004302925.2. Classification (NCBI taxonomy): domain Eukaryota; kingdom Metazoa; phylum Arthropoda; class Insecta; order Diptera; family Calliphoridae; genus Cochliomyia; species Cochliomyia hominivorax. The sequence continues at coordinate 29,345,026 of PYHX02000158.1, forward strand.
AAAAGTGGACGGCAAAAAAGTAAAAATTATTAAAAAAATATTTCAAAACTTCAACTTCTGAAATTGATGCAATGTTAAAAGAAAGTGTTTTTACCTACGTGCTCTACGCAAAGACCTAAATTTTGCAGGGCTTCATGACAGATTTTATAGAAAAAATGCGCAGATTAACAAGATGAAATAATTTTCTTTCATAAAAGACAACATAAATAAAGGAATGGACTTATAATTTTCTATATATAAATCAGATGGTCATGTTTTGACATAGAGAAAGAAAGGGAGGCTTTGCAAAAAGAAAACATTAATGGTGGTACTAATGTTGTGGCATGTGGTTTTATATCGGAGGCTAAGATCGGGGAACTAGTACGTATTTATGCAGTATATTTGCATGCTCACAAACTTGGTATTGAATTCGATTATTTCTTCTAACCCAAAAAAATATGGATCTTATATAACACCCCTCACACTCTTAAAACTCCTGCTCAGTCACCCAACATACAATTTATGGAATCACTTTTAGAAACAGATTCGGAAACATCGCATTATTTCCAAAAATATGCTAAAAGAGAAATACGAGAAAATTGAGCTGGAAGCGACAACAAAATTAGAACATTCTATGCGTAAACATTAACAAGGAATTATATAAAAGACAACCAGTCTTTTTACACTGACAAGAAAGATTGCTGTGAATTTTGTCCATGTGTACATTGGATACATTGTTAAATCGTATCTTGTTTTGTGCCGATCTATGAGGTAACCTCCAAAAGCGGAAAATTTTTGAAACTAGATACTGAATAATTTGCTAAATCAAGTGCTATGACATTTGACAGGCAAATAACAATAATTTAGGTATTCAGAAATTGGGTGTGGTAACCCCAAACAGAAAAAATTTAGATTTAGTATTTCTCTGAAACTCTTACAGCGAATTGCATGAAATTCTAAGTACGAATAAAGCCTTATAAGGAAATTTTGCAGACTTAAAAATGTTCATATATCAGAATGTGTCATACTACATTCACCTACAGCAATTGTAATGGGATCATTTTTTATGAAACTTTTTGTTAATATAGCAACAAGCGAAATAATGCTTCGATTTTGAACAGCAATTTTTGAGTTTTATTTTATTTATTTATTTACTTTTCTTTACTTATTTATTTTTTAATAGTTAATATTTACTTATTTTTGTTTTAATTAAATTTTATTTTAAAATAACGACTCTGTTCCAAGATAGTTTTACTGAAACGACATGTTTTGTGCTGACTGCAAAAAATGTGTCTCGTGCTAACTCAGCGGCATTCAGGATCGTTGGAATTTAAATAATACACGATTTCGATATCGTTAAAAGTTATTAAACTTAATACTTTTTTAAAGAAAAAGAACATACCGCGGGGAAAAGTGTTCCCAAAAGAGGGTGCCAATAAACTTTCCATGTTGAGATGAAAAGTACCTACACCAGTTGCAGTATGGTTGATAGATAAGGAATATTCGAGAAGTCTTTCTTAAATACACTCGAATCAATTCTACTACTAGTTGTTACGGTTCTAACTAGATGATTGGAAGTTTAACCTCTCGCTAGTCCCCCTATTTCTATCTAGCTACCCGTAAATTGTAGCTAGATAAGAAGTTTCATCTGTATTTGTTGTTATCACCATATATAACCAGTATTATCAGATTAAGATGTTAATTGGGGAAATTTAACTCTCTCACTTATAGTATTGAAATATCAGCCACATACCAGCCTACTGATCTCAATTCTAATGCGGTTCCTTTTTTAAACTGTAAACTACTTGATTTTTTGTATTCGCCTAATTTAAATCTCCTTAATTAAAAAAAAAAAAAAAAATTAATGAATTATGACTTTTGTTGTCACGCTACTAAAACTGTTAGTACCTTCAATATATTTATTTATTTATTTATTTATTTATTTATTTATTTATTATTTATTTAATAATTATATTTTGAATTTTCATTCAATTAACTTTTATGGCTTTTAAGACAATTAAAGTCTTAAATATTTTTCTTATTAATTTGATATGAGAACACCTAAAAAATGGTTGTGTAGCAACGAAAACCATATTGTAACATATCAATCTTCTGGCATATTCAACACTATAGTTTTCTATTCAAACACCCAACAAATATCAATATTATCTTAAAGATTTCCATAACAAAAGTTTGCCTTTTGCGCATTAAATTATTATTTCCACACATTCAACTTGTATACATTATAATCTTATACTCTACATCATCACAAACTATTTCAAATTGTAATTATATATTCACGAAAATTTTCAACATGATTTCACTTGCTCATTTTTAATGAAATTGATGGAAAAAAATACTTATAAATGAGTTTCATTAAAATAAAAGTCTATTTAAATTACCTCCTCATACTCAAGACTAATAAGAATATTTCCGGCAATTTACAACAACAAATACGAAAAAGAGTTTTGCCAAAAGGTATTAAGATTTCAAAATCAAACTAAACGTACGACTGAACAATTTAATTTGTATAAGAGGAATGAGGGGAGAGAGAGAAGGAGAAAAGAGGAGGAAGGAAGTACTTAAGAAAAAAATTAAATGAGAAGGCATATGGTAAATATTACTAATTAGAAAATATCTACATACACGCATACATACGTATTTTCTAAAACTAATACATGAACCACATATACAAGTGCAGACATCTATAATATTAGTTTGAATATAACAAACATAACAAGAGACAAAAAGGCACATCTATTTTGAACTAAGAATAGTCATACATACTCACATACATATGCATTACGTAGAAATAGTATCTGATTATCATTATAGTCCTTAGTAGTTGCATATAAGATTCTTACTAATCAAGTGCTGTTTTCGAACATCATACTTAACCTCATATATATTCGCAGTGGGGTAGAATTTAGAATTATTGGAAATAAATTTATAACTTCTAACTTGATAGATGATCTGCATTAAATATCTGCATATCGGCTTAATGTAGATAATGTGAGGTCATCATTGTTATGTCTCAATAATTTATCCTCTCTATGTTTTGTACGCACTAAATATTTTACCAGGGCACCAGCCTCTAGGTTACCATGACCCGTGTCCGTGCACTTAGACCAGTGCAAATGCTGTCCCATCTCACTCAATAATATACAGCATTCCCGGACAAGAATCGATGTCATATAGACTTCTGCACTGTGCATAATTGCATCCGAAATATGATTAACCCCCATATGACTCGCATTTACGATTATTATTGGAAAGCTTTGAGTTTTTTCTCATGTATTTTTTAACGAAATGCAGGGACCATATAAATTATTCGACATTCTTTTCAGACTCTTCGCATATTTACTGCAGCTTTCTGTTAAAAAATGTGGAAGTGAACTTTTTCGGAATTTTGAAGTTGTCTCAGATATTGGTTTATAAACCGTTTGCTAAAAGAATAGATATAGCAGATTTTAAATAGAAAACTACTCAGGTACAACAAACAATGTGGCCAAGTTTCATTAAACTCGGACGATTATTCTAGGCGTGAGAATGTTTCCAACAGAGAGAGGTACATACCTAAATCGTCTCAGATTTTGTTTTGACGCATTTTCGGCATCATAATTTTTTGAGGTATTTTCAATTGTCTTTAAATTTTCTTTTGAATCTGTACTTCTGTCCTCTAGTGCATAGTAGACAAAGCTGATGAAGACGATAGTATTGCTGTGTAATATCGTTTTTCCTATTTTTTAGCCTTTTTGTTTTTGTAGTCGCAATTGTCCTCCTTCATACAACATCATTATCATTATAATTATTATTGTCATTATTGGATTAAGTCACGTAATGAGCATAATAAGACAACAGCCTCAGTGACTTAAAATCAAAATGCAACGTTGCGGAAATCAAATGCAGTCTTAACAAACTACTACAAATAGTTTTCAGTGTTCTTTATGTATGTATGTACATATACACAAACATACATATTTAGTTAACTATATGTATGTATGTATGTATGTATGTATGTATGTATGTATGTATGTATGTATATGTATGTATGTATTTATATGTATAAATTGATCATTTAGCATTTGTAGTTATGTGTAAAACTGTTTAAATATTTCTCTTCACACACAAACACACACTCATTATTACACTAAATTTAAACCATTTGATGTTTATATGTGTTCGTTTATATGTTTTATACACAATTAATGAATGAAAGACTTTGATACATTTCGAATTAATTGCAGCTGAAGGAATGAACTTAATTTGCTCGAAATAGTTCACTTTTTTGTATGAATTTAATGAAAATGAATGTTCACAATAATCATTGAAAATTTAATGTACAATTTTATCTGTTGTATAAGTTTAAGTAAATATATATTTATATTATATTGACTTTTTTCACATTGTGTTGTAATTATCTTTTGGCCATTTATTTTTGCTGTTTTTATTTTATTTGCAATACTGAAATTATATAAAATTTGCTGATATGGAAAAAATGTTAATATAACATTAAAAAAAAGTTATTTAATTGTAGATGGCGGAAAAAGGAAATAATTGAACTGAAAATATTGCTTCATCACTTTTATTGAAGTTGAATTAAATATTAAGTTTTAATCAAGAATTAAGTTTTAAGTCGTTGGTTCATTTAAATACTTTTGAGGGCAAGCTTAAAAATTTTGGTCAACATTAGGTGATGTTAACGTTCATACGAAATATGTATATATAATTATGAAATGAGATTGAAACAAAATTTAATACTCGTTTTTAATTAAAATTTTAATCTAAGATTAATTAATATATATTTTTAGTAACAGTTACCTTTGTAAAATGTATCAGTTATTATGTTTAATGTCAAACAAATGAAATATATTGTTAATCTGACTTAAATGAGCGACCAAAATAAAGTGCATACTTAAGATTTTAAGTATTTTCCAAACCCAACTTAGCCTATAAAAGTTGGCCAAGTAGTCAATGATCTGCCGTCAATATCCGCTATAAAAATCTGGTTCAGGTAGAGGGAATGGTTACCATATGTTTCTAAACAAAAAATTAGAAAGTAACTCAACCAGAAGGAAGCAGTTCGGGCTACTTGGTACGAAATGTAAAGCTTATGCACAAAGATATAAAGAACGCTGGCTTAAAAATTTAAGACGGCTAAAACAGACCATCGGAAATTATTAAAGTCATCATTTTTAAAATATATTTTGATTATGATTTAATGACGCAAACGTATTTGTTCTTGCAGATTTTTCGTTACTTCCTTGGGTCTCTTGTTAAGAAAAGAACTCAAAACGCACAAAAAGGTTTTCCAAAAAAGAAATAATAACTTCAATCAAATAAAAAAATAAAACTGTAAAGTTTGAGTGGTTTCGTTTTTATATTTGCATGATTTAAAAATTTTTAGAATATCATCCCTAATATTTCAAGCGTGTTAATGTAACCAATTAGCTTTCGAAATTAATGTGTTATTGCCAAACGTATGAGAAGACCTTCCATAATAACATCAAAGATACGTGTGAAGAAAATACATTATATTTCGTTCACACATACTCACACATGCACTCACAAAGCGATACAATATTTTAACGTTTTTCTTAAACAAAAGTTTGCCTGCGGTATCAATCTATATCATTTAATATACCGAATCAATTTTGCTGGTTTTTAATAAGAAATTTCACAAAACTGTAAAAAATTCTGTGCATCACCTGTGGTGGAATATATAAAATGTTTTTAGTTAACAATATCTTAAATGAAATCTTAGTTAATTAAATAAATATATATGTTTTCTAATTCTTTTAAAAGTTATGTGAGTATGTAAGAATATTGCATCATGTATCATAACAAATAACATGCAGAAAAATTGTGATGAACCACCTTTTAGTATATATCGTCCGTTCGTCTGTCTTTCCAGCTGGCTGTAAACGTTGTGAGAAATATCGATGAAATTTGGTACATATTATTATTTTGGTGTAGGAACGAAGCCAATTGAAATTGGACATGTCCAATTAAAACATTTCAGGTACCTTTCATATAAAAATTCTTCCGGAAATGGTGTTTTGAGGTCATAGAGTTCCTTAATATAAAATAATTTAAATTAAGTTTGTCTTATACGATTCTTAAACGATGTACCAAAATATGCAAATTCAGTCCAATTCAATAATTATATCTGGTTAAATTAAAATAAATATAAGTAAAAGTGTGTGTGCAAAATTATACGAGGGTATATACAGCTCTTATATATTTATTTTAAAACACTTAAATTTCATATAAATGTTAGTGTCACAACTATACACTGCACAGTTAAGAATAAATCAGAAAAAAAAATTACGATGGTCGTTCATTAATTTTTTGTTACCAATATTTATAAACAATATTGTAGTATAGGTATTACACTGCAGGGCTTCACCGATTATAACATATTTACTTGTTTTAATGTCAGTTCATTTTTTACTTTTAACAAATTGTATTCATAAAACATCAGTTAAAATAAAATATAAAAAATAAATAAATATTTAAAAATAAACTCATTAATGCTGGTTATAAAGAAAGCAAAATAAATAATAAAATTTTAATGCTTTTTTCGATTCTTATAAATTTTATCATTAATTTTACTTTGTTTCCCTTATTTCACGAACAGAAAGAGAAAAATGTAACAAACCTCATGACACCCAAACCCAATACGTATCATTAAGCTTCAATCTACAAAGTCTCATCTCATCGTTGCAACTACAAACCAGTAGACCAAATGAATAACCGACCTAGAGACCGAACAAACTACCGAACCAATCAAAACCCAAACCATAAAAACCGAACCCAAAGGTAGCACCTTATAAAACATTTTCTCATTTATTTATTATAAATTCAACTTCATTATCAACGATTTCATTTACATTATTTCGTATTTGTATTTTTTGTATTCAGATTTTATATGTATGTGTATATAAAAACGTGGTAAGTATTTAAATAGTTGTTGTATTTTTTCTCATTTTAGCTGTAGCTATTATTATTTTGGTCTCGACTCGATACTCAGGTTAATTTTGACAAATGAGCTCGATTTCTCTGATGTATTGAAGTAATTTAGCAAAATTAATGCTTTAATTAATCACGTGCCTTTTGTTGTTATTGCTATCGTTACTATTGTTGTTGCTATTACTTATATATACGTTTTGTTGCTATACATTTACAACAACACTTATACATAAGTAATTTGTTCTCTTCATAAAAAAAGAAAGTTCTTTAACCTGACTCATGACTACTTTTTTCCTTCTTGATGATTTTAAGTATTTACAGTTTTTATTTCGGTTACCTTTTATTATCTACTCATCCTTCAGGGAGACGTATACAAAATCATTAATAAAATGATGCCATTTATAAAAAAGTCAATAATTTGACCGCAGTTCATCGATATTATTGGTGCTTACTTTTTCTTTGTATTCGAGTTTTTTTTCTTTTGATATTTAAGTCAATGAATAATATACTTCACGTACTTAATTATGGTAATTTGAGCTTTTTTACAACCGTTTGAAAATAAATAAATATACTTAAAAGAAATATAAGTATAATGAATTTGAGTATAAAAAAAATTTGTTATAAACATGTCCGGAAGTAGAAAAAAGTTCAAATGTTATAACTGGATAGTGGGAAGTTACCAATGCATAGTGGGAAATGCAACAACAAGCAAGATTAAATGAGTACAGCAGATATAATTTAATATCCCTTCGTCCCTGATTTTTACAGTGTATAATGTTCTCAAACAAAATCAATATGGAAACATGTTGATTTTATATTTTAAACAAGTATGAATATTATAGTCGGTCAGATAGATTGTAGTGCAGGTTTTATAAATATTCTACCTCAGTTTTTAGTTTAAGTATTATGTCAGATTCCATTTTATATTTTAGTTCACATTCTAGCTCAGATATTAATTTATGTTATATTTCAGATTGTAAGTAAGGTTTTAGATCTACTTCTCAGAGTACTTTCATCTAAATACCTTACACCACTGTAGGTGGATGTCCACACTTTCTTGTAGCTCCCAATCGAGCTTTTTAAAAACTAAACTGAAACCTGCCCTGAAATCTGAATTTGAATTTGAACAAAAATCTGAACAAGAATCTCAACTAAAATCTATACTGTAATCAAAACTAGAATCTGATGTAGAATTATAACTAGAGTCTAGAATAAAATTAGAACTGGATGGGAAATAGAATCAGAACTAAAAATGAACTACAACTGTGCTAGAACTCGACTACAGCTGAACTAGAACTGAACTAGTACTACACTGTAACTGAAGAAGAACTGAACTAGAACTGAACTAGAACTGAACCAGAACAGAACTGTAACTGAACAAGAACTGAACTAGAATTCAACTAGAACTAAATTGGAACTGAACTAGAACTGAACTAGAACTGAACTAGAACTGAACAAGAACTGAACTAGAACTGAACTAGAACTGAACTAGGACTGAACTAGAACTGAACTAGAACTAAACTAGAACTGAACTAGAACTGAACCAGAACTGAACTGGAACTGAACTGGAACTGAACTGGAACTGAACTGGAACTGAACTGGAACAGAACTAGAACTGAACTAGAACTGAATTAGAACTGAACTAGAACCCAAATTAAGCTTTACTTAACTTACTACACAAATGTTGAAAACATAAATTTCTCTTTTAATAAATCAACATTCAAAAAACTTAATCCTTTGTGACCAATTTATCTTTAATAATACATTATATAACACTTATTACATTAGTTTAATCTGTCATAAATTTTTATAACTGAAAACTTTATTTTTGCTATAAATTTAAAAACAACAAACAAAGTTTAACATTTTATGTTAAAATAGTTTTTCTATTTGAATTTAAAACACATGTGTTCCCATTTTTTATTTATACTTTATTTACTTAATGTATTTTTACAAAAAACAATTGGACACTATTAGAGTTTCTGGTCATGTCTTTAGCATGCATAAGTTAAGTTCAATTTAGTTACTGTTAGTAATACTTACTAAACAAACTAAACAATCACTAAAGTTTACGCAACATTAAAAAGGCAGTGACGCACTGTAACAAAAACAGATAATTTATAGACAAAATATGAATGTGTATTTTATATAAATATATTTACATACGTACAAACATGTAAATTTTAAAACGTACTTGACAAAAGACAAGAAAAAACTAGTTAAATTTGTTGAAAAAATAACTTTGTGGTAAAATTTTATTGGAAAAATAATAACACAAAAATAGGAAATGAGTACAAAATTTGAATGCAGTATGAAGTCTTACAGAGTGATATGGAATAAGGACTACTTAATGAAATTGACATTTATTTTTTAACTGAAAATTAAAAAGAAAAATAAAATTATGTCAGTACAAATTCATTAAATGAAAAAAATATCTTGTTATCCTTCATTTGTATCCGAAAGAGAAATTAATATATTTATTTTATACATGAATAACTTTTGTATGAATTACTTTTTATCACATCATTACATATGAACACATTTATCTGTTTCAAAAATCCAGCCCCTTCACTCATTTGTTATACAAGAATTTTCTCAACAACTTTTGTTAACAGAAACAATTTTAGTTGTTATTTTCCCATTTTTCCTCATGCTTTACATACCATGTGTGTTTTTGTATAAAAGGAGTGACATCGGAAAATTCTTAACACTGATATGTGTTCAGAAAACTTAAACTACTTAACAAAAATTTTAATTTTTCTTACTTATTTAAAATTATTATTATAATTACCAAAAATGATATCTTTACAGTTCTGATTACTAATGAGCAGGTAGTCCATCTCCGTTTAAAATCTATCACACTTTTGGAGCTTTTCAATCCTCTTTTAACAAGAGCCCAATAATTCTCCACGGCCCTTAACTCTGGGTAGTTTGAAGGATTTGCCTCTTTTGGTGCAAATACAACATTATTGTACATGTGTCACTAAAGGGTTTGTTTTTGTGGACACTTTATGAAGTCTTATGAATGGAAGCAGCCTTTTTGGTAAACATTCCATGATGGTAATTTCGCTGTATATAGAGTCAGTTAACATAAATGATTGACGTTTTTTGTCGCAACTGTATATTGATTGCCATACCAAAAAAAAAATTGGGACATTTTTTCTGCTTTCTTTCTATAACATTACATCGAGTATCAGCAATACAAAACTTTTTTCTAAAAATTTTTTCTAAATTTGCTACAACATACGTTTCGCCATCCATTAGCAGCGTTCCCATCAAGAACTTTTTGAGCCGATCACTGAACTAACCGAGCTGCTATTCTATTGAATGTGTTGAGAACTCTTTTAAAAATGTTTCTATTTCTTTATCAGATTAAAAATATATACATTTTTTGATATTGAACATAATAATTGATAATGACGTGTGTTAAGAATTTCACAATCTCATTCCTTATATGTGTGTAATACATCCATCCTTATCATTATATTCGCATGTGTCTGTGTTGCTTAATTTTTAAACATTGTTTACTCTTGCAATTTCACACCATTTTATTTTTACATGCTTTTCTACTCTTTTAAACTTTTCTACAAAAGTGTAAGTATTTTACGTCTATGTATGTATGTGTGTGCTTTGTAAAATTAAAACAACAGTGTTTGATGCAAATAATGTCAAACTACTTGAAGATATACAAAAAAAAAAAAAAATACATACATGAATGTTAGTTGGAATATATGTATATTTATATGCCATCATTTATGTTTAGTTGTCTGTGTATGAAGTACAAACTTTATTGCGGCAAATGCTATAAATTCTATAGATCATAAAAAATAAATTTTCTTACACCCACTATTTTGACTTGAGTTTCTATTGCAATTCTTTGTATTTTTGTGCAACAAAACAAGAGTAATACAATATTGAACACGATACATTGACACGTACGTTCAATTTAAACAACATCTTAAACATTTTATTTAGCATATCAAACATACAAACAAGTAAAATTGTTATAGTCGGTAAAACCCTTCTGCATAATACCTTACACCGCATTGTTAAACGGCCCTCGTATAATTTGCTCTTCTTATTTATGCTTATGTGTGTAATAGATTTTGATGAAACTAACATTAATGGGAAATTTATGCGATTTGAAAGTAATTCCTTCTGGAGGATTGTATGTATTGTATGATAGAAAAAATTATGGACCGATCCTCGTGTAATTTCACACAGCGGTTTTGGCTTATATTTCTCTAAATTTGATTAAATATTATTACAAACTCATAAATTGCACAAGATGTTAAGTTTGTTGGTGAGTTTGATGTGATATTTGGAAGAGTGGTTGTATGAGACCTGAGGAAAATAATGAACCGATATAATTTGGCTCATCGTTTTAGAATATAATAGCACTCATTTTCACCAAATTAGATTAAGTTTTATATTTAGGAATTTTATGGACTAAAAACCTTATTCCGGAGGGTCATTTGTTTGAGGCCTATATGAAATAATGGTCGTTCAAAACCAATACCAAGAGGTATTATCCTTGGACTAAATGTCATTGGTATATCATTAAAACTGCGACCTGTACTTTGCGAACAAGAATTTCAAGTACAGCCAGCCGAATGAACGAACATGATTAAATCAACTCAGGAAATCATTTTTAGTCGAACGTTATATTTAAAAGTGGTGGTAGGAAAGTTTTATACAAACATTTTCACAAACGCATAATACCCCCAGCACTTATAGTGGTGTAGGGTATAATAAGGATAAAATAGTGTTATTCATGAACATTAAATAGAAGTTTTTAAATATGGGTCGATAATTTTTTAATTAGAAAGGCAGTTGTACTAAATTAAAATTAAAAAAAAAAAAAAAAACTAAATGTTAAAACTTAAGTAAACTATGGTCTATATTAACGATATATAAACATAAAACCTTATTCCGAAAATGGTCCGATAATTGTTACATCAGGTATATATATTAAGTCATATACATACCTGATGTAACAATGTCAATATAGATACGAGCACTAAAGAAACTTTAAAAAATAATTGTGCCGAAATTCAATAAAAATTTTCCATATTTAAGAGTTTCATAAGCTTAAAATCACATTCTGAGAAGGAGTCTGATATGAGAGCTGTAGAAAAATTTGATCAAATATCCCTCAATTTATGTATAAGTTTTAAACACAGTTAGACCAAAAATTTTGCCGAACTTAAATAAAATGAGTATATATTTAAAACTTTTATTACCTTAAATCCGTTTTCCGGGATGGGGACTTATATGAGAGCCATAGTAAAACATGGACCGATTTTAGTCAAAATAATATTCAGAAAATTGCAAAAAGAATTGTGCCTAATTTCAAAAGAATTGGTTTATATTTAAATATGTTATAAGCTTATAACCATATTCCGGGCAGGTAACTTTTATTATTATTATTATTATTTTTTTTTTTAATTGACAACATAATCTTGATATATTCAAAATCGGTGTGCTTTAAAAGTCACTATTTTAAGAATAACTTTCTGAAATTTGATTTAATTAATAGGATGGAACAAGGGTAATGATATACCCATTCGACTAAATTATTTAATTTCAGTCGAAATTTTGATTGACCGTATAATATAAAAATTTATTTATTCTATACAAAACTACGAATTTTGTATTGAACATGTTAAAATTAAACAAGAAAAAGTGCTAATGCGGCTATGCCGAACCTTCAGTACCCATCACCACAAATGCGTGTGATCTAAACACGTTATGTGTCGTACATACACACTCGCACACACATTTATATAAACGTGCACCATATACACAAGTTTTTCCTAAAATTAATACAGGAACACTTAATATGTCATAAAAATAGTTATATTTTATATCAAACTTCTCATGACTATGGCAAATTGTCAAGCAAAATTTCATTGAGCTTTATCAATTATTGTGTATGTGAGCGTGCCAACAACAGACAGACGAACATAGCAAAATCGACTCAGATTTTGATTTGATGCGATACTACACGTACATAATGGGGTCTTAAACGATTCCTTCTTAGCGTTACAAACGAAATGACAAAGTTAATATACACTCTTGACCTCTTGTAATTGTGAAGGGTTTAATATATGAATGTCGTATTAAACATTAGACAAACTAGTAATACTTTTATGTTCTATTATTTTTTAAACAATTTTTTTAAAAATAATAATAATAATAATAATAACTGCCAATTTTGTCTTAACAAACCTTAATTTTCTCCTTTATGTTTTCTTTCAAATTTTAAAAATTTCCATCAAATTATAAAACCTTATTACAGATTCCAGTTGATTTCTTAACTTTTGAAATAAATTTCTTTCAATGATTTTTTTCATTTAACATTATGCGAAGAGTTTTAATGCGCTGTAGAAATATATAATTAAATTATGATAATGATAATTAATGGTTATAATTAAGCAATAAATTTAACAAAATTGTTTTTTGTTTACACATATAAATATAACGGAATTTTCTGGTCTTTATTTTATGTATAAAATGTTCATATTCATCTACGCAATTCGCTATGAAACAGTTACTGAAAAAATTATGAAATTTTTATTTTATCAAGAATTGCGCTGCGTAGTAAAATGTTTCAAATATTTTTATTGTTCACTGTTACAATTGTAAAAAAATGTTTTCTGTACAAATTATTTACTGATTGAAGTTTTCTAATAAACTGAAGAAAAAACGTAGATAACATAAAATTAATTATTGTTTTTATTTGAACGTTTTCTTCTTCCAAATAAAACTAAGAACAGTAGTAAAGAAAAATTGCATTAAAGTAAAAAAAAAATCGTATTGCGTCATGAAAAGGAATTTAACTTCAGGGAAAGATATGAAACCGTAGAAGAGAAATAAGACCTTGATTTTATAAAATACTTCCCTTTATTATAGTATTTTTTTGCGTATTTGAAGAACGTAAATAAAATTAAGTCAAGAAGTTGCTTAATTGACAGTGCGATAGTCGAATAAAAGTGGCTATATAATACCCAACACCATTGCGTGGTATGTAAAAGTTATGGACCGGCACTATTAGAACCAGATTTTGTGATTTGTAGTTGTATACAATGTACTTATTAAACATATGTGTATTTAAGGTGATTTTCGGAAGTAGGGGTAATAGTTTTGGCAAATTTTGGTAGGATGTTTTCGGGTTGCACAGTTTTAAGCGTAAGGAATATCATAATACTAATTATTCTTAATATTTATACAAAGCTTAAAGCTACAATCTATTTTAGATCGATCTTCTTGCAATTTTGTATGTGAATTTGGACTTATATATGTTTATTTTTACATATTTAATTATAATATATTCATATCTGTGAGATTCATGTGTTCCAGGAGGATAATTGTTTGGCAGCTATCTGAAATATTGGACATAACCAATTTCAATAGGCTTCGTTTTGGGCCAAAATATTTAGATTAACCAAATTTCAACAAGATATCTCAAAAATTACGAAAGAGCTTTCACAACGTTACATGGCCAGCCAACCAAAATGACAGACAGACACCCTATGGACAGACATCGTTAAATCGACTCAGAAAGTCATTCTGAATCGCGCGTTATATAATAACTATCAGCACAAACATATAAAAACGATTAAATTGATCAAAATTTTGAAGTTTATGAAAAGGAGTTTGATAAACTATTAAAAAAAAGTAACAAGTGAAATCGTTAGTGTCTGTCAAGATCGAGTTTATAATACCCTCCACCACATTGTTTGTTATAAATTACTTCTATGAAAAAATTATGAATGACCCTTGGAAAATTGGATTTTCTTATTTATGCTTATATGTGCAACAGAATATTAGGAACACATTTATGTGAAACTTATACGTAATAAAAGGAATTTTTTCTGGAGGGTTATATGGGAGTTAGAAAATAATTATTCTTATCTTATCATAATTTAAATAAATATTTCTACAATATCCACGTATAAGTCAGTCTATGCATTTCAAAGTGATATGTGGAAGGGTGGTTGTACGGAACCTATGAGAAATAGTTTAGCGCATAGTTTTAAAATATAATAAGATTTATTTTCGCAAAATTTGATTCAAGTTGTTTTATATTTATTTCGGTGGGGGGGGGGATTGGTATGCGACCTATATAAAATAAGGGACCGTTCATAACCAACTTTAAAATGCATAGTCTTTGGATTCAAGTAATAGTACGTGCTAAATTTCATTATCTTCAAAACTGCTACTTTTATTTGGCGAACAAGCTTTACATGGACAGCCAACCGGATGGACATGCTTTAGTCGACTCAGGAAGTGATCAAACGGTATACTTAAAAGTTTTGGTAGAAATACTTTTTGTCGTAACTCCTACTTAATCTTTTTTAGAAATTTTAAAAGAATCAATATAACCGATATGAGGTTAATATATGTCAAAGTCAAGGGGGGGGGGGGTTTGTACTTCAGCAGATCAAGTAAAAATAGCTCAGATATAGCCATTTGAACTTCATGACGATATTTTTAACGGTTGAAAAATCACAGAATTATTTCCAAAAAAAAAAATTATTTAGAAACACTGTGCAGCAGTTAGAATTTAAGAGGTACTTTATAAAAGTTATCAGTTTCCACTAATGGCCCCTTTCGGAGACTCCTCTTCTCTTTCTATACAATGTACGATAGCTTAACTGCATGATCATCTTTTTCCATATTCTTGAGTAAAAGAAAGATTCCCATCCATAAACATATATTTTCAGTTATGTGAACTATTTTTAACACATTGTTTACTTCTAATTTTTGAAACAGTTAAGAAATTTGATTAAATTGACGTATATTAATCTAGTGATTTAATATCGTAATTTCCACATTAACCAGAATTCTACGAATCTCCAATTATTCTAATGATATTTGATTTCAATATTCCCACAATCACTGTTTAACTGTCCCACAATTAAAAAAAATCAGTACATTTCTTCCTAAATTGTTTAAGTATGTAAATTAACTCTAACGAACTCCATTCTCCATTATAAATGAAAAATGGAAAATTTTATAAAAATAACATTTAAAAACAAATAAATTCAAAACCTTTCAGACAAATAAAAAAATTACAATGAATAGAAATTAATTTTATTGCTATTTTTTATCATTAAATTAATTGCGTGTAAATATAAAATATGACAAAATTAATAAAAAATTAATGTAGAAGTAAAATACATAAATTGCATTTCATATTTATAATGAGAAGACTCAAATTGATATTAAAATTATTTGTTTATTAAATATTTCTTATTTAGTAATTGTAATTTTTAATATTATTTTTATATGTATTAATGAGAGTATGGAAACTCGGAGCAAAATTTTCATTTTCAAATTATCTTAAATTTTAAACTTCATTTGGGAAGAATAAAAATATAAAACTATTTTTCGAATAAAATTTTTATTTTTACTGTTATTGATTTTGCTGCGAGCAAAAAAATTACTCTTTCTTTGGTTAAGAATAATAAAGAGGAATATATTTTAAGTCGCTTAAAAATGTGAAATGGTTAAAAAATGCTTGTACATACACAGTAACACGAACTAATTTCTTGTCGCAATAAAACTTACTGTTGCTGTTCAATAACAAAGACTAACAAGAAATAGTTTTGACACAAAACTTCGCTCTTTTTTATTTTTTTCATTCTTGATTTTTAGAATTTTTATATCCTCCACCACCACAAGTGGTGTGATGGTATTTGAACTTTGTCATTCCGTACATAACACCAAGAAGGATTTATCTCAGACCCCATAAAGTCTGAGTCGAGTAAGACATGCCCATCTATTAATATTAATCTTGATTCATATTATTGCTGCAGCTTCCATATAAGACCCTTTCCGGGTAACAGTTTTGTGTTTATAGATTTGGGAAATAAAGATTAATTCTACTGAAATTCGACATAATTACTTAACAATTACATAATTAATACAAATTAATAATTTGAACAACTATAGCTCATATAAGGCCCCTTTTCGATTTTATAAAAGTATTTAATAGTGACCAATTCTGTTGAAATTCTGCTCCATTATTTCTCTAACGGTTTTGAATTTATGTTATTGATCGGACCAACAACGGTCCATACTTTGCTCCCATGTAATGACCGTTCCCGGTAAACATCTTCAATATATAAAACAAGTTTAATAATCATCGGTCATATTTTAATATTAATCCTTTATAACCCCACATTTTTGAATAAAACATTAACCAATTCCTTGTTTTCTATACATTGCTGGAGAGTATTTAAAATTCGGCACAGTCGAATATAGCTTTCTTACTTATTAAGTATTAAACTCTTGTCAAAGTGAGATAAAAAGATAAACTTTTACGAATTAAAACTCTTAATCCGATCTTCCGAAGAGTAAAAAAAAGAATCAAAAAACATGCTTTGTTATAATTATAATAACTAAAACTGAAGATTAAATATAATATTTATAAATTTACTTTTTACTGTACTAATAAATATGAACATTTTGAAAATAACTTAACATTTCTAAAAACTACTTTCATATTGCTTTTCTTATATTTCTATGGTAATTTTTATGTGTATGAATAGTTTTTGTATGTGTGTCATTGTGAATTACTATTCATGTTTAGTTTCCGGAAAGCTCTTTTTAAATAATTAAATGCTGACACCTTTTTTCCATCTTTTCTTCTATAAATAATTACTTTTAGGTATTTAACAATTTCCGGTGAAAGAAAAAATAGAAGTATATTTTAATATTTTTTCCTGTTTCTCTAACTTGCTATTTGGCATCATTTAATATTTTAACAATGAGTGAACAGTGGTTAAGAATGGATATAGAAAATTTTACATTTAATTACGGAACATTTATTAATTCCATAAAATCCGGTATGGAATTATTGGAAGAGTATAGAGAGTTATATGTAGTATTTTTTTGAAGCATATTTTACTTATAAATTTGTCACTGAATTATGCCATTATGCCAAGTCCAAAAAGGAAAATTGAATAATTGAACCACATGTATGTAACTTTCAGTTTGTTTTAAATATCAGTTAATAACTTTATAACTCATATTCAACCAGTATAACGGATTTTAAATAACAAACTAAAGATGACTATGATAAACATCTACTCCAAAATTTTAAAAATCGAAAAATAATTGTGGAAGTGAGAATATTTCCAACAGACGGATATAGCGGAATCTAGATAGTTTTGGTTTGATGTAAGAATAATACACTTATGGGGTCTCAGATCATACCTTCTTGGTGGTCCAAATGATGTGACGAAGTTAATATATCCTCTTGTGGTGGAGGATACAGAAAGAATTTTATTTAATTTTATGACTCGTTATTGATCCGAAAAAGAAACAACAGCTGGTGGACAATTACTTTAATTCAATTAAAATTATGAGACTTAAAAACTAACTTTATTTCATCGAAAAATATAATAAATTAGCTTAAGTTTCAGATAATTCTTCCACTTTAAAGCCTACAAAGAAATCTAAAAGGTACAATTTACAACTCTCTGGATTCTCTTTTATATTTTCGAACCTTTCGGTTTTTTGAACAAAAAAATCTATGTTTTGTTAAAGTACATATCGATTGGACTATAGCAGTATGGACAGTTTTATGTAGTTGCATCTCTAAATGCATCCGCTTAACTAAGATGAAGTGTGTTGCACAAAGCATCTTCATCCGAAAGTCTACCAAAGAAAAGGAGTCTTTGTAGAACACATCAACCACTTAAATGGGTGTATTCCTGCGACATTATTTAAAAGTTGGTCTAAATTTAGTTATAAATAGGATCCAACCCTTATATTGGCCACCTCATTTCCCGGATTTAACTAATATAAACAACCTTTTTCGTATTTTAAATAAAAGAACTTTAGCACGGCACATATTCATGACAATATTTAAAAACAAATATTACGATTTTTGTTTTCTTTTGGAAATATTTTTTTAGTTTTTCATGCTGATATGATTAAACAACATTTCTCAATGACTCAGAATTTGTAACTGCAAGTTTTTTGTTCTTCAACCTGTAAACATTTACTGGATGATGCTAGTATTTGGAATGACCAAAGGACTTATGGACATTTTTGAAACAACAGATGGTGGTCGATAGCTATTCTCAACGCTTAGTTTTAAATGATCAAATTGGTTTTCAGTTCACATGTTAAAAGTAAAATTAACAACTTTTCCTGGAAGGTTAAAACTATTCTCACTCTACCACATTGTTAGATGGACATATCAACATCGACTAAACCGACATTAGATTTATCGGAGATTATATCTCTTAATATACTGTCACTGCCGTTGGTTTAATAAAGTTCCTATCAAGATTTCCTACGGTCAAAAATGCAAACTTTTAATGTAACTAAGAACTTGATATAACCGAGTGCATAATCTCATGATCTTTTTCCAAAAAATGTTCCAGTTGTTAACTTCATTCTACTTGTCTGGGAAAAGCATTTCGTTTTTAGCATGAAAAAAATAATAATTTTTGGTGAAAGTTTTTTTGGTGATTTCTTTTTGAGATTTTTTGTTATAAATTTAATTTTTGTTGGAAACATTAATTTGTAAACTGGACAAGATTTTTTTTTTTTTTTTTTTTTTTTTGAAAAAAGGAAGAAAAATAGCTCTTCGCGAAAAATTAATTTTTGATAAACGTGCAATTTTAGTGAAAATTCGTTTGTATACCACCAAATGCACAGGAGAGTGTTATCATATCATTTGGATTAGTCTTAAGCCCCATAAAGTATAATATTAATCATTTTAAATAATATTAAAATTTAGAAATTGCTTGTGCCTCACAAAACCACTGTTTATCATTAAGTATTTTTGCACATTTCATTATAGTGACTACACATTGAAAAGTTGCTTATGAAAGTCTGTTTGCCTTTTGCTGACAATACAACTATTTAAAATTGCATTGTGTCATGTTAAATTCTACTGGCACCAAGTCAACTCGATTTTATAACAAATACATATATACAAACTTACTCATACA
Source organism: Cochliomyia hominivorax (assembly GCA_004302925.2). Taxonomy (NCBI): domain Eukaryota; kingdom Metazoa; phylum Arthropoda; class Insecta; order Diptera; family Calliphoridae; genus Cochliomyia; species Cochliomyia hominivorax. The sequence goes on from PYHX02000158.1 coordinate 29,364,954, forward strand.
AATACAATTCCAAACGTTTTCCTATGCCGCATCTCCTATTACCTTCCTTCCGTCCTACGTATAAATAAATGCAATGAATAAATATGTTTATACGAGTGTACGTATGTAAGTGTGTTTATGAATGTACGTACAATATAACATCTAAGCCAACAAAAGAAATTAATTACAATTGTCTTTTTAAATATGCCATAATGTTCTTTATATACAATAATTACATACACATACCTTCATTATATTTCTATACATACACACTTATAGAAATGTGTTAAATTGTGTTATTTTACTACTTCAATGTCCTTTTTTTTAATAGAACTAAAATGTGTGTGTTTATGTTAATGCTTAATGTGTTGAAAGAAAGGGAATGATAAAGAGTTTTAAAGGAAAAGAGTTGTATTCATGTTTAAATGCCTACATATGTGTGAGTTTTATTATATGCCATGGTGTGGTTATGCTTTGTATGTAGTAGTTATCAAGTTACTAAATGCATTCGCTGGGTGTTAAAACTTGCTGCTTGTCAGTGTTTAACAGCCTGTTTTTGTATAGTTTTGTGTTATGTTTTAGTCCATGACAACCCATACCGAACAGCCACACCATTTCTTGGTGTCATGCCCATTTGCTGTTTGCTAAAAACTGTAACTCATTAAAAATTGCTTACTAAATGAAAAAATAAGTGTAATAATTAAATGCGCACATATGACGAACTTTAAATACCCTTCACTGCTAACAATCCCGAAATTATTTAAGGGCAATTAGTTTTGTTTTTAACCATATTTTCTTAAAAATAATCTAGTATTTTTAAAAATCTTATAAACTGTTAAATATTTAATTATTTCGCATGTATTTTGAGATTATCTCAGTTATTTGTCATAACCTTTTTATACTGAAACGAATTTTCCCTTTTTATAGCCAAAACTTGATCGTGCCACAAAAAAAACTGAAAAACAGGCGGACAGGTAAGCTGACAAACAAACATAAATAAATCGGCCAAGATTTTAATGTGAAGTAAGATTATATATGCAATTTATGTGATCTTGGGTGATTTATCTCAATGTTACACATGAAACGATAAAACTTATATGCCTTCCTTTGGAGATTATAAAAAGATCTTTGGTCACAATTGAGGTTTTTTAAAAGTTTCCAATAAAATCAAGAATTAATAACTTTTGCTTGAAATCACCATATGTAAAATGTAATTTTAAGCCCTTGTCACAAATTTCATGACAGTCGAATTAATCGTTTAATCCGTATTCATTTTTTTCAATTTCTGATGTTTAGATATCGGCCAATACCTCTAAGTGTGTTAATCTGATTTATTTAGTTTCCAGAATAACTGCAGAAAATCTGCGTAAAATTCATTAAGTTTTTAGTTCGAATATTAAAATGCCAACTTCATGAATACAGACAAACAAAGACAAATCTTTCAGATTTCAATTCGATCCAAAAATTCATATATATTTTATGGAATCATAAATGATTCCTTTTTGGTGTTACACACGACATAACAAAGTTCACATTTCCTCACTCACCACTTTAGCTGCTAGAAATTGTTAAAAGCTAAATAATGCAACGTGCTTGTGGTAGATGGTGAGCGGGAGAGTTCTTCTTCACACACAACTAAATTTTATCATACAACAGCATCGTGTCAATGTGTTTGAAGACCAAAAGCTGGTTATGTCCTGTAAGTAAAAAATAATTTAAATATTAAAATAATATGAATTTTTAGTTACTTTGTTATTTAGGAATGCGATAATAATATTCTGTTTATTTAATTTTTTTGGCATCATTTTTGGACATCCTTCAGTTTTTGTACATTTTTTCCATTTCCATACCTGTTTCTTTTTGCTTTTTGGGGGAAATTGCAAAGGGGTCATTTATTAATAATTTATGAAAGCATAAGATGAATTTTAAGTGCTTAAAAAAGATTATATGATTATAATATATTTTTTTTAATTTGAAATATAGAAGAGAAATTTAAGTTAAATCAAGATTTCAAGAGAAGAAATTGTGATATATTTCAACTTTCATTGAGTTTAAAGAGATGAAAATTAAAGGAAGTAGAGAATTAAAATTGTTTGAATACAAAGTGTTATGTATCATCCACCTTCTTCACAGTTATTTACTTCGGTACCAATACTAGTTTGAAGCAAGTTTTCAATGTATTTATTAGGTCTTGATTCGGATAAGAAGTATTATATTATTATAAAAACTTCTCTTAATAAGATTCCGTATTTCGACTTCTGCCTTCCAATACACAGTAGACATATTTCAGTTTTTAAACTGACACCTGGACACAATGATAACAGAGGAGTATATAATATTAGCTACGTATTCCTTGGCACAGGGGCATAGTCGATGATATGGAGACTTACAACTTGGTGTCTGTTTCTCTTAAAAAATTTTAATTTTGTCACCTTCTAAAAGCTTTCAGTATAACTTCTGAAAAAGTGCTTATGGTTTTTGAGTTTTCAACATTTAAAATTTTGTCATTATAAATTTTTCAAGTCTTGAAACTTTATGAGTTGATTAAGCGACGCCGTCCATATATTAATGAAATTTGGTACACATTGTTATTTGGATAAAAGACAAACGACAAAGCCTATTGAATATGGTTCAAACTCACAGAAATGAAGGTATTTAAATAAAATTTCCGAAATTAAATTGTGTATCAGTTCAAAATGAAAAATGATCCATAAAAGACCATAGTACCCGTAAATACTTACCAAAATTTATGAATATCGGTCAAACATTTATTTTAGCCCTCGTATAACTCTGGTTGAATAGCTGTTCATGTAAAATAAAATCTCGGCAAAATTTGTTACGTATCAATATAAAGCCCTGAGGATGATGCACACTAATGTGTTATTATGGATCCCAGAAAAATGTTCCTCCGTGTATAGAGATTTAAGCTCATAAAAGTCCTAAACATAAAACGATCTTACCGTAATTTTTCAAAAATAAGTCGTGTAACATTCTTAAATGGGCCGAATCGATACATTATTCCAGCCATTACTTGTAACAGGTCCTATAATGCTTTCCTTTAATATATCACTTTGAAGGACTTCAAAGTAACATATTTGTTGACATTGTGATAAGAATTGGTAAAATAAATATAAATGTAAGCAAAATTTTAAGAGAGTCGGTCCATAATTTTTTGGCTCCCATATAATTTAACCCAGACAAAAATAATTTTTATACCCATAAATTTCATATAAATATTAGCGTCACTATGATGTACTGTACATTTTAGCATAAATCAGAATATTTAATTAAAGGGAGGTAGTTCATATTTTTTTATTAAATAAATCCTAACGTCCCCTAACTTGAGGAGAGAAGTGGCTTAATAATATTTAATGGCAAAATTTAATTTTTATTAACTAAACGAGACTGAAAATGGCTAAATTGGCTACAGTGATGACCACCTAAATATCTATATGATAGTATTATACTTGTTTCATACTTCCATTTAATGGAGAGTATTAAATATTCGACATCACGTTGCTTAAATTTTTTATGATTATTTTTAATATCAGAATTTTTATGTATTTTTAAAATTTTATCTCATGTTCTTCTCTTTATAACTTAATTAAAAACTTCATTTGTTTCTTTTATCGTAAAATCTTATAAATTAAAGTTTTTTTCATCTTTTGCTTTATTTTATAATTTCTATTTCTCTTTTACAACTGGACACATGTGTTTTAGATATAATTCTTTTTTCTTCTACTATTTTTCAATCTTTTTTTTTAAACTCATAAAATTTTTGGCGTTTATATCTCTACGTATATTTTATTATAACCTCTATTTTTATGATCAAAAAATAACCATTAAAATAAATTTAGTTTTTTTTTTTTTAAGGAAAACTTTTAACTCTTACATACCAAGATTTTGTAAAACAACCTTACAAGTATACGTCCATATATAAATTAAGGTAGTTCGAAAAAGAGTTGTATCAGTCACCTTCTAGAATGAAAGAAAAGTTGATGCCCACGCCCCTTTTAGTTTTGTGTATGTAGAGCCACCGGTTTCTGTATTTTAGGGCGTGGCAAAAAAAATTATTTATGAAGAAAGGAAGAACTGCGAGTTATTATCATATCAAATAGAATAAATTATTTCAAAAATGTTTTACTTTGTATAATGAATTAATATTCCAGATATCGTCATAAAATAATTTAATGAGCGAAAAATAATGGTTCAAATATTTATATTATTTTGTCGCTAAAGGTGATTCATCTCATATATAAAAAGTACCACTTAAAGGGGAAAAGGTCCTAAGCGCCAGAAGTGAATACTACAATGTATATCGGATCTCAAAGAACAAAGTGTAGCAGGTTTCAAATCATGAATAACTATATATAATTTGTTAAAATCAGACTAAGAATGGCGCTGTAAACCGATCCACCATATTGTACGAATACCGACCCACCCTAATAGACATCCATTTATATGCATTTGTACTCCAAGAAGAAAACTTAACTGTTGCCATTAAGTTTGAATTGAAAAATATTGTAAGATTTTTTGTTTGTTTCTTTTTTTGGAAAATGGCACGTATAAAAGTTTTATTTCCCTTAATAAAAAAGTATCATTCCACAATAAACTCAAGTAGAAAAGTAATAGTTTGGGCTTGTTATCAGAATCGATAACAAAATCATAAGAAAAAAAAAAACAATTTAATTTTTGTTTTTCCAAAGAAAATCTTTTAATAAAAGTTGTTTTGGCAATTTGTTATAAACATTTTCATATAAATGTTTTTATTTGTTGAAAATATGCCTAAAAATAAGGAATTTAGATTAAGCCAGGGGTATGAATAAATTACTTTTTTTGTTTGGAAATGATAAAAAATTTGGTTTAGTTGGTAGAGAAATTTGAAAATTTTCAGGAAAAGTGATTTATTAAATATCAAGGATATTTTCTATCAAAATGCTGCTGTTTAACATTTGAGTGGATGGAGAATAACATATTTTTGATCAATAATAAGATCGTTTTCCTAGTTGCAGAATAATATATTTTTTCATTTTTTAAAACCAATTTCTACCATAAATCTTCTACGCTTTATGAATCATATTTCCTCAATTCTCTTGTGCCTTCATTAGTACTAACTTCGGTAGATGTGAAAATATAACCCTCTTGGTAAAAAATCTATATTATTGTTTGATACAACTCAAGAGTTTTGTTTAATAAAGTACATCACTATTATTATAAGTTATAAAGCAGCTCTTGGAGGAGTAAACACTTATCGCGTCATCGTTGTTATTTCCTAAAAACGGTCAAGCTGAACTTTGTTTGCTTGTCTTCGAGAGTTTTGCATCTGGCTAATTAATGTCGTGTTAATGTAACGTTATCCGTGGTTTTAAGCATTTACCACATGCACTTGTTTTGAGTTGGAGTAATACTGGTGAATATCATAAAAAAACTAAGGAATCATCCTTCCTATGCGAAGGTATAGTTAGTAATTTAGAGTAACCGGAATTATGTTGATATACTTTTTTTTATATTTCATTTTTATACAAAAAACCTTTCAAACTAAAAACATGAACTTCAAAACACAGGTTATTCTTCATTAATAGATATGGCGGAAAATAGCTATTAACAGAAAACAGTTAGATAAATTTCAGCAATAAATATTACATTTTACGAATTTCCTTAAAGGACTATATTATAAGCCATTTTCAACAAAACCCCACTTGGTCCTACAGAAAGTTTGCAAAGCGTCGAACTGTTTCCAATATTACTAAACCATTCAGGTAGATGGAATGGTCCAAAGGAGCACCCAACAAAAGTGTCACTATGGTAAAGAAGTCTTATATATATATCCCAAATGTGTGGAGCTAAGGCCAGTGGAGAGATATTGGGTTCCTGTTAATAGAGAACTGAAGAGCACAAAAAAAGTTATCCAGAAGTGTGAGAGATGAACGACGTATTCCAATAAAGGGACATAAAGCACTTTAAAAACGTTAATAAAATGGTTTCCTAGAAAGTTCAAAATTTCATCACTTGGGATTATAACTATACAAATAATTCTTTTTTAGTTCTTAATATGTATGTTAAGTATATGTTATCTCACTCCTTAAATATCTTTTTTTTAATATATTTGCATCCGATCAGAATCTAACTATACCTGTCTGTCTGTCTGTCTGTCTTTTGATCCATTCTCATACCTAGAATTATTGTCGAGTTCGATAAAATTTTGCAACTTTTCAGCAGAAAATATAAACCGATATATGATACGAAATCAAAATTTAGAGGAAGAACTTCTCAAAACCTTTCAATAGACAAAAAGAGAACATGGATTTAGACAATGTAACCCAAAGCTATTTATACTTCATCATCGTCAAAACCGGATCAACAAAGGAAGTTACAAACTAAAATATTAAAAATAATGATGTACCCCAAAATCAGTGGGACATATGGATCACAGTTTTTGAGTTTCTATTTTCCTAAATTTCCACATGTATTTGATAGGTTTAAAATACTCTTATTATTGTATATGTTTGCTTCTTAAATGGAAATTGTTTTCTTCATAATTAAATGTTTAATGAAATCAGGTACTTAAATTTATGGCTCCTATATGCATATTATTGGTAATTTCAAGAATCAAGAAGGAATCGTATTTGCAACTGATGATAAAAAAAATTAGTTTTAAGCTCTTTATTAAATTCTGTCATAGACCAATATATCACTAACATTTATTTCATAATTTGTCAATCTTCATATTCTTATGTTTTACCAGACATGAAATAATTTTGTAAGAAGCTTATGTCTATGCCTTAAATCCTGTAGAAATTTATAGCGAAATTTTAATAGAAACTCTATGATATTAATTTCCATATTTTTGTTCTTTTCAAAGCCGTCATTTAAAGTGAAATTAATTTCCAAATGAGAGCATATAACAAAACACCTTAAGTTTTTATCTCTAACTTTCTGGTATGAATACTAATATGTTCACTTAAATGCAATCCGTTGCCAAGCAGTCAAATAAATGGTATATATAAAGTAGATATCTGGGTAACATGTTAAATGATTTATCTTTTATCTTTTTCCAGGAAATTCAATATTAATAACATTTTATTAACTTACTTTGAATTACTTTTGTTGCATTTGAATCATAATTAAATTATTAATTATTGTTATACTGAACGTATGATTAATATGAATTTAATTACTTATACGCCTTTAATAAACTTATTTATTATTGTTATGCTAAACGTATGATTATATGAATTTAATTACTTATACGCCTTCAAACAAAAAAATAAATGTACTTGATAGTGTCACTTAGAAGAACCATAAAAACTCGAACATTAAGAACATTTGCATTTCTTGAACAACATTTTCTCTCGCTAAAGCTAACCACATTAAGGATAACTTTTCTAATGTCTCCAGTATGTATAAAAAACGTTATCATACTTTCTTTTAATTATAGTCATAGAAAACGACAAAATTGGGTTAATGGACAAAACATTTTAAAAATCTACTTGAATGTGTTACCAAGGTAAAAAAAAATAATAATAATGCCAACATAAGTGTTATAAAGATATAAAATTAAATATTTTATTTAAACTTAAAAGTAGTAACTAAAGGCGTTGGGTGTTGTTAAGCCAACACTTTTTTTGTTGAATTTTATAAATATTAAAAAAAGTAAAGAGTGAAATTGAAAAATGTTTAACTAACATATATGTTAATGGAAACGAAATTACCAAACTTACAGTTTTAATTCTTTTTATTTGATTGAAATTATTATAACATCTACCAAAATTTTGAATATTTATGGGGCCCTTTTATAAAAAAATGAGTCCAACATTTGTCATCAACATTTGCCTAATATCAGCAACATAAAATATTTGAACAGGAAGTTACGAAATATCTGCCAGAACACAAGTTTCGTCATCCATTATGCTCCAATAATATTTTTTATAAAACTTTTCTTCAATTTCTGAACTCTGTTTTAGGCATTTAAATTTCAGCAGCGTTCTTTCTGCACCTTGTTTGATTTAAAACCTGCATAAGCTTTAACTTTTCATACCTAATAGATCGAGTACTTACCTTAGCGGTCTGCTCTCCTATCGAATATATTGGGAGCTAATTTTAAAGTACTTTATTTTTTTTTGTCAACCATTTATTCTCTCTGAGGCAAATTTTCAATCAAAGTTCGACTTCTCCCGGTAATGTTTAAAAACATTGAAAGCAGTCGGTTTAAAGTTTTATGTTGTTAATATGTTATAAATTTTCGATCTCACTCCTTAATACATTTATCTTTTTATTTAAAAACTCATAAATGTTACACATTCAATAAAAGTCTTCTTTTAGTTTTATGTTTGTAATGATTTTATTTTAACTCAAACTTTTATTGAAGGTTTTATTTTAATTTTTTATTTATTATTTAACTAATATTTTTAAAAAGAAACTCTTTTCAAGCACCAGATTAACGGCATATCTGCTATGAAGTAACAAAAACTATAGTGTTTTACAATATTCATTTCAAAATTTTCTCTTTACATATACACATGTAAATATTTTGGAGTATAAAACTGCAGTTGTAGTATTCAACGATGCATAATAAATATTTCATTTTAAATATTCACACATATACAGAAATTTAAAGTTTTATATACATTTACACTTTTAAAGTTTATACCCTGCAGTTTTTCCATATAAAATCAAGTAGAAATTAGGAAAATAACTTTTAGAAAGAAAGAATTCACCTTAGTCATACTGATCTTAAATTTGAATATATATTTTTTTTTTTTTTTTGCTTGAGATGTAAAAAATATATTCTCATATAAACGTATGATTAATATTAAAACAAAAAATATTAAGTATACGTATGTACTTTACGTAGTGCTTTAAAATTAATATTTTTAATAAAGGTAACATGGTTTAAACTTGATATTAACAACCTCACAAATATGTGCCAAAATACTTTGCCACGTCGACTATAAAAATGAAGTTTAGATTTATTACATTCCGCACTGGGCAGAATCGATTAGCTTTCATAAAATTCTGAACTTATTGTTAACTGAATGGAAAAAATTGAGGTTTGCAAACTTTTTGATATCTTCAAATTTTGGAATCTCGAAATAAGTAAGTCGGTTGAATTCTATTTTTTATAAACATGGGTAAAATTCATGAGTTTTATGAACATATCATTAAATCTAAATTTAAAATAACTCAAAATCCTTTGAAAATTTGCTAACAAATATAAAAACCAAAAGACTTTAAGTGATAATAACAAATGTAATTACTTATATTTTCAAGTGAAGTGAATAGGGTCGAATTTGAGAATTATCGTTGTTAGAGTTCTTTAGCTATTCGGTAATCAACATTTTCTTTGTAAAATATTTTTTTTTTTCAATCAAATCATGAATGCAATTTTTTCAAAAATCCTTATACCCGAGATGACCAACTTTGGAGATAAACTTCTGGACCCACTAGAAACATGTTTGAAATTTCATTAAAATATATTCTTTAGTTCCAAAGTTATGGAATTATTTTCAAAAAAGTGTTTTGGGTCCACTGTTTGAAGTACATATGGGATTCATAAGATTTATTAAAAAATGATTCTGTCCAACTTTGTAGTCTTAATATATTATTCTTATTTAGATTTTTATTCTTTAAAAATAAGAGACTCATGAAATTTTATATGTTTATTATTCTCGAGTATTCCTTACAATTTCAAAGATGTTGAAAATTTCACTAACAACGCGCCAAAAATAATATGGTTGTAGTAAACATAAACGAAAAGCAACATGTTATAGTTGTTGCTTTACCATAATATTTTGAAATAAAACAACTCAAAACCATACCACCACACAATGTGATTATGCCATCACAATATTTTGTCCCATTGCAATATTATTGTTGTTAACGCTTAACACCCATGTTATTGAATATAATGTATTTGTGGGACAACAAATATGGTTGTCCACATCTAAATATAATTAGGCTGCATTGCATGTTATATTTTGTAAGACACTATTATCATTCCAAATACAAAAAATTTTTATCGCTAAAACTAATATATTATTTAGATATTATTTTTCATCTATTAAGGCTGAAACACAGTTGATGTCAACATTAAACACGTTAAATAAATAAACAACAAGAACTGCTGACAATTTTATGAGCATCATTTATGATATCAGAAAATAGAAAATTATATTTTGGTCAAACAAAAATAGTTATATTTTAACTGCGTTTTTATCAACAATAACATGTTGGTCAATTGAAATATTTCTAAACACATTTCTTGCAACAAATTATCATTAAACTATTGACAATAATTTTATCGAAGCAACAAAATTATTCTCAAAATAAATTTAATTGAATGAAAACAATGACATGAAATGAATGAATGAAACAATGTCATATGTTTAAAATGAATTAAGTTTTCCTAACAAAAATATTTTGTTTTTGATTAATTTATTAATATTTCTTGATTATGCTAAAAATTTATTTGTTTTACTTAGAGTTTGCAGTACTAAAAAAACTACACTTCCATCGACAGTACTGACGGGCTTCTAGATTTAAAATATTATAAAAGTTTTTTGTATAGAATTAATTTTTTATTTTTTGTTTCCATCTCGTATTTGCTTCCCAGACTGTTATTGCCGTAACATCACGTTAAATGTAAAATAATTGCTGGCACTTTATAAAGCAGCTTAATAGAAAAATTTATAAAAAATAGAAAAGATAAATAAAAAACCTGGCTGAAATGCATAGGAAAATGTACAAAATTATATACATCCAAAGAATCTTACAGATAGAAAACAATCTTTTAAGAAAACTAAAAGAAACCAGAAATCGTTTCTTTTTAAGATTTTTTTCCTTGTTAAAAAATTTAAACATTGTATTTTTTATACCAATATTTTAAATAACCTTTAATGTGGAACAGTGGGCTGGAAGAAAATATTAATTGAATTTCGTTGATTATAAATATTAAGATTTTGCATATAAGGAGTGAGATTTAAAAATTCTTAGCATACATATATTTTAATTCTTCTTTTTGATTAAAATTATTATTGAAATTTACCAAAAAAAACATTACTTAAAAAGTTTGAGTCACTTGTAATGAAATTTTGAACCTTTTTGTGGAACCCTTCCATTAAAGTTATTTAGTGATTTCTGTCACTTTGCTCGAACACGTAGTCCATCACTATTAAAAATTTACTACACTTGAGAACAGTTTTTTGTGCTCTTTAATTATCTTTTAACAAGATCACAATATTTATTTATTTAGTGGGCCTAGCTTCGGTTATATTTACCTCTCTTGATATTAACGTCTCATTATTAACCACTCAAAAACTTGTTTATCATACCAAGTTAGGCAAAAAATAATTGGGATTCTAATCAGCGAAAACGTCAAGGAATTTTTACAAAACTTGATATAAATTTCGGTATTTATTTTGCCACACAACCAAAAATTTTTGACCAGGAACTTGAAAAACATCTGCCAGAAAATTCGTTTCGTCATTTGTTATACACATTGAATATTTTTTTGAAAACTTGACTTCAATTTCCGTACTCTGTCAAGAAGCCAAGATCTTGTTTGAACCTTTAGACGAAAACCTTAGCTTTTCGTATCAAGTCGTCCGAGTACTAAGTTTACCTGTTTGAAAATGCTTTTTATTTTATGTTTTGAAAACATAATGTGGACCATTCCTTCTATCTGAACGTGCAAGTTCTCCTGGAACTGCTTTATAACATTGTAAACAGTTTGACATCACCCCTTTGACTGACAAAATTTTTGTATGATCAACTTGGGTTTTGTTGAAAATATTATAAAACTTCAGGCAAATCGTGCTCTCAAAAGTGAAAGAGTTATTTCATTTTTGATTCTTTTCCATAATACATTGTTTCTTAATATTCTGTTATAAAATCGAAAAAAATATTTCTTCGAAACATAACACAATGTGGAGCATCACAACAAAATAAATTTAAATTTTGTTAACCATTAAAGTTTTTTTTCTTTTCTTCGATTCATGTTTTAGTTTCATTTCTCTTTCTTTTTCTCTTACCTCAATTTTTCTTTTATTTTCATTAATTTTTGTTCTGCTGCATCAAAATTTATATGATCTTTAACATAATTTTTTTTTATATTTTTGCACTTAAACTTAAATGGAACAACAAAACGACAGCGAATCAGTTTCATCTGAAGCAGAAGTATGGAAGCAGCAGGAGCAGAGCAGGAAATGAGAATCTATCTAGAAAATATAAACAAATGATACACAATTTTACCCTCTCTGCAAGCTTAGAAAAATTGTATTTATAACAAAAATTTAATTAGATATTCTTCCTCTTTTGTTATCATAACAATACTTCTGGAACTTTAATACAAGACAAATACGTGTAAAAGGTGGAGAGGAAAAAAATGCAAAAAAAATATAAAGAAAAATATCACTAAAAATAAGAGCAGCACGTTCAAAGATAAAACTCATTAAGTGCAGTTTTTGTTTTTATCTTCATCTTTTTTTATACTTATTTGAAATTGTATCCCATAGTTTGAAAACATTTAAATGTTATGGTTTTTTATTAAAATAGTTATTGCTAATTTTTTGTAATTACATTAAGAAATGAAATGGCAACATATTTTTAGTTTTAATTTTTGTCTCTTTTTCATTCATTTTGTTTTTAACATGTGAAAAAGCTTAAAAACTAAAACTAGTTAATGTGGTTAAGGGTACAATTATTTTTAAATTTGAAAGTAGGTACACTTTTTATCTCAATAAAAAAGGAATTTCATTTAAAGATAATAATTTTGTAATGGGAAAAGAAAAATTATAAAAAATTAAATTATTTTTGGAAAAAATTAATTTTAAGTGAAAAATTAAGTTCTTTAGAGAAAAATTTAATTTGTAAGTGAAAATTTAATTATTAGTGAAAAATTAAATTTTAGTGAAAAATTTAATTTTATAGTGAATATCTGAATTTTTAGTAAATATCTGAAATTTTAGTGAAAAATTTAATTTTTCAGTAAAAATTTCAATTTTTAGTAAAATTTCAATTTTTAGTAAAAATTTGAATTTTTTATTGAAGAGTTTAATATTTTTAGAGAAAAATTAAATTTTTAATATAAAATTGAAGTTTTAAGTGAAAAATTACATTTTTAAATAAAGAATTGAATTTTTTAGTGAAAATTGAATTAAAAAAAAATTGAATTTGTTAGTGAAAAAATTAATTTTTTGTGAAAAATTGATTTCTTTGTAAGAGAAAATAATTGTAAAAAACTGATTTTTACATAAAAAATTAAATTTTTTGAGAAAAATTTATTTTTTTAAGTAAAGGATTAATCTCTTCCAAATTAATCTCTTCTCAGATTAATCTCTCCCCAGAACATTTCGCTTCTGTCTATGACTGATGTTTGTTTGCCGCACTCTTAAGAGATTACCATGTCCCATAATGACTACCTTTTGGTGAACTTTGTGTGCATGGTCGAATTTTGACCAGCTCTTTTGGGACGGACTGAAACTAATTATCTCCAGACCTGGTCTTTTAACAAATTCTTTGTTGACGATTTTAGGTGGGCAGATTGGCATATGATGGGTCTTTCCCTTTCCTGCTTAGTGCACTCTCCAGTCTTTTTCCTCTCATTTTCCTCCAGAAGGATACATATATCCTTCCCAACTCTGCGTTGATGCAACCATCAGTTGACACATTGGAAGGAGTAAAATTTTATGAACAGTAGCGTGCTTGTCTTATTAAATTAGAGTTCCCATCTAGATCTATCATTTCTCTATTGTTTTCTTTTCCTGTTTCCATTCATGTCCTACGTGGACTAGACTTAGTCATATAACCTATTAGATATCATTTTCTTTATACAATATCTGATCATTCAGAAGCACAGCACTGCTGTCTACCACCTTGTCCTTAAAAATGTCTCTTTTTATATCTGATCATCTAATGTATCTATTTTGCTTGTTCCGCGGGTTTCTAGACTTCTAAAACTTTCAAGAGTGATTTACACCCAAACCACCTTATCCCCCACCTGGGGACGCATATGATGAGTGCCACGTATAGCTGTCTGCCTTGATACGTCGTAAACAATCTACATGTAATGCTCAGTTCAATATTTCAAAGTAAATCATATACAAATGTACAAAAAATATCATCTTTAAAGAATACCACTCAACTCTGAATCACTATGCTATGTCCGTCCAGCTGGACGTACATGTGGTTTTGAAGAGATAATGAAATTTGGCTCGCAGGCCAAATTATACGAAGAGATGTCCTTTATTTCTCAAAGGCACCATGCAACCATTACCGAATATCACTTTAAAACGTTTTTATTTGTTTCATCAAAAAAATTGCAGAAATATAACTTATACGTTATGTTCGGTTTTCGAATTTAAGCTCTGCGTATGAATAATATTTTTAACAGTTTTGCGATAATAATCATACGTCTCATAATAATAATGCTCCATAAAAATGGGTTTCAGTTATTGTCTTTCAATATTTTACATAATTTTTATCCAATTTTTTCTCTTTTACGGTTTTAGTTATTTTTCTCTTTTTTTTTCTTCTTTAAAAAATCGCATAATTTTATTTCCTTTTATATTTAAATAAATGTTCCATTAATCTTAAACTCTTGTGTTAATTAAAGAAAGTAATTTTTTTCATTTGAGTTGAGTTTTGGTGCTTAAAAAGTTAAGAAATAAATTAATCAAGGGCATATGATAATTTATGTTTCCAATTAATTTTGTATTTTATATAATAGCAGAAAAAACAAACATTTACATACACATATTTATATAAAATAGAATGTATATTTTTGCGTATTTCTTTACATTATTTATATTCTGGTGCCATATAACAAAAACAACAAAAAAATGGAAAAAGGAGAAAAAAATATTATTTCAGTCAATTCCCTCAACAGTCATTTGCCGTTATTACCACTGGGAAATAAACATGATGTTTCTGTTCTATATATGTATGTATATATGAGTAAAGAAAGTATTTCAATCAGAGTAAGGAAAAACTCGGAACTAAATCTTTATTTTCAAATGATCTTAATTTTTACGCTTTTTTGTGAAGACCTTAATTCTATATTTTATTCTTTCAGTTAAGAATAACACAAGAGGATTATTTTTTAAATCGCTCAGAAATGTAAATTGATTGAAAAGAAAACAAAAAAATAAAAAAAAACAAGAAAAAGTTCTGTATTCGTCTATGTAGAGTCTCTAATACCCTCCACCACAAGTGCGTTTAAGTAAATTCATTATGTTTCATATATGCACACTCAGAGATGCACTCACAAATGATATAATATATAAACACAGGTACACTTAATGAGTCATAAAATGAGGACTATTGTTTTTGTACTTTTTTTCTACTGAAACGATATTTAAAATTTCTGTAATGATAATGAAGTTCACATAACTTAATATCTTAACAAAATCTGATTCTAATTTGCAGATTTCTAATTAATAGTTCTACGAAAATCTTTCGCTGAAACTAAAAGGTTGCCTTAGATATCGATCCATATCTTTTGCTATACGGAACCGCTTTTGCTGGATTTGAATAGGAAATTTTTCAGGACTATAGCAAATACTCAAGTCAAATTTCATTTAGCTCAATCATTTATTGTTGATGTGAGCATGCCAACATGCAGACAGACAAACGTATATCACTAAATCGACTCAGACTTTAACGCAAGAATATATATTATGGGGTCTGAAATGATTCCTTCAGTGCCCTACATACGGAATAATAAAGTTAATTTAGCCTCTTCACCACTTGTTTTGGTGGAGGGTATAAAAAAAACAAGTAAGAATGATATATTCGGCTATGTCGAATCTTCAATATCCTCCACAAAAAAAGCCCAAGAAGTAAATACATTACGTTTGGTACATATAAATTTTTCGCATAAACACATTAACATATACACTTACAAATGCGTACTTTATATGAAAATATTTCTTATATATAACAAAGAAACCATTATGAGTCATAATATTAGTTACATTACTTATATTAATATATACTTAATTAGTTATATTTTAATTCTTTTTCTACTGAACCGATTTTTAAAATTTTTGATATAGTAAAAATACTATATATTTCCTAATATTATGGAGCAATTTTAATCTGTTCATTTTTAATTGATGAATTTTCAGAACTATATGAAGTACGAACAGACATACAGACAGATGGACATAGCTAAATCGACCAATTTTTTGATTTGATGCAAGATTATGTTGACATTATGGGGTCTTAAATTATTCCATCTTAACGTTACACATGGAATGAGAAAGTTGATATACCCTCTTCATCAATTGTGTCTGGATTTTTAGTTTAACAAAAAAAAAAAGCATTTTTACTGCTTCACATAACTTCACAACAATTTGTGCGAATTATCCTTTTTTAAATCTTTCTTCGGTTTCGCTCTTTTTATTTTTATCATTACTTATACTTTTCAAACAGCGATAAAAAATAAAACTCTTATTTTAAATTTTAAATTAGACTCTTTGAAAGATCCGATCTTACGAAGAATAAAAAATGGCAGAAATCCGAACCTTAATTTCAATATTTTGCCACGACCATACATATTTAAATATTTTGTTGTTAAAAACAAATTTCAAGTTGGTTTCAGTTTATTTTATGCAAAAAAAAAAAAAAATATTTAGGTTTCATTTGAAAAGGGATAAAAGATTGTTGTTGTTTTTTTTTTTTCATTTTATTTTGTTTTACTAATATAAATAGTGAGTTAATATTAATGATGCTTAAAAACTTGATGAGGGCCTGAATATTTCGTAACCAAAAATAATAAACAAAATTAAAAGAAACAGATTATTTTATACATATTTAAAGATTCTTGTACATCAGTTTAGTTGAACAAAAACAAGTAAGAACGTTATATTCAGTCAAGCACGATTATGTTATATCCTACACCATAATGTTGTTTAAAAAATGGTATTTACAAGAAAGTAATGAATGTTGTTCATATAATTTTATTTTCTGATTTATTCCAAAATGTATAGAACGTTATTGTGGAACTAAATTTTTTGACAAATTTATGTGTTTTAAAATCAATTTTTAGGGGGTTAAATGGCAGTTAAAGGAATTTATGGATCGAGTCTCCTATAATTTTTCACTTCGATTTTTGCTTATATTTATCATAATTTGACCATGTGTTATTACAATAATAACGTGTATGTGAAATTTATTTTGAAGGGGACTTGTATGGTACCCATGAACCTTATTGAGCTTAAAGTCATATTATGGGAAACATGGTTATCGTCAAATTGACTTAAGGTTGGGTATAATACCATTTTTTCTAAAGTTACAAACATCATCACAAACGCATAATACCCTTAATACATACGTTGATGTAGGGTGTAATAATCTGTAATTTACATATTTCTAAGAATTAGAAAAAAGTTGCAAAGAATTGTTAAACTATTTTTCAAAACTTTTGTTTATGTCTAGCAACCAGTTGTAGGGTATCTATTTAAAACCCCAAGTGTTTTAGACAAAATTTAAATATTTAATTTTGAGAAAAAGAAACATCTTAAATATTTTCTTTTCTATAATCTCTATTTATCACAGCTTTAGGAATTCTTAGAAAGAAGAAAGAAAAAATATATAGAAAAAGGAAAATCTGACTTTCTAAGGCCATACATCATCACATGAAACTAACATATCATTCATCATTTTAAGATAAATCTATTCGACATTGAATATTTTTTCTTGGGTTTTGTTGTACATTTTCTTTGGAGATTTTTATCATTTTTTTGCTTTATTTTAATTTTGATGGAAATTGTTAAAAATGGATAAAATAAAGAACTTTAATCTCTTTAAGCTTTGTCGAATTGAATGAGAGTTTTTGTAATAAAATTTTTGTTCCTGAATTAAATTTGATATATCTGAGCTTTTAAAATATATTTTAAAACTTTTTCTTATTTCTTAAAGTTATAATAAATATTATTATGATTCATACATATCAAAAGCAACCAATCCTTGAGGACTTATGCTGATAAGAAGAAACATTGTGAACCAATAAGTCCAACCATGGGACTATGTTGGCTCTATACTGATAACAATTGTCGGTGCATCAAAAACATATAAGTTATAGGTTTTTTTAAAACGAGATACTTCAGTGGGTGAGACAAAATTTTTTTGGAAATAAATGAATAATTTTAATTTGATGAAGGAATTTGTGTGAAGTTTGACATAATGTTAGGAAAGGAGTGTAAAGAATTGTGGGCTTGAACCCCAAAGGGGAATCATGGTTAGAAAATTAATCGTGATGATTTATAAACTCAAAGACCTTTTCTATAAAAGGTCATTATATAAGAGCTATATAAATGGAAAATATCTTTGGGAAATATTTTTGAAATGGAAGCGAATAGGAAGTTTAACTACTTTTGTAAGTTCAATAGAAAACTATAAAGTAAACAATAATGATTCGGGTTAGTTCCTTAATCTTACCTCAGTCACATTGTTCTCTACTAAGTTGACTTTATACAAATATATCAACGGTATTACATTAAAGTAAAACCTTAAGCTTTTTCATAATCTCCAATATTTGAAGTTTATTTCCATACCCTGTTATACCAATAAGAGGGGTGTAATACCAAAAAATTCTAAGACATCGCGTAGATATGAACGTCTGTTCCCTTATCCGTTAGTTGGTAACATTATCAGGGCGTAAATTATAAACAAATTTTACCAAATTTTGTGCAAGCTCACTTCAATTTGTATATTAGCATTGTATTTATCCATTTCTTCAATATATGTTGTAAAGAATTTTTCAGTTATCCGGGTTTGCAGTTGGGATATGCTTAGCCGCAAGCAAGGTCTGCACGTAAAATTTATTAGAAAACATAAGAGTTTAACTTAAAATTCAATATTATTCTTTAATATTATTTTTTACTTTTCTACTTAAATTTATTTACACTTTATTTGAAGCCACTTTAATTTAAGAAGTTTCTTATTTAAAGTGTATGCCGTTCTATAAAGTTTCGGTGAAACAGTCAGTTCTACATCTATTGAAAATGCTCAAATCTAAAATAAAATCCAAAATAACATCTAAGTGTTACTTAATGGAAATTTTCTACTCTGAACCCCGAGCAGCGTGACTCTAAGCAAACTTCAATAAAATTGTAAAACTTTTTAAAGTAAATTTTGCTTTTTGGAAAGACCAGATCGATGAAAGGGAATGATATTAATAGCAAAATTGCTATCGTTTTTATACACTTAAACCAACTGCTATTATTGCAGTTTCCCTGCAGTTTATTCGACGCTATAGCGGTTGTTTGATCAAACATTATCTTTATGGTTTATTGTGCTGGTTGTCAGTTGATCTGTATATATATATTGTCTCTCTGGATTTCAGTGAAAGTGATTTTTAAATCACTGTTCTTCAAAACAGTGACAGTGATCGCAGTATTTCAAGAGAAAACAAGAGTGTTTTCTATTTTTATTAAAAAGGGTTTAGAAAAAAGCGATGTATGTACTCTGGTACATTGTTGTCTTTGAATATGGGAGTCTCAATTAGAACTCACACTCTGCACGGATAACTTTCATTTTATATGAATCGCGAATTTATGCTCAGCACGACCTTTAAGTTATTTTGCTGGTTCAAAATAAAAACAAATACATTTCAGTTTGCAATAAATGAAAAAGAACGGCATTATCAGTATTTCATAACTTCAGTCACTGCAGTTATCAGTGATTTGCCAATCACAGTGATTTAATCACAGTCGTGGAAATATCGCTCATCTCTATTGTCTCCTTTTTTTCTTATTTGTTTTCTTTTATATATTTTCTACCACTTCTTCACTCTCTGTTTTTGACTCTTCATACACATGCACTTCGTTATTCTCTCTGCTGCTACTCTTCCAACGTTTATAAATATTCGCACAAAGCATGGGAAAATAGTACCCCCTTAAAACCCATACACTTAATATCGCATATACAGGAAAGCTTACGAAATTTGGCAATATATTATTTGACAATACATTAAGTATACTACAAAATTTTAACACTGGACACGGAGGAGAGGTATTCCCCTAAAAAACCAAACTTTTTATATGTTATATCACTTACAAGTGACATTTTTAATTTCCAGATTGATCGTGGTGCAGATTGTTGAAATTGGTTATCCGAATACAGCATTCTTTGTTAATATAGAAAAATCTGCAAAAAAAAAACTTGATGAACGATTTTTTTCTAAAACTAAATACTGATAAGTATGCAATTTTAAATTATATCAATTTTATTTCAAATAAATTTCGAATACATAATATTTTATCATGGAATCATATTGTGCAATTTTGACCATCAATATTACAAAGACAACATAGTTTATTCTATCAAATTCCACTTTATATCCAACACTTTTTCTTTAGTAAATTTCTCACCACTTTGTTCTATTTGTTTTACTTTTCTAGACATTTTTTAGTGTCGTCTTTTTATACGTTTTTTATTTCTTTCTATTTTGTAAAACATTTCACTCGTTTGTCCAAAAGTAAATGTTTTTTTAAAAAAGTAAAAATGTCTTTTAACTTCATGTTTCTTTTATCTTTTATAGTGTTTATTTTCAGAAATGAATACTTTATAAACAAGTAAAAATGTTATAGTCCGTCAAGACCGACTATGTTATACCCCACACCAAATTGTTGGTTTCAAATTACAGTAATAAAAATTTTTTTAACGATCCTCGTATATGCTTTTCTAATTTATGTTTAAGTGTGGAAACATTGTTATAATACTATAATTAATGTTAAATTTTTTGCGTTTGAAAAGAATATTTTCTGAGAGTTATATGGGAGCTAGAAGAAAAAGTAGACCGACCCTCATAAAATTTTGAACAGCAATATTAGATTATATTTATCTTAAAGTAAATACAATACCAACGTATTTGTGAGATTCATGCCCTTGAAATTGATAGTTGAAAGATGGCTTGTAAGGGACCTATGAGAAGTAATGGACCGACCCTCGCATAATTTGGAACATCATCAAGTATACTGTAAGACTAGTGAATTTTCTTAAATCGTTTAATTCCGGAAGGATTTTTAAAAAATGTAACCGAATATGACCAATTTCAATGCACTTCGCTTTGGAGAAAGAAAAAAACAATATGCACCAAATTCCATCAATATATCTTAAAAATTGCGATCTCTTCACAACGACAGCCAGCTGGACAGACAGAAAGATGGACGGACGGATGGTATACTTAAAGTGTTACAAACACCAGCACAAACGCATAATACCCCAACCACCTGTGTGGTGTAGAGTATACATTGCATTTACACTTTGTTGCATCGTTTTCGCCTTTTTTAATTCATGTTAGCTTTTCATTTACAATCTTAAGTCTGTGTTTGACAAGAATGTTTCTGAAGTAAGTTACTGATAATAATAAGTTTTTTTTTTCTATTTTTAGTTTCAGGCTTTCAAGACTTTTCCTTTATGTCACGAAGTTACTTTTTAATGCATCACTTTGGTCCTATTTTTCTCATTCTATTTTATTTTTGTTAAATGTAGCCTGAGTGATAAATAAAAGAAGAGAAAATCTTAATACGCTTCAACACCTCATTGTCAAAGAAGTTTATTCACTGTCAAGTATATTTTGAAATGTTTTAAGCAACGTGTCATCATTGTGCAGTTAGATGGATTTTCTATTATAAAATTTTTTTCTTAAAAGAATTGTGAAATATTTATCTGCAGTATTTTGAATTTTATATGATTTTTAGTTTAAAGAGTTAAACTTGCAAGAGTATTTAGAAGAAAATCTTAACGTTATAAATTTTTTATGAATAACTGCTTTCATATATGAAATATTTAAATGATTTTTTTCAATGCAAGATTTTGCAGAAACATTGACCTTAAGTTTGGGTTGTCGTTGGAAATTTTTTGAAATCACTTTAATCATGATTTTTTGGTAAGAAATTGTTGAAAAAAAATTTTAATTTTAAAGAATTATTTTATGTCCTGCTTTTCTTAAACTTTTGAAAAATTCAACTATTTGATTGGATTAGAAAAATAACTTTACATTCTATCTGTTTAAACCTTTTCAGGGAAAATGACTTAAACGATAAATATATAGACTGATAATCTTGAAAATCGTAAACAACAAACAAACAAATTTTATATATCATATGGTACTTGACCTCATGCAGTAGTCGTTGAGCCTATTGATCCACACTGATCTCTATTGCACCAGATCTACTCTTGTAGACCACTTCATTATCAGCAATGGACATTGACGTCTCGCTTAAAGCTGCCTTATACTAATTTGAATAAAATGGGCCTTGTTCCTTTGTATCCTTTCTAATATGCCTCAATGGAATAACAATTTGGTAATATTGAAATTAGGATGATTTCTCCAATGACATCTAGAAGGAGCAATATTAAGCATTTCATTCTGTTCCTTGACTGGAAATATCTTCGTTTCCTCATGTAAATGGTGAATTGAGGACTATTAAATACAGTCCGCTCCGTTTTCTATGGCTGAAATTTGACAATTTTAAACATTCTTCATTACGTATCACCTGGCGAAGGAAATCACACTGCAGTAGCATAATTCATCACTGTGATTCTGTATCCATAATGGTACAGTCGTCCGGATATGTAATCGAACCAACTTCTATTGGAGGCGTTGAGATTTTCGAGAGGTAATAGTAAAACAAACCCGGTGGCAAAACTTCGCCCTTGTTTTACTGGCAGTTGGCCGATCACTCAAACCATTCACAATGTATCCAATCATATTGTTCTGCAATAAAGAATGGCGGATATCAAGGAACATAAATTTGTGACTGACGGTATCAAAGACGCGATCGTCCGTTCACATTACCTTTGCAAATTTAAGCCATGTGCGATTGGAGTTGTGCTCTTAATTTTGATGCTTATTGTGTATAAACAAAACTTCACCAAAAAAGAAAGAGAAGTATAAATTGTGTGTAGTGTTTGTTTGAAGTCTAAAGAAGCTGACTTAATAAAATTTTTACAATGCTTCCTGCATCTCTGGCTGGAGACATAGGCAAAATTTTTATACGAGTGGAGTAGTGTCCCTATACCAAATCAATTTTGATTACTAGACATCTGAAGAAAAAACTATTATAAGTTGAATTCCAAAAGTTTTGTGTTAGTAACCCACCTATGAAGGAAAATGCTTGGAAGTAATATAATCCTTTGAAGATGGGATCAATGGAAAATGAAGTACTAATCACCGGTCACCAAGTAAACAATTGTAAGGGGGATAAAGCAAAAGGAAAGTTTTACCCTAATAATATGCTAATATTGTTTATATAATATATAATAAATTATAAGAGAAGTAGTCTTAATTATATTGCAAAACATAATGCGTGTAAGCAAAGGAAACAATCGAGATATCGGCAGCGAATAACACAAGGGTTTTTAAAATAGTTTATGAAAGTCCAAACTTATGAACTATGTACTTTTTTTAAAAAGATACATAATTTATAAACCATATATTAATAAAAAATGATTACAGGGAATTTATTTCGAGTGATAAGGAGAACCCTAATTTACACTTATACTTTTATTTATAAAAGTAAACATGTGTAGGTAAATACACATACATGTATTTTAACTTATATAAATTTTCAATAAAAAATGCGCATCAACTACATGTAACTCAAATAAACACACGTAGAAATATTAGAAGCTACAAAAAGTGACAACGATTTCTACCCGTACTCGTTCTAATACAGCAACATGATTATTTTTGAAACGTGCTAACAAGATTATACAAATACGTAGAAATTGATATATGGGTAATACACAAAATTTATTCATACGTTCAAAACAAAACAAGTAAGAATGCCAAGCCCGAGAGACACAAAGATTTATGCTAAATGTGTGCGTTTTAAAATAAATGGTAGAGTTGTGGGGAAGCTACTAGCAATTACGAACCGACCCTCCTATAGTTCTGCACATTGATTTTGCTTATATTTGTCTTAATTTTACCAATTATTATTATTACAATACCAATGTACATTCGGGTTTTATATGTGACCTATGAGAAATAATGGATCGAACATCGGTTTTTTTTTGGAACATCGTTTTACAATATCGTAAGACTAATTTGTGCCAAATTTCATTTAAATCGTCTGTGACACCATTCCGGGAAGAACATTGGAGGTATCTGAAAAATTGGATCTAGCGGGACCGTTGGGATTTTTCGAAAAGTCGCACAAAAAGGGGATTTAGGAAAATAAACTCGTACCTAAGGTGATTTATAAAAACAAAATGTAAATTGTGAATTTGCACTATTTCCCTGTTTTATGCTGAAATAGCCTTGAGTATTAACCAACAATTTCTTAAATTTATCACTATTTCGATTTCAATTATAATTTGGCAGAAGTATCGCTAATTAGTTTTTATGATTCTATCGTTCTTGATTTTATTTTCATTCATACTTTTGCCATAATAATATTATGAACCAAATATCATCGAAATATTTCCAAAATTTCCTGTAGACTCTATACAACGCTTACATGGACAGCCAGCCGGACAGAGAGAAGGTTGGATATTGTTAAATCGACTCATAATATGAATCCGAGTTGAACAGTATATATATTTTTTCTGAATGTTGCAAACATCCCCAAACACCTTCAGTATAAATATAATATGTTAACATAACTCGAGAAAAGCTCCATAAGCTTTTTTAAGATTTTTCTTTAATAAATATTTTTTGGTATATTCTCATATACCACCGAATTTCTAATGCATATTTATCTACAAAATTCTTTTTTATGTATATTTTTGCAATCGCGTAAACAAATAAAAAAGTGTCTTCGTTGTTGTTATAACATCTAACAAATTTTTATGTTTTTCATAGTGTTTGTATTTATGTGTTTTTTTTTCTGTTTGTTTTTTATTTCACTCAGTTTAGTTTATCTTAACAATACACCTGTCATAAATGTCTGAATTGATGTTGTATTTTTCTAGAAAATTGTTATTTGCTATTTATTTATTCACGTATAACTATTGTTTATGTTTTTATCTGTATTTTATTAATTTATAAATATTTACTATAAATAAATTTGTTTAATATAATGAGTTCTAACATGTTTAAAATATTGTTAAATAACAAATTATGTGACATAAAATATATATATGTATATAAAAGTGAAAAGAAAAGAAAGAAAAGAAGGTGTTTTATAATTAAGGAGCATGGTTAAGGGGCAGATTTTATTACGATCAGCTTTTTCTGGTTTAAAAGGTTAACAACGCTTTTAGAAACACTTTAATTGTAAATTATGTATCTCATTAAGGAAGTAGTTACCAAGCCTTGTGCTCACAAATTAACAAACTTCTCAAATATATAAAATGTTACATTTTAATAATTATGTTCTACACCTCCAGAGTTTGGAACGGGCAGAAAAAGAGTCCTACCATCACTATTAAGTGTACTCAGAATCACTGTTCGCAAGTTTGTTCGCAAAGTACAGGTAGTATTGAATATATCTTAATGATGGCCAAAGTACGATGCCTTTTGAAATTGGTTATAATCGGTTTGTTATTTATTATAGGCTCCATACAAATGTCCTTCGAAATGGTGTTTTTAGTCCAAAAAATTCTGAAATATAAAACGATTCTAGTAAAATTTTGTATTCTAAATGATGTTTAGAATTATTTTAGTATCGTTTCGTTATTTCTCATAGGTCCCATGCAACTGCCATTCCAAATATTACTTTGAAACTCATAAATCTCACATAAATGTGGATATTTAAAAAAAAATATTAAGTCAAATTAATATAAATATAACTCAAGACCGCTTTGAGAAATTATATGAAGGTCGGTCCATAATTACTTCTTATAACAGAAATTTAATATTTTCCTCACAAAATACCATAGCTAAGCTGATGATTGTCCAAATTAAAAAAATATTATGTTAATTAATCAGGAATTATGTATGAGTTTTAATACAGAATAATATTAAGTATACGCTCAGAATGGAAAACTCTTTGGGGCAAAATTATTATTTTGGATATAAATGTGCACCATTTTATCGGCTGCTTCCTTTAAGTTTGACGTACGGATAGCAGAGAAAATTCGCTTTATAACTTCGAAAGCCAAGAGTTAATAAGTTTTTGTTTCTTTTCTAAAACTAAAATTTTTATCTTCTCAAGTGGTTTGCCAACCTCTGTGACACCTTTAGAAATTATGCTACTTTTTTCTCTTATAGTTTATTTTTAAATACATAGTTGCATGAAGAAAAAAATATATATAAACCACATCGCTTTGATTATGTCAATGAACGGTAAATAGCAATGAAGATCCTCTTTTGTAAAAAAACAGCATGAAAACGATTACAGGTAAGGATGATTCACGAAAAACTACCTACCGCCAAAGCTAAATGGTTGACCTTTTCAAAAGAGTTCAAGAAAAACACGCAGTAGGCGTAGGTTTCTTCGCATGTGGGATACTATATTGGAATTATTGCTGTGTGCCATAGAATGGAAATGGCTAATTTTCATTATGTTAAAAAACTAAATGGTTGAACAAAATATGTTGATATAAAATTATTTACCCAGATATCTTTCTTAAAGTTACCATACTTTCCGTCTACTATATAACTTTGTACCTATGGGGTTCAAACTTTTAGCAATATAAAGCTATCGAGTGTCAAATTGCGTATAATTGCGATTATATGAACAATCGGCCCAAAGTTACACATTTATTTATACAAATCATGGATCACTGTTTAATTTATTAAACCAAACTTTCATTTCAAATTCAAGTAGGAAAAGGATTATAACTTCAGTCATAATTGAAACATATTTTACAAATTTGTAGAACATGTCTGTATTATGTTTTCTAATTAAAACTCATACTAACTGACAAGTTGTGCTCCATTAAAAAGTACTGTATTATAACCTATAGCACAACAAGTGGTGAGAAGTGTATATTAAATATGTCATTCCGTATGTAACACCTAGAAGAAATCATCTCAGACTCATCATTGAATATATATTCTTGCATTAAATCAAAATCTGAGACGATTTAGCTATGTTCATCTGTCAGTCACTAAGTGTTTCTGTTTTGTATTTATGAAAAACGTTTTTATAATGTATACGTTTTTAGGGTATGTGTGAGGATAACGTTTTTAAATTTTCACAAATTTGTGGTGGAGGGTATTGAATATTCGGCATAGCTCAAAATAGCATTCTTACTTGTTATTGTTTAAAATGACATGTTGCATATATTTTCTTTATATGTTAAAACCATAATATTTATAGCATATTCATATTCAAATATTATATTTTTTAAGGGCATCAAGGTTACATTTGATTGAAACATTTATACAAATGTAACCTTTAAAATGTTTGCTGTTTAATTAAGCTCCAGGAAATTTCTCATTTTTTTAAATATGTATGCTTTTACAGTATTTATCACGCAAAGTGAAACAGTGACAAACACAATTGTCATATGTTATATAAAAATAAAGAAACCTCATTTTACTTAAATTAATATATAAAAATAAAATACTTTCATATATCTTTATTTGTACTAAATGTGTTGTATATTCAATGTATCTGCTCTTTGTTTCATGAGTAACAATCGTTTTGCTCATTAACACTTTTATGTGTCTTGTTGACTCTAGGCTGTCATCTGAGGGCTTTTGTTTGCACTGGTCTTTGCTTTATATTAATATGTATGTACATCTTAAAGCTTATAGAAATTTCTATAAGACCAAGAGATATTGTTGCTGCTGCTATTGTGTTTGGTTTAACTGTCAGTTTAAAAGCAACCACAATATCATCATACATCTGCATTCAAGTCATAATTTATCTGTAGGTTATGGGTTCTTGTGAAAGAGTGTGTGTTGTAACAATTTGTTTTTTTTTTTCTTTGTATTTCTTCTATGTATATACATATATTTTTCTTTATTTATAGATATATATTTTTAATATATTTTTCTGTCCTTTCGTAAACACTTTTAATGAAGCGCATTAATTTTATGCGTTCCCTACATTATCCCTCCACATTTATTATAACTCTTATAGTTTTTTATCGTAGCTACAAGTGAATGTAGATACACTATGTTCTCCATGGTAAGTGCAACGCTGAGGTTCCAAAAGAATTTTAATTTAAACCTTAGATTTATTGATGCCCATCTATTCGCCAGTTACATTTACAAAATTTCTATTATTGTAGGAAGTTCTATGTAGATGTATTAAAAATGGATCAGAGACGGTACGTACTTCCATTTGGAACTCAGACTACACTATCTTCCAACGCACAGGGATTATGGCAATGTATGGGCAATACATCTAATGTCGAATCGGTTAAAATTTCTCATGGACTTATCTTTGATGATATGGTCAAAAACTTTCTGCTGTTAGATGAGAGTGATGAGTCCATTCCCTTGAACATCAACAACACAAAAGTTTTAACCATGACCTTGCGATATAACTGCCAGACGTTTCGTCATTATTATGCAGCAAGAATTTTTTTACGACTTTTGGACCTTATTTCTACCTGAATCAGGATTTATTTCAAGGGATAATCAACTTAACTGTATATTCGAAGTTAAATGACAAAAAATATCAAAAAGTACCTAAATAAATCGCCACAAATTATTTCTTAATTAACTATAATATTTGTGATATAATTGTACAAACTCCATTTCTAATTAATGTTAGATATAAAGGATATTTAGAATTCGTTTTAACCCCATTTAATACTTCCAATTCTCCTCTTTCGTTTCTGTCTTTATAAATAACATTTTTGTTCTTTATTCCCTTTTCTGTCGTCATGTTTAACATCGACCCACAAAAACTGGAGTAATATAAAAAAGAGAAAGGATGTGAAAAAAACGACAAGAAATCATATAATAAGGACAATATTTACATAATTTACAAAGTCATATGTTGTGTTTTACATGACATAGACAACTCTATGTTCTGGTTACAAGACTTAAATTAAACAACAACCTTAATAGCGACAGAACACAAAAAAAGGAAAAACTGAAAAAATAAAAAAAAAAATTAAAGAAAATAAAATAACAGCAATAACAGCTACATGATAACTACAATGACAAGGAGTCGAGTGTTAAAAAAGGAGTTAAATACTGCGTAAAGAAGTATATTTATTTGTTGGTTGTGGTAGATTATATTTGTACACAATGTTGTCATTTAAGGTTTCCTTTCAAGGCAGATTCTCTTAATATGACGGCTGTTATGAAATATGTTTATTATCACTATAGTTGTGTGTGGTTGTATGTGTATGCATGTAATTTAGAAATATTAAATGAAAAACATTTATCCACAAAAGGAAACTAAATGTTTTATAACATCTTGTGTTGTATTTTTAATAGGAAAAAATTAAATTATAATTTTATATTTGTAGCAATTTATAATAGAGACTTTAATTAAAACATGTCAAAATATTATGACAGATATGAGGTATAAGGAGGAAATGATTACCAAAATATTGGCAATAATTTTAAATGTTCTACACCAGTAGGAGGATGGGGAGTTTGTAAAAATAATAAGTTAATTCGTTACCTTTGAAGAAAGTAAAATAATGTATTCCCCACGTATGAATAAAGTAGACCTTCGGACAAAAGGATCCTAAGTACTAGAAGTGAATATTATATATTACGTTGATATCGAATTCAAAAATAAAAACAAATAAAGTTGAGCTCATGTTAAAACATTTACCACGATGTATATTCGATCTAATTTAAAATGATGGTTCCATATACATTTGGGACTTGGCAAAAAACATGTAGCTGAAATGTTCAATAAATTCGTTTATAGAGGATGCAATATTTATTTTGTAAATATTTATAATCGAAGCTAAATAAGTCTCATTCCATTAATTTCATTGAAATCAAGTCAGCTGTTCATACTGTACACAATTTCTGATTCAGATGATGAAAGTGAACGGAAACTAGTATCAATTTTTCATAAAATTTGCCAATAAAATTTCTTAATTTAAATTTGATATTAAAGCAATCAATCAATAAAAATTAATGCAAAATATTCCCTAAATTTGTTAAAGAGGACGAAAACCAGATACTTTTATTATTTATCTTTATATGCCTTAAAATACCGTATAAAAATAGCAGAACCTTAGGAAGAAGAATCCAAACGATCAGCACTTTTAGAAAAGTTTGTAGAAGTTTCCGCAGCCCCAACGCAAGTCGTTGAAGAGCAGACCCATTCCAACAGCATGCATACCAAAGACAATGTTAACAATGACAGTATCATAGTGTGCGTTATTATCTAAATGTTCTAACGTACTACTTCACTCACATTCAATGTTGTGAATACTCCGTAAGAATAATTTATAGAAAATATCGATAATACTTGTTATATATGAAAAATAATACTGATGCTTTTATAATTGCTACCACACAAATTGCCATATGTAATTCTACTTACGTTAATGGTGCCTTAATTCAAATTTGGTTGTAAAATTGCAAGGTGGTCAGTATGTGCCATACAAAATACAAAAATCAGAATACTATGACTTAGCTAAATAACTGCAGGTTATTATATAATCGAAACTTAATAAGTCTCACACCTTTAATTTCATAGAAATCAAGACAGCTGTTCATACTGTACATCATTGCTGAACAGGCTGATGCAAATTTTCGTAAACTGGTATCAAGTTTCCATGATATTTATCACTTCAATCTAATTGCATATTCGACATTTGAACAATCAATCAATAAAAATCTTTAATTTATAAATTTATTTTGAAATATTTATAATTTTGAAAAAAATAAATCTTATCACAATGTGCATATTTTCTTCTTAAATTATTTCTTCCATTTTTATTAAATTAAAATAACTGTATTAACATATGTTACATTTTAGACAGATATAAAAATGGCATAAATCAATTTATAGAAATAAATATGTATGTATTCCATCAAAATTCAAATTCAAAGTTATAAACACAGACACACACAGGACAAATTTAGGAAATCACATAAAATATGTTTATGACTATAAAAAAATAATAAAAATAATAAAATTGATGAAATAATAGAAAGAAATAAAATGAATAAAAATAACATTTTATGCATTTTTAAAGTAATAAAAACAAAAAAAGGTAATAAAAATCAGATTCAGTCATTGGAAAAAATAAAATTTATTTTAATATTTCTATACGCTACAATTAGGATCAACTCAAGCAGGAATTATTAGAATAGAAAAAATTAATTTGGTCATCAGAGAAAGAGAGAGATAAGAGTATGTAAAAAGGCCAGCAAATGTTACAGAGTAAAAAGTGTTTGCAAAATCGGCCATATATAAAGTTTTGTTGGCTGATATTCAAAATTCAAGATAGGGAAACCAATAGGAAGTAAATTTTAAATCAGGTCTTTAAATAGTGAAGACATTATGAGCTATTTTCAAACAGTTTTAAAGAGCACAAAATAGTTTATAAACAAGTAGTATTCTTACTTGTTTCAACAAGTAAGAATACTACATTCTGCAATGATGAATTTTCAATACCCTTCACTATTAATGCGTGTAAAGTAAATATATTATTTTCTCAAACACATACATTTACACATACTATACTTATTAATTAATTTGATACTATATTAATTGATATTATTCACAATTTTATTAAAGTTTTTACCTATACTTGGAAGCTGCCTCCAATATCGGTATATATGTTTTAATATACTATGCTTTTCTGGTTTTAAATAGGAAACTTCTCAGGACTATAACAAATATTCATGTCAAATTTGTGCTTTCCGAAAACAGACATACAAATAGACAGACGAACATGGATCATACATGTTCTAATAAATACTGTTTCATTTTTTTAATTAACCACAAAAGAGATGCAGGACACAGAAATTAAAAACAATGAACCGACCCTCATAGCATAAAATTAGTTGATTTTTGCCATTTTTATTATTTAACTTAACTTATTTAAGGTTTTTTCACAATACTTCCTGGATCGCCAATTTTAAGAAGTGGCATTTTTACGATGGTTATCGGAAATTGTGAATAGATCTTTTCAAATTATTTCTGGTTGTACTATTCTTAAATATAAATAATATTATTATACTATCAAGATTCTTCCTTTTCTAAGTTATCTTCTCGGAATTCTGTAAGTACGTTTGAGTCTGCTTATTCCAAATTTAATTGCAATTTCTTTATATCTGTGAGTTTTATGAATTTACCTGGAATAGTGAACTGAACATGTCCAATTTGGCACCCGATAGTGTGTACATGATATCCTATAGTTTGAAAAACTCACTGTTATAATAACCGTAAATGTAGGATAAAATTCTTGCCACAACCTAAAATAGAGTCCATCCATCACCACAACTTTCGCAATTTACTGGTCAAAATTTCATGTTACAATGATCTAGGGAATGTTATAGAAAGTTTAGAATTCAAAAGTAGTTAAATTTTCAAAAGAGTTCTTTAAATGGCAATATGCAGTTGCGACAAAAAAGCCAATCCATTGTTACAAAGGGCTCTGTAAATAACGAAATAAACATTAAGGAATATTAAAAAAAAACATTAAGGAATATTTCAAAAAAACTGCTTCCATTCACGTATCCTCCTATTTTTGGCCTGATTAGAGAACCTGTTATTCTGGTAAATAAGCCCTTGAGCAATATTTGTACCAAGAGAGGCAAATTTTTCAAACTGCCCGGATTTAAACTCAGTGGAACGATATTGGGTTATTGTTAAAAGAGGATGGAAGAGCACAAAAAAATTTACCAAAAGTGTGATAGGTTCTAAACTGGGATGGACTTCCTGTTCAAGCGAAGTGTTGCAATAAAAACGTTAATGGGGTTTTAAATAAAAATTTAAAATTGCATCACAAGTAATTTAAACTATAATAAAAAACATTAAAAAATAGTGGTTTTGTGTTTATTAGCATATGTATATTAATATAGATTAATATAATATGTATATTAAGAATTTTTCAATCTTACTCCTTACTAGCGAGTTTTGTAATTTTTGTAAGTAAAATACTGAAATATTTGTGGTATACAAAGTTAGTTTTGCAATAATTATCTTAGATGTATGTACTTCATGATATTCAGATGTATGTACCTCATGATATTATTTATTTTTTAAAATCGCGAATTTTTAGAAGTTGTAGACATCATGACTTCAAAAATTTTAAAATTAGGATTTAGTAAAGTCTATAATTCCATATGTATATTGAGTTTTTCTTGTTGGACGGTGTTGTAATACAGATATATAAATTGCGTTAAATTGCCAACAATTTAATTTTATTTAAGCATTATTTAACATAAAACTTTTATTCAATCGTTTTTCAATAAATATTCGTTTGATATTTTATATGTTTTCTTTTTCGATCCTTAAGGATTTTTTATTAAAAATCTTTATGAGAAATATTTACAATTGCAACTTAATGCGAACAAAATTTACTCATTTAATGAAGAAGAGAAAACAATTCTCTTAATTTTCCTTTTACCTCCCGTCGACTCAAAATTACCCACAAAAATAAAAATGATTTGGAACAATTACGTGTGGCAGAGAAAACATTTAATTTGATAGAATCAAACATTACTTGTACGCAACATCATAACATTTTTTGCAACATACACACAGCTACGCAGGTTGTCTACTCCTATAGTGCTAATGGGATTGATATATGGCATGTGTGCGTAAGTATGTAATCGTCTGTGGGAAAAAACATAATACAAAAAATTTTCAATTTCCTTTAGCTGTGCCAAAGGTAATATTTTTAAAACAATTTAACCAGAAGAAAAGAATGAGAGCAAGAATGCAGAATAAATATAAATGGGCTTTTTTCCAGAAAACATATTTAATATTTGAGTCAATATTACTTCGAACTCACACTCATATACATCATAACGAGAGAACATACAAACATTATATGAGTTTAAAGGTTCGGCGTTTGTATCCCTGAAAACATTAAATATCGACGGGTTTTCCTTTTGTCTTCTTTTGGCAGCAGGCAGGAAAAGGAAAAAAACTGTAAAGGATAAAAAGAGATGTAAATTTTTGTTTCGTACACAAACTCAGTACAAGTATTTAATAAATAAAAGATGTTGTGTAACATATAGTAAGTATTATGGCTATAAATATGTGTGAGTGCGTGTTTATGTTTATATGCATGCACGTGTGTATGTGAGGGTAGTACCCAAGGGTATAATTTGTACTGACATTTTTTCTTTTTTGGTATTCTTATTTTGTAGCCCTAAGAGTGAAATTTAACAAAAACGTAATATATAATTTCACTTTATACAAATTGTAATTTTACATTCTTCTTCTTGCCTTTTTTGTTATTTAACAAAAATAAATTTAAAATTTAAAACATTAACTTTATGTTTTGGAAAAAGTTTTGTCATAAAAGGACATTTTTGAAGTACATAAAAAAAGAAATATGAAATATGTATCTCAAGACATGGTATTTGAAAACTGCTTTATCAAAACCTTAATACCCTGCAATATTAGTCACATATACATAGTTCAGTTCAAGTTCAGTTCACATTAAGTTCGAGTTCAGTTCATGTTCTGGTCAAATTTACTTCAAGTTCAGTACAAGTTCCGGTCAATTTCACTTCAATACATTTTAAAATCGGTTCAAATTCAGCTCAATTTCAGTTCAAATTCAGTTCTATTGAGTTTTGGTTTAATTCTAGTTAAGTTCAAGTTCAGTTATAGTTCAGTTCCAGTTTAGTTCAAGTTAAGTTGTAGTTCTTTAAAGTATTCACGAAAAATTAACTAAAATTTTCATTATGATGGAAAAAGGTTTCATTGGATGATATTTAACTTACCTTTCTTCAATTTTACACCCTTTTTCGCTATATATACTACCTTTTTTTTGGTTCAAAGTAGTTTAGTTCCAGTTTAGTTCTAGTTTAAAAAAAACTCAAGAAAATCCGGATAAAATTTCATTAAAAAATTTTTATCGGATGCAAACTTTAAGCATTATTTAAAAAAAGTAAGAACTGATTGGACCACTGGATATAGTAACTTCAAATCAACGAAATATCATTCGATTTATGTATTTCCATCTATCAAAATGGCTGGCTGCTAAGCAAACGATTTGTCTTCTATATACGAAGCAATTTCAAGGAAATCCAATAAACATATTAAATTACAATTTGACGAAAAATAATTAAATTTAAAACACTTTTGTTTAGTAATACTGAATATCCCATCAAAATATTATTTCCCATTTATATCACCAATTATATACATGTTTTGTTTTTTCTTTCCAAAAAAAAAAAAGGAAAATAAAATCTGAAATTAAATCATGAATAAAATGTCATTTAAAATTTCACCACACAATCAACGGGAAAGTGTTATGAATGTATCAACATTAATAAAAGTTTTCATTTTACGTTTTTTCTTTAACACATATATTTTTTTATAAAGTTCCATACATTAGTTTATGTGATTCCATATGGATGTAGAGGTAAATACAGTTATTGCGTTAGTAACGCAAGATTACTTTACTTTATTCACATTATAATACTGTTGCACTTACTTCATTCACTCTGGCTGTTACTAGCAAAATACACACTCGCAAAATTGATTAATTTTAACACGGAGTGTGAGAGATGAGAAAAACTAACGTATAAAATATGTTTGTGTTTAACAACAATAAATGTAAACGTTTTCAGTGGTGTTGCTGTATGTTGTTTCACCTTTTTTCAGGATTTTTTTGTGTTTTTCTTCCACAATATCCTTAAACCAAACAATGGAATTTAAGTTTAAAGGTTTGTAGGTGTATATAAGAAATAAGTCTTAAAATTTATCTGAAATATAAAATTACTGAGTGCTAAAAAGGACGCTTTTTGATTATGTCAATAGGGCCTAAATGAAATCAGATATGCGGTATTTTATTAATCTCTTCATAGAACCTAAGTAGAATTTATATAAAGTTACCGTTAAACATAAAAGCTTGCAAAATTACTTGAAATTTAACAGCATATCAAGAGCACGATTTTAGTTTATATTATAGCCATCAGGAAACATCCCCAAGGAAGTTTAAGTCCTGCCAAGTCATGTCTACTGCTTAACAAGCAAACTTCGATGATTGTTATCTCCCAGGACACCAGACTTCGATGATTGTTATATCCTAGGACACCAGACTGTCTGGGCATTTGTTAACTCCCTTACTTCAATATTTTGACTACAGTAGAAGTATAAAAGATCTGTTGCAAAGGCTTTTTCTATACGAGTAATCGAGTAAACTTTTTGTGTAAAAGTCACTATGTGCAAGTATACGGGCAGACAGTTCTGTTAAAACAGCAGGCCGAAGTTGCTGTATCTTGAAACATTCAATGGTGGAACAATTTTAGTTTGATACTTAAAGATCAATAATCGGCTCATCAACCAGATGATATATTTTTCCTGATAGGGGATAAATCCCCAGCTAATTTGCAATAATACTTCATTCGAATTGCATTTTATACAGAATGTGATTATCTTCCTTATCCTTGAAAGATGGTTGGCATTCACAAACCAATTTAAATTTATTATGTATAACTTGAAGCATGTTGCTGTTAATTGTATGTTTGTATTGGCTTCGTTAGTATCTCATAAGATTTAGTGAAATTGAAAATTGAGTAAAGTTGGTCTTCAAGTTCATTCAGAAAGTGATGGTGCATTCACTTTATCTTCTTCCAAAATTTGGAGGGTGGGGAATTGGCAAGGCTTACTAAAGAATTTTAAATTTCTGTCAATCTTGGTTCTCCCAATATGCTACGACTTATCTAAATTAGCTTTAAAATTCTTCTTAACAGGAAACCTAACGATGTCTGATCTGTTATATTATCGCTTAATCTCATTCATAAGTTATTATTATTATCTAGAATATCTCAATTACATTGGACTAAGCATAACCAGTCTATGCCATCAACTTTTACATTTCTAATCTCCTTCCTATTTTCCTTTACAAAAAATTGCTAATTTAATTAGTTTCGGAGACGATTGTCTATAAACATTTTTCCCTTGCTATCGTAAATTTCGATGTCTTTTAATTAAGATTTTCCACCACAATAACTTTTTTTCATTTTAAATAACTTCTTAGATCACTTACGTATGGAAAAAATTGTGAGTATTTTTTAAATGTTATATGTATTTGAAAATCTGTTATTATGCAAGTGTATTGCAGACCTGCACACACTGATATAAATAAAATCTCATTCACATATTTATGTCCATGTGGTTTGTGCGTCTGCATTTCTAAAGAAAATTTGTTTTTCATTTACAGTATTTTCCTTTAATACTTTTCCATACGCTGTTGCTTTTTTCATGCTGGTTTTTTGTTGTATCTATTGTTTGTTGTTATTTTTTCGTAATTGTTAAAGTGTATTGTTTAGAAATTTTTGCGTTAGTGTTTATGTGTAATTGTGATGTTGTTGTTTTTCATCTTCTTCTTCCTGGTAAGTGTGTTGCACTTTCATCAACAACCACATCACGTTTTTGTTATAAATTTATTTCATTTTTCTTATTTTTCTATAAACTTGCATATGTATGTTTTTTGTTGTCTGCATTTGTATGTGTGCATTATATATTTTCATTTTCTGTTTCCGGAGCTTTTGATTGTTCATACACATTTATTTTTTGTTAATATTTGCTTACAAATAAATGTATTTATATATTTTATTTTATCACCACTTTAATACGCCTTAAACTTAAATTTTATTCTGCTTTTAAAGCAGTTTTTTTCACGGAAAATATTCAAATTACCGTTTTTTCTTCTGCATGATTTTTAATAAAATGTATTTTACATTTTTTTATTTTTATGTCTTTGTATAAACTTTTATTTTTTTTATTATTCATTTATTTTTTGCTTTTTTGACGAAATAAACTTATTCAATTTAAGCTCACATGAGATAAAAGAAATAACTATTTGTGGTTAAAACAAAAGAATACGCAAATGAAATTTTTAAATTAAATAAAAGACTGAATACTACAACTTTTCTATTGTTGTTGTGTTTATATCCCGTTCAGGTTATATTTTAAGAAAACACAATGGAGAGTTGTTAGGGTAACACAAAAAGGTTTTCACTCTTTCTCTTAAGAGCATGGGATCTCACAAAATTCATAAATATTTATCTTTTGCATTCTAAAACTTTTCATTTTATGCTAAGTCACATAACTTTGCATCAAACTGCTCTCGCTTCTCATGACCTCATGTCTCTTCGACCTGCTCCTCTATGGGTTTCATATCGTGTTATGCCAGAAACAAGACCAGAGCTTTTTTAATAAAAAAGAAATATCGTATGAATACTCTTGATCTATAAGCTATGTTGTGCTGTATATTCCTGTAAATATTTAAGTAATCATTGAAGGCCTTGTGTAAAAAATGCTTTTGTTGACAGTAAATAAAATCTAAACTAGAGTCTGAATTAGATTTCAATTAGAACTGAACTAGAACAAAACTAGAGCAAAACCAGAAATGAACTAGAACTGAACTAGAACTAAACTTTAACTAAACTTGAACTGAACTTGAACTTAATTTGAACTAGAAATGAATTTGAATTGAACTAGAACTGAACTAAGACTGAATCAAGTGAACTGAAACTGAACTTTGCTATATTTTCGATGATATTCCATTTGACTTTAATTTGAATACTTAAAGTTATTTTTGTTAAATTCAAACTTCCTGGTGATACATAATATATATTATCTCAAATGAAAAATGCTATATTCTTGTATTACGTATTCTGAAAGCTGCAATTTTATTTTAAAAAATCCATATAACACTATTAAACTTTTGAAAGATCTGCAAGGACAACAAACTAAATTTATTTAAATAAAAAAATAACTTTTTATTTTCCACAACATATGAAACCAGCAGGCATTACTTGGATTTTTTCCTATTTTTGTATATTTCATTTATATTAAAAGTCTATGCAGACTTTTTACCATGCAGCAACTAAACAACAAACCGGAAATGTACGAATGAGCAACGACAACATCAAAAAAGAAATGAGAAACAAGGAATGTGTATAACAGCATCATGGCGGCATACAATATAACACATATGCAGAAAGTATGTGTGTAAAGTACAGAGCAGAAAACACACATGAATTATAGTTTTGAAATAGGAAAAACCACAAAATACAAAACTAGAACAGGTATGTGAAAATAACTCACAAAAAAAAAAACGCATACAAATAATTTGAAATAAAAACTCTTTTACCATGAATAATAGCTCTGAGATAAATAACTTTGGAAAGTGACCTGAAAATAGGGAAATAAATGTCATTTCTTAATGGATTTCATATTTGATAAACATAAAATGGTATAAAGGAATTTAGTTTAGGAATAGAAATAGTTTTAAATATTCATTGGAGATTGTGTTATATATTTCTTTTTCATCTTTTTTTCGAAATAATTTTAATTTCATTTATTTTGGACTTTAATTATAAGACTTCTTCTTCTTCTTAATTAAAACTAATACGAAAAAGTACTTTGTTTATTAGAGAAATAAAATATTTTAAGTGTTGGAAATGTAAAAATTATTTTTTCTTCTTTTATATCTTCCTAATTGTTTCTTTCTTTACTCATTGTTATTGATTATATAGACGTATGATTAATGTAAGTTATGAAATATATACGTGATGTCAGTAATTGATATCACTTATACGTAACCTTTAATTTTAGCGAAAAAAAATATTTTTTAGTTTTTACTTTTAACTAGTGAAATCGAAAAATACTTAACACACGTTTTTCGTTAAAACTTTCAACCCAAGTATTACTTTTAGTAAGTAAGTACAATAATTATCCAATATTTTTCAACATAATCGAACTTGAGAAAAAGTTGGACAAGCCGTCAAACTGTTTCCAATGTTATTAAACAATACTGGAAAAGCTTGTCCGTTGACGGAAAACGTGGTTCAGGTAGAAAGATGTTTCCATATGATGTTTCTAAATCCAAACAAATAGAAAGCATTTTCGAAATAGCTCCCAATAAATTTCAAAATTTGGTACAAAAAGTTAAAGCAACTGCAGAATTAAAAACGTACAAGGTTCAAATGGTTCCTGGAATGAACTCTCTTAAACATTCAAAGGCCAAAAGCATAGCATGAGCAAGTCTCCTAAAAAATTCTTGCTGTATAACGAATGATGAAATATATGAACTGGCAAATATTTTGCAATTTCCATTCATAAGTGGAAAGATATTGGATTTTTTTAAAGAAGTATTGAAGAGCAAAAAGGGCATTCAAAGTGACAGGAAGCACTTCAAAAACGTAAATGGAAGTGTTTTCGAAGATTGTTAAAAATTTGATCCGAGTATATTTTCCAATAATGATTTCAATGAAATAAAAAGAATTAATTATCAATTTTTATTAGAATATATGTATTTTAAGAATTTTTCGATCTCAGTTTTTATTACAAAATAGTTATTTTTTTTTAAATTGAATTTTTTAGAGAAAGCTTTTGGTGAATTTTTTTTTTATTTTTTGAAAATTGAATTTATAGCGAAAAAAAAAATAAATTTAAGTTAAAAGTTTTGGAAAGTTAAATTTTTCGTGAAAAAAATGTTTATTTTGTGAAATTTTTAATTTTTTTAATATATATTTTTTTAATATAAATGTTTGTGGAAAATTTTTATCCGAAATTTGTAGTTTTTTCTATCCTTCTTATCGAAAATACCGTTTTCACTGATTTCTCTTCTGTTCTGTTCTGTTCTGTTCTGTTCTGTTCTGTTCTGTTATATTCAATCGGTGTTACCGGTTTTAACTGCAAATTGCAATGCGATTTTCTATGTAATTTTTAAAATTACAATTTTTGACCCGTTTTTATAAATTTCATTTTCGTCATAAATCAAACAAAGTAATTTTATAATTTTCATATTCGAAAAGTTTTCATTTTTGGTAAATTTAACCGGTTGCAACTTTTGTTCCGCAAATCACCTTTTAGTTGCAACTTTACATTCAAAAATCCCCTTTTCATACAACTTTACAAAAATCTCAACAATAACGTTGCATCAATCAAAGTAATCATTTACTGATGTATAAATATTTATTTAAGAGATAATGTTGTTTTTGTGATGTACAACTTGTGTTTAACGTAAATAAATACAGATACCTGCATCTGAAAGTATAAACTAATACGTATTGAGCATATTTTGATACAATTGATTATGAAGTCATTTAGATGACGGTGTTGCAAATTCATATTTACACTACAAATATCAAATTAAATCGCATATTCATGCTAAGCAAATTATTTTCATATTTAATGTCTCCAATAAAAGGTTGTCATTTTCATCGGGAGCTTTGGAACGCAATTTGCAAATATTATCATTTGGTTCAGTGAAATACGTCTTAAATTTTAGTTTAGGTAAGCGATCGTTGTTAAAATTCTTTGTTTTTTTTCAAGATATGGTTTGAAAGTTAGACACCCTATATTTATTTATACATAATCACTGTTTAGTATAACGCATGGGCATGAAACTATCAGTTTAACACAGTTGGTCTAGGTAGGGAATTAATTGTTCTTGACTTTATTACATTTTTTTACAGCTGTCGGCAAAGACAGTTATTAAACGTGTTTGTCTTTTTATTAGTTCCTCAGTTTTTTTTTCTTAAAAATTAGTGACCGACATATAAAACAATATCAACATTTAAACGAAAAACTTAGAGTTAATTTCGGAGTCGATTCTACA
Source organism: Cochliomyia hominivorax (assembly GCA_004302925.2). Taxonomy (NCBI): domain Eukaryota; kingdom Metazoa; phylum Arthropoda; class Insecta; order Diptera; family Calliphoridae; genus Cochliomyia; species Cochliomyia hominivorax. The sequence continues at coordinate 29,406,531 of PYHX02000158.1, forward strand.
ATGCTCGTCTGTCCGTCTGCCTGTCAAGCCGACTGGATGTCGACGTAACATTGCGGGCACTCTACAGATCGCATTGTCAAAAATATTTAGATGAAATTTGGAAAAAAAATTCAGCAAGGAAGAAACTTATGGTTGTTCTTGATAGTTCCAATATTCAGGAACTTATAATACTCATAAATATATTTTCAAATTTGGTAAAAATAATTCTTATCAGAATTTTATCTTTTAAAAATTTATGTACCAAATTTCAATAAATCCAATTTTGGAAATCTTTTTCAAATATATATGTATGATGAAATTCTGTATGTTTCAGTTATATATTAACAGAAATCGTTGAACCATATTTTGCGAGGACTGGACATTTATTTAATATAGCCTTATATAACCCCACATCCGTAAATCACCTTAAATGGTATAGTTCTTTCATATCATAAAAAAATATGAAAAGTATATTTTATATACATAAATAATTATAAAATCAATTTGTACAGGGGGTCAATCCATACTTTTTTAATACCCTTATTAGTGCATATGTTCGTAAACATTATATTTAACGTTTAAATAATGTTCATATCAGAAAAAATGGAACTTTAAATTATTCCTAAATGACATTTCATTTGCCTTTTCTTTACTTTGTGTGTCTCCGAGTTATTGCGTTTTACAGTTATAAAATTTTGTCGGAGAATTTTACAACTTGAACTAGGTGTCCTCTATTCAACTATTTTTATTTTAATATTATAGTCTTAAGTAATATCACTTGAGAACCCAATAAAATAAAGTGAAGGAAAAATTCTCACGCCCAGACAATTCAGTTTGGTCAGCTCATTTGTAATATTTCTAAAAGATTAAATAATAACAGGAATTTATATTGGTATAATAATAAAAAATATAGACAGATGTCCGAGACATTCTCAAATTTTGACGAAAATCTTGTTTCCACCACATAGAGAGTCATCTCAAATTTTGATTTGACACATGAATATATATACTTTATAAAGTAATGATTCCGTTATTGCATTACACACTGAAGATCAAAGTTAACATTACCTTCATCGCCACTTGCAGCATACGTTTTCTTGGTATAAAATAAACACCAACAAAATCATTTGATTTTGTTCCCATATTGGGCGCCTTATCCGAAAATCGATTTAAGATTTCAAACTTCTCTCGTAAATGTCTTTCATATTTGTTTTAGAATATTGAAATTCCCAACTAATGAAATTTTCATTTATTTTAAATTCCTCCAAAATACTGTAAGTTTTGTTTCCTATATTTCTGCTCATATACTTTAAATAAACTTTGTCTCACTCTATTTTCTGCGCGTGTATTTTTGCATATTTTGTGTCTATGATTGATAAATCACTTATTAAAATTATTTTACGCACACAATCACGTAGCATTGCAAATAGCTATGAGAGAGATGATGATGTATCCTTTATTTTACTATAAATTTGATTGTGCATTCATTCGTAAATACATAAATTTTAACACATATACACATGCATAAATACGAACAAATATTTTGTATGTATACATAACTAATTTTATAACAACAATTCTTCTTATTGTGATTTACTTTTTGAATTTATATTGAAGTTTTAATTTTCAAAATTTCTAATTCAAAACACATACATATACATATATGACGTTTATGTATTTTTAGCACTTTTCGCGCTAAAATTTTATATCCGTCTATATTTGCAGTTATTAATGTTTAACTTGTAAACTGATAAAATTTTACTTTTTTATTGCATTTTGTTTGTTTACATGTTATTATTTTTCTCCTGTTGTTGTTATTTTGTGTCATTTTCTGATTTTACATACAGTCCCGAACAAAATTATTGGCACAGCAAGTATATTTTTCTTTATTCCTTATTTTTAAACATTTCAAAACTTTTTACACGAATAAAAAATGTGTTCGGAATTACTTTCACCAATGTATCTCGATTTTGCCTAACAAAAGTATTAGCACATCTAACAAAAAATATTTTACACTGAATATATGTAATTTCTAAGTACTGCAAGTCTTTCTGATTTTTGAATGAGCTAAATTTTCTCCCGATTTTTAACCATTCTTCTTTATGTCTTTTTGAAGGTCAGATTTATTCGAAAAAGGTTGCTTGTTAATCTATCTGTCCGGTTCTTCCCACAAATGCTCAATAGGAATGAGGTCTGGAATTTGTTGTAGGTCATGAGTTACATTGTAGATTAACCACATATGCACATCATGGGCTGAATAGTTTGGACCGTTATTCATTATAAACAGCTACATTCACCACTGTACGAACACTAATGGAGTGAATATTTTCTTTACATTCCTGTTTGTCTTTAGACGCAATTTTGGTAGATATTTTTTATACTCTTCACCACCACAAGCGGTATAATAATTCTGTAATTCCATATGGAACATCATGACCCCATAGAGCATATATATTCTGTCATAATCACACCTGGAATATATTTCCGAAATCAGGTAAATTCGGCCACATATTTTTATTGTCCTAAGCAATTTCCTATTTAAAACCAGCTTTATTATTATAGACCGATCTGAGACAACTCCGAAAATTTTCGAAAAAAAAACTTTTCTAAAATACATAAATACATAAACAAAAATTTAACTGCAACATACGGAGCAACAGAAAAAGTGTTATAGGCAGAAATATGAGAATTATTGTGACACCAAATCTGTACATGATATGGGTTGAAAATTTTAATATAATTTACTGAAATTTTCCATACAAATTTATTTTCATACACCCAAATAAACAATATTGTAATGGGGTCATTATTTGAATTAGCTCCCATATAACGCCACTTTTCGGAATATGATTTACAGCTTAAAAAACTCTTAAATATAAACGAATTCTATTTTAATTTGATCCGATTAATTTTTTCACCGTCTTAAATATTTGTTATTAATTTTAAAAATATCGGTCCACAGCGATCCCTTCCCGGAAAAAGTGTTTTCAGCACATGTAAATAAAAACCAATTCTATTGAAATTCAAAAAAATGATTTTTCTAATCTTGTTCAACGTATATTATTAATATTGACGATCTCGGTCGATAGTTTGGTGTAGCTCCCATACAAAGCCCCTTTTTGGATCTTAAAAAACTATTGAATAAAGACCAAGTATGTTAAAATTCGGCTTATTTATTTTTCTTACTGTCTACAATTTATGTTATTAATCTGACCAATATCGTTTATATTTTGCTATAGCATCCACATAATGCCCCTGCCCGGAAAACGGGTTTGAGCTTATAAAACTATTATATCAATAAACATTTTTTAAACTGTCTTTAATATGAAACTTGTTTGACAATCATCGTCCATATTGGGATATTACTCCTTTTTAATTGCAATTCCCGGAATAAAATATGAACCAATTTCATCAAAATTCAGAAAAATACATCATTGTCTTCAATATAGTAATGGAGGGTATTTAAGATTCGGCACAGTCGAATATAGCATTCTTACTTGTCCTATTCGAGCTTTGAAAACTTTACTATCTTTTAAAGCGATACACTACGCTTCTCAAAGTGAAACAACTTCGTTCTGTCATTTTATCTATCTTTACATGTGAGTTACCTTGGTTATGTAGGTGCACCTTAACCAATTAGGGCCGACATATTTATGATGATTTATTATATGCACAATATATTATACTTTCTTTCATGATCCTTTCTGAAAATTCAAAAATAATTAATGTTGGGCTGAGTGTGACATAACTATTTAAAGCATGTTTCGTGTATTAAGTAAAATGACTGTTTGTATTAGTGAAACTTCTTATGGAAGGAAAATTAAGATAAAACATAAAATGCTTTCTATACCAATTGTTTTGTTTGGGACTGTAATTATTGTTTTATATGTACTATAAATGTGTTTTCATACACAAAATATATGTATGTATTGCAACTTGTATACATAGATATTTTTCGATAAGTATTTAGTTTTTTTCTCTGTTTTTGGGATTTGAAATTAAATTGGATTATTTGTCAATTTTGATTGACCATTCATTAACAGGAAACAGGATGTGTATGGATATGAAATCAATTGAGGTTACATTTGAATTGCATTTAAAATGAGATATAAAATGCAGATTCAATGAATAGATATTTTCGAATGCTTTATTATTTAGATTAAAAAGTTTTCAAAAATTTATTGCAAAAAAAGATTAAAAGAGTTAAGTGCGGATGTTTTTATTTTGTTATCATCATAAATATTAAGTTGATGGATTATTTTTGGTAAAATTTATTAAGTTTTCTTTTAGAGGAAGTTTGTTTGTTTTTTTATGATCACGGTCAAGTGAATATTTTGATATTTTGTTATTTTCATAAAATGTGTGATTTTCATTTATTAAAAAAATATTTATTATTTTTTATTTTTAAGTTTTAAGGTTGGATTATTTAACTTAAAGATATATAAATATTTAAACCTGGATTTTAGTTCAGAATTTTAAAATGCAAAAAAATAGTTAGAATATAATACTTTTAATAATTAGATCAAAGGAACAAGTCAAAGAAACCTCTAAAAATCTTCCAAACTTAACAATTTAAGCAAATTGGATTTTGAACTTATTGAAGTTTAAAAATATTCCGTCTCATCTTTTATATAAAAACAAATCTATATTTATTTGCTCATAAAGCCTAACTACTGCGGCGATTTTGTTGAAAATTTTCCAATATATTCGAAAGTAATAGAGATTACCGTCTTACTGTTCAATATGTAGGACGGATTGATCCCATAAAAAAATTGCTATAGTGAACAAATATAGGGCAGATCGAACTATGCATTCAAAATATGGTACCATTAACAAAAATATTATTTGGAGAATATCTAAAGCTGATTTATAACAAAAATTCCTAAATTATATCGCAATAATTTTCCCAACTTTTTATATGACAAATTTTATGGTATATAGGATCAGGAGAAGAGTACCAATTATACAAAGAATAACGGAGAGCTGCTTTCCATTAAGACCAAATCATCTAATATCTCCTCACTTTCCTTTAAATCGGCTTTGCAGAAAATATTTAGAACGGACAGGGTCAGGAGGAGATGCAACCCCTATTCAAAGAAAATATAGAGGACTATTTCATCGAAAATGTTCCAATTTGGCAAAATCTCCTTTGAGTGATTTTTTTAACTCGTCTTAATTTATAAACTTTTTTCGGAATCTAAAATTATGGAGAATATAGTGAGCAAGCTTAAACAGATCTTTCGTTGTTACAGAATAGATTTGTTAAAATTTCAATATTTTTGACAGGTTTGGTGGAATTTTCAGATCAAATTTTCTTTATGTCGTAAGTAAATATCTCAAACCATATTTCTTCGGAATTTAGTTAGACTACACAGTGAGGCAGAATAGTTTTTTTTTTCTTTTTTTTTTGTTTGAAATAAATATCTATAGATTTTGATCGGATGATCGGCCCTATAAAAACATGGTTGAAGTTATTAGGTATAAAATATGGCATCGAATATTTATTTTTCATTAGCAAAAAAATTTGTGGACCGATATCTGAGACTACCTCAAAATTAGGAAGACGATCATTTGTAGAATGATGTTATAGAAAAAATATGCAAAATTTTGAAATCACTGTGTCATTTAGGTCATAATTTTGAATATATTTTTTACTAAGACTTCTAAATTAACCCAAACAAACTAGTTATTACACCTGGCGCCAATACAAGACCATTTCCTGTTTAAAGCTTATAAAATTGTTAAATAAATAAATAAATAAATAAATAAATACATATTAATATTCAGTAAATATTTATCTAGCAGTCTTTAGTACATGTTAAAAGTTTCAAAAATACAGGTTCATATTTTCATATAACTCCCATATAAGCCCTTCCTGAAAACAATTTGGGTTTATTGTAATATGAACCAATTTTAATGAAAAACATCAGAACTAAATTTTGAATAGTTTTTAATATACTCTACATGATTTTACTAAAGCATCATTTAAGTCCCTTTCCAGATAGAGGTTTTAAGCTTATAAGAATATAAAATTTTGTACATATTGTTTTTGTCCTTAATATATCTAACTGGAGAATTATCGGACTATATTTGATTATAACTCTACTGGAATTACGTTTTAGAGTTAAAAGTTTCTTAAATATGGACCAAATCCATTGAAAAGTACTGAAATTTACTTTGGATTTTTAATCATTCTAGAATAACAATTTTAAAGAATTCAATTTGAATATTTTCATTTTTAAAAATTTAATTCAGTTTGACATTAATGTTTTATTAAATATATGTGCAGTTTGAGTTCTCCATGTACTCTTCATTATGAGACCAGTTTGGCTCAAAATGTTTCAGAAGACTAGATTTTCTTTAAGACCACTTAATACTTCGAGGAGTACAAAATTTTATTTATATTTTGTACATGAAAATAATTTTAATAGAATTTTAGGAACAAAAGTTTTACAAAAATAATAATAATAATAATAATAATAATAATAATAATAATAATAATAATAATAATAATAATAAATATCAAGTTTAATTACTAAAATTATTATTTTAATTAATTTTTAATTTGATTTTACCCCTATCACCAAAATGGTTATATTAATTAAATTCACATTAATTTTCCTTAATATTTAAATGAATTTTCATAATTATTTTATTTAATTTTAATGATTATTTAAATTAAAAATTTAAGTTGTTTTAATTATTTTTCATTATCAGTTCAATATTGCTATTGCTATTTAAATTTTCTTATATAAGAATAAAATTTTTAATTCACTTGTAGTTTTAATAAAAACTTTCATAAAAAATATGTACATTCTTATACATAAATACATATATGTTTGAAACTATGAAGAATGATTTATATGAACTGAGGTTTCCGTTACGATCCAATAAATAAAACCTATAAATTAATAAAAAAAAGAATATAAGTCAGATGATATTGATATTATTTGGGTGATAAATATATTTGCTTGTTAATGTTATGGAGCTTTTAGAAAAAAATTATATGTGTCCTTAAAAAATTGCTCTTAATGATTTCCCATAAGTTTTTCATAAAACGTTTGTGTTACAAGGATTGCCATATATTTGGTTTCCCAACATTTGGAATTATCTCAGTTACTCTTTAGGCTTAGTTGCGCAACAACGTAATTAGCAGTATTTCCCGCCAGAGATCGAGATGCACATTTCGGTGAATGCGAAAACATAATGTCGCCAAAGCGATTTGACGGCATTTGGTTTTGTGTGGAATAAAGCTTCTAACAGCTTGTAACAGAATCTGAAAGGAGCATGGAAGGAAATTGCACGAGCAGCGTTGTCATTGAAACGTATGCGAATAAATCCAAATATCTGATTTTGGTTCTAATTTTAGTTCTATAGAAAAAACATCTAGAAATTCTTCTCCAGTCACAGGTTTATAGCAACCACGGCAGCCAAATGACCGACAACCCTCATGATCTTCAAAATACCTTTACTCTTCATCAAACCAGCTTTATTTTAGAACCGCATGAATTGTCCTTAGAAATAAAGAAACAATAACGGAATCTTTATAAGTGTTTAAACATGTACTTACAAAGCTATTCACTTAAAATTTCTCCATTAAATTTAAAGTTTGCAGAACTAAAGACCTTTTCATTGTGATATTATAAAGTCTCTTAATAGTGCAGTTTATGGGAGAAGACAATCGGTAAATTTATAATTTTTTTATAATTTCATATTTTTATATTCCCAATATTTCACTTATTGATACTTTTCAGCTTTAAACAAAATTAAACAAATCCAGCATCACTTTAAAGCTTTCGTATTTTAAATCTCTTCTGTTTTGAAATAAAACATATACACATACATATTTACATTCTTTTTCCAAAACATTGCACCCATTAGAGTCATATCAAGGTAACTGTTAAAACTTTTTTCTCTATATAATAGTTTTACGTTATTTCTCTCTCTTTGTTTAAAACAAACAAAATAACAAAAAAACATATTAAACATTCCATATTTTTTGTTTTGCATTCTCTTGTTTAGTCACGCATAACATTTTATAGGCCTAAAAACTTTTTAAATGTGTATTAGTGTTGAGGTTGTTAAATGTATATGAATATTTGTGCTTATGTTGTGTTTATGTATAGAATAAAAATTAACAACAACAGAGAGATGCGAAAATCAGAGGTTGTTTGAATATGAATATGAGGATAAATGTATGTGTGAAGGATATTTGTAGTTATGTCTGTAGAACACCTGCTCATTAGTAAATACTCATGCTTTTAGCATTATGATCATTATAATTTTTGGTTGTATGTTTGTATGTGTATTTTTTGGCATATAACAACTAATGCTACAACCAACAAACCAACATAAACAAACTTTCACATAAATATTTGTTGGTATGTGTGTTATGTGTTTTTTAAGTAATACAGAGAAAAAGTTTTAATTGCAAAACAAAAGCGTGATATTACGTATGTGTACAAAAATGAAAAGAATATCCCTGTAAATACAAACACAAGTTTAAGGCAATACAAAACACAAATACAGAAACAGAAAGAAGAAGAAAAAATTAAAGAAAAAATATACAAATGCACACGTCCATATTTAGTAGTAAAACCAAGTTGAACACACACATAATTAGTAAACTTATATAAACTCAGGTAGTAGTTGTAAAAGTGAAAGAGTTTTAATGAGCTTATGGTAAAAGCAATACTACCAACACATTTGCAAATACGTATGTGTTTTTTTACCCTATATTAAACTTAATTTGATATCCTTTAAAATTCTGGAAATGATGTTATGAATTTTTTTTGGTAAAAGGCAACTTTAAAGTATGATGGGTTCACTGTTTCACTCATCACTCATGTAAAGTCTCCTTCCCAAAATGTGTTTTATCTAATTTATATATGACACCATTCGTCGCTGAAATTTGTGTAGCACATTTTCACAGTCACTTATACGGACGATGTTGCGGTAATAGTTTCGGGTAAAGGCTTGGAAACCATTTCCCAACTAGTAACGTAAAGTGTGGTAAATCTTTGAACTAGATAACGTAATATTCAGTGTTTTTTCTTAGTCACAATTATTGTTTCGGGAATAATAAGACATGATGTGATGCTTTGTGATCACTGCATTGAACAGATTTTTGGACTGCCTCCAGCATCCATTAAAAAAGTTTTGAGGATAAGATGTATAGAATAGCGCAAATAAGATGGTTATCATTATCGTCTAATACTTTCGATGTTATTTGTTTTTGTTATGCAATACGAAGCAGTTAAAGCTGATCATAACAGATACTGTATTCTGGGTGCTCAAGCGAGAAGGACAGTTCTTTCCCATAAAAGCAGTTGTCATGACAAAATAGAAGATGAGAAGGTTTTCCATTACTGAGTCACTGACTAGCACTTAGAAATCTTAGATTTCTAGCGTTTGGAACCTATACTCTTAAACAAGGTGGTCTAAGGTCGTTACTTTTTTCCCTTCAGGCACTGTCTGGTTTTAGAAGCTCTCATGTTGAGATCAAAAGTAAAGGAGACATATCTGTAGGACACTGCCTTTGAAACTCACTGTCAGACTAACTAACTTAGTTTGTTAGTTTGTTCTGGCCTATAAGTTTTTTGATAAGGCATGGGCTAGTGGTATGTCTTACTTACTTAAAAAGTATTTCAAGCACTCTATTGAATCCAATAAAAAAGTCAAAATAAAAACATCGAAGAATTGATAAATAATAATACTTAAATTGAACTGATAGATAAAAAGTAGATAAAGTTTCCATATTCCAGCAAGATAATGCTGCAGTCTAAATCGAACACAGCATATTTCTGCTGGGCAGTTGGACTTAATGGAGAACTTTTGGGGATACATTACCGGTAGAGTTTATTCGAATTATACAAAAGCGAAAGCTAAAACTAAAAAAGCAAGTTTGAGAGGAATTTGTTTCCTTTCTTTTTAAAAAATTTAGAATCAATACCGTATCGTATTTTTGAGGTTATCTACAAAAAATCCTCTCTCCATCCATTATGAAAATACCAAAGAGATTTATATATATAAGTATGTTTAAATATTTTGTTTAAATAGCAATTAGACTCTTAATTTAAGTAAAAAATTAAAATGTATTCTTATGCATGTGGTGGAGAATATTATAGATTATTTTGATTACAGAGTGTATACATATTCGGAGTTTTCTAGTTAGGTTTTTCATATATGTAAATGTGGACCAAGCTAAAGCTTTAATGATATCTCACACACAATTACTTTTGTTCATGTTTATTAGTTTAACTCATTTGTATTGTATTTAATACAAACATACCAAAGTTCCTTTTTAGCTTTTATAAGGATACAGAGAGCAAAGACATATACATAAGTTATTTTTTTTTTTTTTGCATAAAACTAAATCAGCTGCAAATAAGTTTTAATGACAATAATTAAAAAAATTGTTTTGGGTTAGACGAACTACGAAAATGAGCTTAAAATATTTAAAAAATAGATAAAAAGAATTTCTTATACAAATGAAAAAAATACTTTATTTAATTGATTTTGTGATCACTGCATTGACCAGATTTATTTGTTTATTTTCCATAATATTAATTATAAATAATAAGATTATTTCACTTTATCTTAAATAATGTTTTTAAGTTTTATCTAAATCTTTATACTTATTTAGCACTTAAACAAATAGTTTTTACTCAATTATTTTGATAAATAGATAACGGACTTCAGTGACCCAAATCAAGACTAAAAAAAGATATTGTTATGAAATTGAGAGGATATTAATCGTATATTTATAGAAACATATATATAACAAACACATACATATTGCTATGACAAAATAGTCACAACAATAACTTTTTGTATTGTTTTAATATAAATACAAGAGAAACCATCAATCATGCATGTCTTACTTACTTAAAAAGTATTTCAAGCACTCTATTGAATCCAATAAAAAAGTCAAAATAAAAACATCGAAGAATTGATAAATAATAATACTTAAATTGAACTGATAGATAAAAAGTAGATAAAGTTTCCATATTCCAGCAAGATAATGCTGCAGTCTAAATCGAACACAGCATATTTCTGCTGGGCAGTTGGACTTAATGGAGAACTTTTGGGGATACATTACCGGTAGAGTTTATTCGAATTATACAAAAGCGAAAGCTAAAACTAAAAAAGCAAGTTTGAGAGGAATTTGTTTCCTTTCTTTTAAAACATTTGGAATCAATACCGTATCGTATTTTTGAGGTTATCTACAAAAAATCCTCTCTCCATCCATTATGAAAAATACCAAAGAGATTTATATATATAAGTATGTTTAAATATTTTGTTTAAATAGCAATTAGACTCTTAATTTAAGTAAAAAATTAAAATGTATTCTTATGCATGTGGTGGAGAATATTATAGATTATTTTGATTACAGAGTGTATACATATTCGGAGTTTTCTAGTTAGGTTTTTCATATATGTAAATGTGGACCAAGCTAAAGCTTTAATGATATCTCACACACAATTACTTTTGTTCATGTTTATTAGTTTAACTCATTTGTATTGTATTTAATACAAACATACCAAAGTTCCTTTTTAGCTTTTATAAGGATACAGAGAGCAAAGACATATACATAAGTTATTTTTTTTTTTTTTGCATAAAACTAAATCAGCTGCAAATAAGTTTTAATGACAATAATTAAAAAATTGTTTTGGGTTTAGACGAACTACGAAAATGAGCTTAAAATATTTAAAAAATGATAAAAAGAATTTCTTATACAAATGAAAAAATACTTTATTTAATTAAATTTTCTAATTGACCAGATTTATTTGTTTATTTTTCCATAATATTAATTATAAATAATAAGATTATTTTCACTTTATCTTAAATAAAATTTTTAAGTTTTATCTAAATCTTTATACTTATTTAGCACTTAAACAAATATCTTTTACTCAATTATTTTGATAAATATGATAACGGACTTCAGTGACCCAAATCAAGAAAAAAAGATATTGTTATGAAATTGTGAGGATATTAATCGTATATTTATAGAAACATATATATACACAAACACATACATATTGCTATGACAAAATAGTCACAACAATAACTTTTAACAAATGTATTGTTTTAATATAAATACAAGAGAAACCATCAATCATGCATGAGACAACGTAATAATAACAAAAGCTTAAACACAATAACACAAAAGTGCACATGATAATATGAACACAAACACACACTTATGTTTATATATTTGTATGAGTGTACATATATATGCTTATAGAGATCAACAACAACAATAATAGCTGTGCCAAAAACTATAGTTAAATTAAATCATAAACAATACTTACAAAACACCCACATTTATACTATAGAAAAGACTGCAGCAGAGTAGCAAGACTTTTATAAACACATATATGGGATTATTCCCACAATAAGGATACAGGAAATTCAAATTTTTAAAGCTTGTTCATTCTCTTTCCCTGATGATTTAATAACGATTACATGATATGAAATTAATTTAAGCTTTAAAGATGGAGTAACATAATTATTTTGATTTTGAAATTATCATAACCAAGGAAATACCCATATTTAGATAAATTTTTGGGACAATGTATCCCATGGATAAAAATTTAATTAAACTTGTTCACCTACATTATGGACCGAAATCTCAAAATTTAATATGTTCCAGTTCTGAAACAAAATTAGGATTTATTCATATATCCTGTTTAGAAAAAGACTTATAAAAAGAAAAATTTTTAAAATAAAATTAAAAATAAATCATTGTTTTTTTTTAGTATAATTCGAAAAATTTTTATTACAATTGACTTATAATCTTTAATCTTTTTCATGTTCATCTGCTAGATAAGGTGGTACTGGGACGTATACTTAACATAATTTTTAGAAAAAATTATACTCTTAATTTCCGTAAAATATAACAAAGATCCTGTTTAAAAAATAATAAAACACTTCAACAAGTCCCTATAGGGACAACTCCTTAAAGAACGGGTTTTCATTGTTTTCACAAAATATCCTATTTTAATTAATGTACCACTTTGTCGATACCTTATTGAATTGATGAAAGACAATTTAAACAAAATGCCCACATCGAAAAAAGATCACTGGAGACGGCGCTACACGAAGTCACCAACGTCACTTATGCAATAAAAATAAAATAATTCAATTTTAAACTGGATTAACCACAAGCAAAGGATATAAAAAATACATTAGCTTGTATTTCATGTTTACTACGATCAACTATAAATTAGGGTATAATAACTTCGTTTTGACTAACTTAGCTATCTGCTCGTTCTTTGCCAAATAGTCTCGATAGTTAAGGCCTATTTCAAGGTTATGACAGAAGATTGATCCACCAGCAATAAAATGGTGGTAGCTGCTTTAATTGACAGAATTATTATTATTATTATTTTTTTTTTTTTTGTAAAAAATTAAATTTTTGACGAACAATTAATTTTTTCCTTTATTTTTAGTAAAAATTTAATTTTTAGTGAGAAGTCCAATTCTTTTTTAAACAATTAATTTTTTTATAGAAAAATTAAATTTTAAGTGAACAAAAATTTAAATTTTTTAAATTCAGGTTTTAGTGAAAAACTTAAATATTTTTGTGTTAATTGGAATACATTCCCTTAATTGCAAAAATGTCATCACTTATGTATTTATGTGTAAATATACAAGCATTATATGTATAAACATTAAATAAATGTTTCAAAATTTCGTTGCATGTTTATGTCAATGTATATAATTGTAACATTTACTGTATCTGAAATTTGTACTGTTTTGTCTTTGTGTAAACAAAATTGCATTGTATTCGTTCATAATTGTGGGACAATATTTATACAGTGAAAAACGAAACTTATAGAAAACAAGTAAAAATTCTATATTCGGCTATGCCAAATAAATGCATGTAAATACGTTAGGTTTCATATATACACAAGTACACATACATTAACACTCCTATACAATATATAAAAGAATATATATTCGCTATTTTACATCTACACATTTAATAATTTCATAATTTCTTTCCACTGTTAAATTTTAACTCACATGTATTTGTTATGTGGTTCTTCTGCATAAATTACTTGCAAACATATACAAAACAATTAATCATCTAAAAACAAACCATGCAGAAATTTAAAGATGTATTTGTAATATATAAATAGTTACTCACCAATACACTTGTCCGTTCATTCACTTACATTGTGTCAACATAACGTTTTGTACATTTCATACAATTTTCAATACAAAACAAATAAAAATGTTATAGTCGGGTTTGAAAATTTTATACCCTACGCCGTACTGTTGGTTGAAAATGACTGCTATAAAAAAGATTTTAACACCCCTCGTATATACTCCTTTTCTTATTTATGCTTATGTGTGCGTCATATCATTACGATACTAAATTTTATGTGAAATTTATGCGTTTTGATGGATTTTTTTCTGGAGGTTTATATGGGAGATAGAAAAAATTATGGACCGACCCTAACATAATTTAGCACAGCGGTTTTGGCTTATATTTATCAGTTTTGTGTGTTTCAGAGCGATATTTTGAAGAGTGGTTTTTATGTAGACCTTTGAGAAATAATGGACTGATCTTTGTTTAATTTGGCCCATCGTTTTGGAATAAAATAACTCTGATTTTCGCAAAATTTGGATAAAATCGTTTTATATTTAGTGATTTTATGGACTAAAAACCGAAATCCGGAGGGAGTTGTTGTATGGGGCCTATATGAAATAATGTACCAATCATAACCATCATTCGATCATTTCAATAGGCATCGTCCTTATGCATGTGACAACTTTCATTATATCTTCAAAAGAGTACTTTGCGAACAAACTTTACATGGATAGTCAGCCGGAAGGCCATACTTAAATTGAGTCAAAAAGTGATTCTATGTTGAACGATACACTTAAAAATGGTAGTAAGACTATTTCTTCAGTCCATTACAAACATCTGCACAAACGCATAATACCCCAACAACTATGGTGGTGTAGGGTTTAAACAGATACTAATACCCATTGATATATTTTGTGTCATTAACAATTGAAATGATTTTCTATACAAGTATGCGTATATAAGTATGTGTATGTATGTGTGTGGGAGTCTTTATCGGTAATTTTGTTGGAAAAAGGAATTGGTAATGGATCTCCTATTTAAAATATTAAATAAATTTCAGAAAATTAGATTAATTCATTGCATTTAGATTTTATAAGAATACAAACATGAGTTTAATGAAGTAGAATGTTTGAATAAAAGAAAAAGAAGATTAAATTTGTAGCTTTTTGAGAAACTCAATGAAATTATATTTCAAATAAATACTTAATAGATATATTAAAGTAAATGAATGGAAATATCATTGATAGTAAGTATAATGATTTGAATTTATATCATTTATGTCTTATTGATTTTAGATAATTGTAGAGATTCCTTTGTCATCAAATCGAAAATAATACATTGTATTATTATACATTGTATTAATATTAATATGAAATTTGTGATAATTTAAGTATCTTTTGGCAAAAAGCAAGAGAAAAATTTAAATTAAAAAAATATTTATTGCAGATTATGCTGTGGAGTAGTGTGTCCAACAAGGATACTCTAACTATTCTCCTTAGCTTATTTATTCTCAAGATTTGAACACCCCTGATTCATTTCACAACTGATTCGTCACAGAATAACTTTAATATTTTAAGAACTGTTACTTTTCGATTCACTAAAAGGCATCGGATCTACAAATGTTCTGTTACTTAACAACATCGATTGTCTGTAATATTTCAGTAACATTTGTACCGTCAGAGAAATCTACGGAATGCACATATTTAAATGGAGAATATGTTCTTCCCTAAGCTGTTCTCCTGTAGATATTTTCCTTTTATTTTATGGTGTAATTCCCTCAATTTATTTATTTGTTTCCTACATTAGCTTCGGAGATTTGCTTACTACCTCTTCACTCAATGTTACCAATGGTGCTTGTTTTTAGACTTGCTGCGACCATTTGTATATTTTTTTAAATTGTCACTATTTTTTCTTTTAAATAAGATGAGTTCTTGGCTTAAAATTTCGTAAAATTGTCTAAGATATGGGTTCAGAATGAACACCTAAATATATTGTATGTAAATTATTACATATACAATAAGAAAATTTATAGAGGTAAAATCATCCAAAAACATAAACTAGAAATTTTCAGAATTCAAAATAAATTTGACCCATTTTTTATTAAAATTTTTATTAAATGTTCTTCAAGCTTCAAACGCTGACTTCAGTTTTTAAAAAATTAATTTGCTTTTAATTCATATAAAGTAATGGATTTTTCAAGACCTCAAATAACTGTGTAAAATTCAGAAAATTCTAATTTATAGATTCTTAATATAACAAAAACAAAAGCCAATATACTTTTTCATTTTAGGATAAGGGTCATGGGTAGTTTTTGTCCCAAGCATTCCCATTAGATTTTTTAAAAGACAACAAAAAACGTAAAAAGTTCAGAACCAAAAAAAAAAAAAATAAATATGATTTTATCAGTGAATAAATTTTGTCACCTTTTCGAAAAAATTGCAAAAAAATAATTATCGAACTTTTAATTAATAAAATTTTTTGAATATTTCATAGATTATTGCATCGATATCTATGAGAATGAGATAAAATATCTGTGAAATATTAAACATATTAGAACCTTTCAACTACTATAATAACTGAGACATGAAGTGTTTATAAAATTGATTTTTAGAGATTAATAAGGATTCCCAATGCCCAAAAGTTTTTTATCCTAATTCATAAATGTTTTTAAAACTCTTAACTACCCAGAGTGACCAGCGCCCCTGACCAGGCTATAAAAATTGTTTTCAATGAAAAGAGATTGAATGCGGAATGTCCACCAGAAAATCATAATTTGTTGATTTTTTCTTACATTTTTAAAAATACTAAAAATTTATTTTCATCATATCAATAATTATTTTCATCACTTAATTAACGTGAATTACAAGTCGCAAATAAACAGAAGATTTCAGAAAGGTAATTTACATTTCAAGAATTATTAAATTCACTGTCAAAAGATGTAATTTTAAATTTATTAAAAATAAATAAAAGAGAATATTTATGTAGCTAAATATTTACATATCATTTAATATTTTTAATCTTTAATTTTCTATAAATAAAAAAATCATCAAAAGATAAATTTAAATAAATTAATAATTCAAAAAAGAAATCAAAAATAAAGAAAATAATTGTGTAAATTTATTAAACAAATTATCAATTACTAAAAATACTTGAGTGCCCTTTAAATATAAAATAAAATACAAGTAAATATATTTAATAAATATTTAATTATTTTATTGTAATATGACATTATATTTTGTTACTTATTATTAACTATAAAGTAAATAATATTATATTATTAAATAAATAAAATGAAATAAAAATGCTTGACTATCTAATACCCTACACTTTATTGTTGTTTGTAAGTGGCTGCTGCGAATAATTTATGGACGGCCCTCGTGAGATTTCTCTTATTTATACTTATGTGTGTAATAGATTATTATGAAACTAAAATTTATGCGTTTTAAAAGGATGTTTTCTGGAAAAGTAAAAAAAAAGTATTTAATTTTTTACTGCAGTTTTGGTTTATATTTATCATAATTTAAATATTCTTGAATTGCGCGATTTAGTTTTAAAATGATATTTGAAAAGTTGGTTGTTTGGAACCTATGAGAAATATAATACAAATTTGGATAAAATCGTTTTATATTTGGAAATTTTATGGACAAAAAAACCCATTCCAGGGAGACATTTGTATGAGATCTATATAAAAAATAGACCGATCAGAAACAATTTCAACAGACATTGTCCTTGGACCAATGTAGTAATACATGCAACATTTCATTATGATAGATTTAAAAGTGCGACCTTTGATTTGAATAGAAGCTTTCATAGTCATCCAGTCGGATGGACGTAGCGTCGGACATGCTTAATTCTAATGAAAAAGAAGAATTCACTTTTTTGTCCATTAAAAACATAGCACAAATGCATAACAACCCCACCACCAATGGTGGTGTAGGGTTAATATTTGATTTCGTTACAAAACAATCTTTCAGTTAAATTAATGGTGCTAAAAACCGGTACTTTGGTTTTATATTAAAATGTAACTTTCGACTGTTATATGTTGAAAGGCTGAGTTGTCATTGCACATTGTCCCTCTATCTGGAAATATGAAAAATCTTAATTAATTAAATATTCTAGACAAACAGGACTTCGAACTTTAAACATATCTTGATCAAAAGCGAGGGACAGGATTATTTGTTTCAAAAATATTTCTCTATCTTCATTCCTAAGGACATGATTAGAAGCTTATTAATTATTTTCAAAGAATAGAATATCCTGTAAAATCAAAATTTATTAAATCAATTACAAAAAAAATCTTGACGCACTTTCATAATCTGATTAAAATGTGCTTCCAGAAAAATTGCGTTTTAAAATAGTTTCAACAAAAACCCAACTTGGCCCTTAATAATTCGGTCAATCATTAAAAAGTCTACGTCAAACTGTTTCCAATGTTATTAAACAGTATCGGAGAAATTTGTCCATTATGTAGGAATGGTACACATGAAGTTGCATTACTACTGGATTAGCTCAGTGCTCGGATAAAGATCTTAAAACATACAAGTTTTAAAAGTTTCTGACGGGAACGCTGCTAAAATTTTTGTGGCCAAAAACAGAGTACGGAAATTAAAGTCAAGTTTTCTAAGCAAAATTTTTCATATACAATTGATGATGAAACGTATGTTCTGGCTGATTCTTTCCGACTTTTTATGAAAAATTTTATGTTGCTGATATTCGAGGAATATCGTAGAAAATTTTTTTATCCAAATGCATTCAAAATTTTTAAATGTCAGAAAAAGTTTTTGGTATGGCAAGCAATATGCAGTTGCGACAAAAGAAGCCAATACTTTGTTACAGCGTACTCTATAAATACCGAATTTGAGATCAATGAATGTTTATAAAAAAACTGCTTCCGTTCATAAGACCTCATAATGTGAACACTATGGTAAATAAGTGGTACAAGAACAATACTGTAGTATTTAAACCAAGAGCCAAGAGCAAATCCTTCAATGTGCATGAAGCTAAGACCAGTGTAAAAGGAATCATAGAAGAGCCTACAAAATATATAAAAAAATAAAAGGTTCTTCGATGATTCCTTCTAGGAGTTACAAACAGAATGATAAAGATAGTTCACCTCATGTGGTGGAGAGAATACAGGAATACCAAATCTTTGTTGACATTAATAGGAGTACCAACTTAATATTCTCTGACTAACAAGTGATAATGATGTAGGGTATAACAATTAAAAAATCTCATATCTATAAATTATTAAATATAGATATACGAATAAATATAAGTAATTTTTTATTATTCATAACATCAAACTAACGCATACACCTTTATTTTGTAAATATATGTACATGTAGAATTATAATGTTTAAGTAATAATTTTTTATTATTACATGTACATATTTTCATGTTTCATATAAAAGATTATGAAAATGGTCGAGGGTAGAATAAAAAATTACGAAGATTGTATAAAATCAATTTTAAATTTACTATGGAGATTAAAAACTTAAAACTAAAATTTGTCAACTAAATATTTAAACACTTGTTTTTTAACCAAAATTTCACTTACTTTCCTCTTTAAAATCCAAAATTAAATTAAACCAAAATGTACAATTAATACTTCCCACAACACTAATACTCTGTATACATACTTTTTACCAAAGAAAATAATTGAATATGTATGTGAAAGAAAAAAACTACAAACACAAATATATACATTTTATTCCTCATAAATACATATGCAAAGATGAAGGAAGGAAGAAAAAACATAAAATATACACAAAAATTATATAAATATTATAAAAAGCCACTTAGACATTGCTCACTAAGTCCTTGTATATATTTTATGAATATTTCATGAAATTCCATTTTTACTTACGATACGCTTGAGTGCCAACAACAACTATACTTATAATCATCAACATAAAACAACAACAACATCAACAAAATGTGAAGAAAAACAAGTTATAATGCTTTATTCGGCTAAGCCGAATCTTCAATACCTTCCAACATAAATGCTTATAATATTTCATACATCACACATACACTCACAAGCGTATACATACTGTATACTAAATATAAAACAGGGACACTTAATGAGTGAAAAAATTAATTATATTTTTGTCTTTAACTTTTATTGAACCGATTTTCATAATAATTATGATAATGAAGCACATATTACTTTATGTTATGCCGAAATCTTATTCTTATTTGTCGATTTCTAATTGACAATTTTACAAAAATTCTTCGCTGAAACTTAGAGGTTGACTAAGATATTGGTCAACATCTTTTGATATGCTTAATCGATTTTTCAAATTTATAGGAATAGGAAGCTTTTTATGACTAAGGCTAAATTTCATTGACCTCTGTCAATTACAATGGATGTGAGCCTACAACAACAGACAGCCGAACAGACAGACGGTCATGGCTAAGTCGAATACAATTTTGATTTGATGCTAGATTATATAAACATTATGGGGTCTGAGATGATTCTTCCTTAACGTTACACTGACAAAGTTAATATAGCGTATTTACCATTCGTTTTGGTGGAGTGTATAATAATTATTACACCATATAAAAATCACAGGCATCATATAAGGTGGTAAATGCAAAACAAACACACATATACATCGAAAAAAGTACAAAAATTAAAGTTGTGTTTAAAGTAAAATATACCCTCCCTTTTTGAATTAATTTTAAAACGTTGACTATGGAATGCGTATATTTGTATATATGTATTTCTAAAGAATTTTAAATTACATAAAAATTGCTTAAATATTTTGACAAAATTTAAAATTTGTGTTATTAAGATATTTTGATTGATTATAAAGTTTTAAATAAATATGTATTTTTAAGGATTCAAGTAATTGCAAAAGACAGTCCATATAACAAAAAAATCTCATTTCATCTGTATTAATAAATTAGATACTTTCTGATGACCAATGAAATAACTCAGTGATATATTTTTAGGTAGGTAGGTTGAGGAGAGGGGACCCTATAGTTCCCATGCTAGTTGACATTCACTTAGTCCATTATATCGGCCTATTGTATGCTCACTGTCCGAGAAAAGATACGGATCCAACCATTAGTGACTAAATGAATTCTGCAGTATGTACGGAATTTTATCCAATCAACGCTTTTAAGGTAAAACTTGCTTGGTATAATATTCCTCTTTTAAATTTTGGGTTGCAAAGGCTGGCCAGTGACTTGGTTAATGTTTTTATCATCTGAGTGTCTTCCCCACTGAGACATCGCACAATTTCCTCGATGACATCATCTTCTATAAAGATTTGCGTAGAGTGAAATGTTCAGTAAGGGCAGTTCAGTATGTTATTGCATTGTTGTCATGTGACTGAGAAGGAGTTTTAGCAAAGTGAGGTGTGTTATATAAGATTCATAATCGAACATTTCAACCGTGTGTTTAGGGTCACTGTCATGATGGAAGAATTCGTCGGCTTCAATACCTTTTTTTAATAAGTAATAGTTCATCAACCCCAACCGCTGAAATGCAACTACATATCATGACTACCATGATTTGCAGTCGACAAAAAGTTTTTTTCCTGTAAAGCTTTCCTGTTCCTTCTTCATGTCAAGGCTCGGCCGTTTGATTTAAAAAAATGCATTCAATTTTTATTATTTTTACTGCTTCCTTCCGATATTCTTTTTTCTGATACTCACATATAGGGTCGTGTTTAAAACATTTTATAACTCTTGCAATGGTTGACGGTCAGCCAATATTTTCCAGATCATTTTTTTTCTTGTACGAAATGTTTATTTTTCATGCCTCATTTATGGTAAAAGTTGCATTAGCGAATTTTTAAATTTAGCACTGTTATTTAATTTTAAAAATATCAATATTAAAGTTGTCATATTACATGAATTTAAGCATAAGTCTGGTGACAGTGACTTTTGTCCAGTTGAAATATCAATTTCAAATAATTAAAAGTTACTTTTGTTAATAAGGTTAGTGAAAGAAAAGTAGTTTTATCTAAAATAAAATGTAAAACATTTAATAAATCATGCAGTATTAAATTAGTTATATATAATTGTATTGTGGGCAAAGAGGCTCTCTAAACTTACATAAATATAGATGACGGTGACTTTTGTCCATCTGTATTTATACTCCTTACTACCACTTTCTTATACATTTCTTATAAAATCACAGAATAGCCTACTACATCATAAAATATATTATAGATCGACTATTTATGACAAAAAGTCATTTATTTTCTATTCTTAGCCTCGTTAAACATACAGTTTTATTTTACCGAACATCCACTTTCAAACACTATTAATCTTTCTCAATTTAATGGTTCAGTGATATCATCAATAGTTCTACATGATTATCTCTACCACATATACAATAGTGGTAGTGACCAATCTACAACACATCAAAACCAAAATTTCAAAAAATACAAAAAAAAAAAAAAAAAACAACAAAAATCTACCAATGATACCCCTAATAAATTCAGAGGACAGAAAAATATTGCTCATAAAATTGTATTGAAATAACTAAAAACTATCAAGTATTGTTGTTGTCGTTGTCATTGTCGTGTAATAAAGTAATGTCAAAAATGACAAAACCACAAAATGACACTCATTGACGCCACTCCTGTATCAGCTGAGAGTAGTAAGAACCACTAATATTGCTGCTGGTACAGCTACACAAGCTTGAAATACACGTTTGTTATGCATGATAAAAATTTTGACTGATACTGCAATATTTAACCACATCATATAACATTCAATATGCGACTACACCCTTCATAATCAGGAGGAGAAGAAGAGAAAGAAGTTTTATCTTAAAAACTGTCCATCATTTTATGACGATTTTTGGATAATAATGATGTTGGCCAATGGAAGTTTTCCTAATTTTTTCGAAAATTTGGTATCTCTTCACTTGTTTATTTGTTTGTGTGTGTGTGAGTGATTGTGTGATTGTTTTTGTGTCACAGTGATTTATTGAAAATATTTGCAAATGACAATTGGATGTGTGTTGCGGTTAAAGCACAAGGGACCATAATAACCTAATCTAATATATATATATATATATTGAATAGATTTTTAGAAAGTATTGCAAGGATTTTTTCTCATTTGTGTATATCATTTCATACGAATTGTTTTATAGTTTAATGTTTTATGTTTTAATCGATTAGATACATGAATTTGGCACAGAATAAAGTTGTTTTTGGAGAGATTATGTAAGGGGAGGTATGTAGGGAAATTAGAATTATCTGTAGAAAAGTATGGAAAATAGCATGAATAAATTTGCGAAACATTATTGACTGATTCTTCTTCCTTATTTTTGTTTACACTTTAACGTCGGCTTAGAGTACTGGTCTGGTGAAGAACAAAAGGGCAACAATTATGTTTGAATCTTGAATTAAGTGGTTTCAACACCCTAATAAAATTCATCCAAGAACTCCGTTATGACCAAGAAAGAAAAACAACATCAGAGAAAGTTCAGGAAGTTCCTGCAATAAAAGGTAAGAATCTCAACGATTTAGAAGATACGGCACAACTACACCACAAACAAGGAGGAAGTTATTTCTAGGCAATCAGATATGGCTGGAAGAAAAGATTTAACATCGAGCTATTTTTCTATCTTAATGGCATCTTATTTTTCATTATCATTTTTCCAAGTAAAGGAACCTAATTTCTTACAAAATAGTTATATATAAAAATGGATTTGGTAAAAACAATATGATGCAAAATATGATATAGTCGGTCTTGACTTACCACAACTTTTAGTTTTTATAATATTTTTCAATTTCAAAATTCGTAATTCATATAAAATTTTGTTGTCCTGACTACTTGATCCATAATTTTGAATTATCCTTTAACTTTGTTTCAAAATGACAGAAATTATTTAATGTATATTTTCTTGCTTAATTTCCAAATCGGATTGTCACTCATTTTACCACATTTTAGATTTATAATACATATGCAAACAGTAATCTCAAGTTCTATCGTAAAACCAATATATTTAACTTCTGACTTGCATTATGAAACTTCTTCTCAAAACACATGAGTACAGTTATATTAAAGGAGGAATAATCAAAATTACTTAACTTAACTACTTAATAAGTAAACAAAATTTTAAATTAATATTTTAAAATTTTTTCAACTATAACTTTTTGAAAATTAGTTAAGTTTAGCGTACAAAATCTTATTAACATTAAGTCCCACTCATATACACATACATCCACATATACAAAGTATTTAAATGTTTTAGAAGATGATGATGAAGAAGAAGAAAAATCTTTGTACTTGAATAAAGTGTGTTGAGTCCCAAACATACATTGAAGTTTCTATAACAACTTTTCACACTCTACACCTTGGGAATATTTTCTTTTCTTTTTTATACCCTACACCACCGAAGGTGGTTGGGGTATTTTGCTTTTGTGCTGATGTTTGTAATATACACGAAAGTATACTATAAGTATTCCCTTCGATTCAGAAATATTTTCTGTGTCGATATACGTCCGTCGGTCTATTCGACTGACGGTCCACGAAAATATTATGAACAGTTAACAGGTCGCAATTTTTGATATATCGCGATGAAATTTTGTACATATTATTATATTGGCCTAAGGACAAAGATTTGGAAGAAGTCCTCTAATATTTTAAAATGATGTGGCAAAATTTACGGGGATCGGTTCATTATTTCTTATAGGTCCCATACAAACCCTTTTCCAAATATAATTTTAAGGGCAAAAATCTCACATATACGTTCGTATTGTAATAATAATTGCTCAAATTAAGATAAATATAAGCAAAAGTCGATATGCAAAATTATACGAAGTCAGTTATTAATTTATAACCCCAAAAAAATTAATTTAAAATCGCATAAATTTAACATTAATCTTAGCGTCACAAAAATATACCACACACTTGAGAATAAATCAGAAAATTAAATTATACATGATTCGTTCATTAATTTTTTGTAACCATCACTTTAAACCGACGATGTTGTTTATAGTATTATGAAGTCGGGCTTGATCGACTATACATTCTTACTTGTTTTATTTTGTTTTCCAAAGAAATCAAAAATTATAAATAAGTAAGAGAAAAGTTATATATATTTTGTTTATTTAGTTGCTGGTACTGTATTAGTTGTTTATATTGTTGGATTAAGTAAACATGCATCCGTATATTAGAACCTTGTAGCATCATGGGAGTTTTGGGTTTATCTTTTTTTTAAAAATTTTATATTTTTTATGTTTTTATATAGCAAAAGAGCTAAGATGTATGATGTCAAATAAAAACTTTTTAATTAAACATTTTTCTTATATAAATCTTTAAAGATTTTATTATCTACAGCGTCATCAGTATCATCTAATTTTGAGATTTTCTCTTACTCTTAAGCTCCTTGGAGAATGGTGCTCAGAGAAGAAATACAAATAAACTAGAATATTATTTTTTTAAGCCGAATCTTAACCACACTTCAACCTGAAAGATTTTATATGAAATAAGTGTTAGATATAAATATTGATATTAATGAAAAAGTAATTAAAATACAAAAAAGTAATGGATTTTTGATCTGATATTTTTTTAATTTGTGCAAAATTAAGTTCAAATATTTTTGAGTTTCGGCAGGAGATTTAGGAGCTGCCATTAATTGATACAAAATTTCATAGAGATATTTCCACGTTAACCTTTTTTAAATATTCACAAAGTAAAATGAAAGAAAGTCGGGCATCTCTAAATCGATTCAAATAAGACATGTTCTTGTTTAAGATTAATCTCTACGTCAATGACCTGAAGTCTTCAATAGCTGACTACAGTCCCCGGATACCATGGAAAAGGCAAATTAACAATTTCAAAGGACGATTTTGAACACGATACTTCAGAATAAAAAAACACCACAAATGAAAGAAACAGAAAATGTCATAAAAAATGCTACATTATTATTATTAGTTCTATTTTCAAGACAATAATCCTTTAATCCTGTTATTTAATTATATTTATCTAATTACTTAGATTTTATTTAGGTTTTAAGTTAATTAAGCTCCTAAATGTCACACCATTTCAACGAAAACTTTCAAATATGCATACTTGTTTTAAAAGCTCCTAAAGTCTTACTGACTTAAGTTTCATTTTAGTGTGAGAGAACTTTCAATGTTCAAATACCTGGATTTGAGAGTACCACTATTGGGACCCCATTCCAAGAACTTAGTTTTCCTTTTTAATTACAATTATGTGTTCATAGAGTTTTACATTTTTTTCTCCTTTACATACCGAATGACAAACTTTATATACCCTTACAACAGCAGTTTTCAAGTGTTTGAAACAATTTACATTAGTATCTGTGTATAGCATAATAAAGGTAAAAGCAAACAACCTTGGTTTGTTATAAATATAAAAGTCAATTTTAAATAAATTATAGATTAATTTAATAGCAAACAACAACAGCAACAAATATAGTAAAAACACTAGCTAATGACAGTTATATGTCGTTACTGCAAGAAAACATCTGTAGATACATAATATTTTTTTATTTCTTTGTATGTGGTTATGTGCATTAGCACTTAGTTGATGATAAGTTTTTACCTCGTAGTTGAGAAATGTCAAAGAAAGTTCTAATTTGAATTTTATTAAATGTCATTAAGGCTAAACACTTAATTTATCAAGATTATTAAGAAAAAGTCAAGGGAGAGAATCACAGTTAAGAGAAAATCTCAGTAATTAAGTTTGTAATAAATTTTAATGGTTGCAAAATGTTAATAAATTTAGTAAAAATTTGCAAATTTATTAAAAGATTATTTTAAAGAAGTTAATTAAATTTAAAATATTAATTGAACGCATGAGTAATAATTGATCAAAATTTTCAAATGGTATTAATTATACGCCTTCAGGAGAATTTAATACTTTTATTATAACTTAAAAATTTACATTACATTTCATATGATAAAAGTTATTTAAATTAAAAATTTAAAAAATGTGCAATTTTTATACTGTTCAGATTTTGTTTGGAAAATAATTTTTCATACGTATGAGTAATATTTGTACAAAATGTTTTTTTTTAATTGTAATTTTCGTCTAAAATATCACTTAAGTTTTTCTTCGGAAAATTCTTTTTTTTAATCCCTCAAACACCACAAGTGGTAAAAAGGGTATAATAACTTTGTCATTCTGTGTGTAACGCTAAGAAGAAATCACATCAGACCCAAAAATGTATATATATCATTGCATCGAATCAAAATCTGCGTCGACATGTCTGTTTGTTCTTCTGTATGTCTGTCTGTTAGTCTATTGTTAGCACGCTCACATCCACACTAATTGACAAAGCTCTGTAAAATTTAGCCTTAGTATTTCTTATAGACCTGGAAAGTTATTAATAGATAAAGACCGATATATTAGACAACCTTTAACTCAAAATAAAAATTTTTCGTAAAATTGTCAATTATAAATTGAAAAATTTAAATGAAACATTGTCTTAAAATTAAGCTCTATATACTTCATTACACTTTCAAAAATTATCAAAATCGGGTAAGTATCAAAAGCCATAGTTTTCATGTGTTATATTAAGGAAAAACTTTAAAGAAAATGTATACGTCTGTGAAGGTATATGTGCGTGTTATATTTAAAAAATATAACGAGTTTACTTCATAGACTTTTGTAGTAGAGGGCATTGATCATTCGGCCGAAGTTAACATTTTTACTTGTTTTTATTTTATTTATATTAACGTTTAGTTCTTAAAGTTCTTATATCTCTCTTTATTCAAAATTATTAATTATTTTAAACATTTTCATCTGATGTAAATTTATTTCATCATTTCTTGCGTGACACCAATCAACTCAGACTCCATAATGTATATATATTCTTGTGTCAAATTAAAATCAGAGCCGATTTAGCTTAGTCTGCGCCATTAATTGACCCAGCTCCCATATAAAGCCCTTTCCGGAATATGGTTTATAGTTCATATTACTCTTATATATGAAATAATTCTATTGAAATTTGATACAACTAATCGGTTCATATTGGATCTAATATAACTCCCCTACGGAAAACTGGTTTAAGCTTATAAAACACTTAAAAAACTTTAAACTTGGAGCAATTCTATTGAAATTCGATATAATTATTGGTGGAGGGTATTTAAAATTAAGCACAGCCGAATATTACATTCTTACCTACTTTTTTTAATTTCTCAATCTATTATTTTCACAAAATTGCTTTATTAAATTATATTTTATTTATTCATAAATTCTAAAATATCCAAATATTATTTCTAAATACCTTTTGAATTCTAACAATAATTTAATTAATTATTTGACTCTCATAGTTTGCTACTATTTTAAGCAAATATCACAAGAAATGTCCTTAAGGTATTTTATAAATATAGTTTTCAATTTTTATTTCTATCAAATCTAAACAATATGAGAGGCTGTAGATGCTTATGTGTAGATGTATGTGTAACGAATTTCAATTTATTGTAATAATAAATAAAATGTTTTTAAGGAATATTGTAGTTATGATCCTTAAAATTTATAAAATCTTAATTTAATAAAAAATACTCAAATAAACTACTTGTATGTTTTGCTTTCCATAAGATAAATAATTTTTTAAATTTATTAGGGTGATTCAAAGTAATGAAAAACAAAATCAAGGGGAACTTTGGATACAAAATGAAGTGATATATCATATGCTATGAAATCACCTCAAAATATTGTTATAAAACATCACTATTGGAATTTAAAAAATATGTAGTCCAGTCCAGTCCACCCAAAATAGATATAATTTAATATATATCCTAAGTCCCGATATATTGAAATCAATACTTAGGATATTAGTCACAAAAAAGAGAAATATATTATTATCAATCATCATATTATTGTCAACTATTTATATCAACTGTCTAGACAAAATCGCTAATTTTAAGAAAAACGTACTTTTAACTATGGCGTATCTGAAGTCTTAATGAAGTATGATTTTTCAAAATAATTTCCGATTACATTCATGTAAAATTAAGTGACTGGAAACAAAGTTTGGTGAAGATATCTGTTGGATAAGTATTCGCCAAATAAAACAATTAAGGGGTGGGACCGAAAAAATCTTAACATACATATATATGATAATAAAAATGAAACATGCAATTTTATTTTTTATTTGATTTAAATTATTACTACACTTTACAAAATATATATTTTTTTAGTTTTAATCACTACTGATGAGTGTTTTAACCCTTTTCTCTGCTTAAAATCTACCACATTTTTTGACACCACATTTTTAACACTTCTTCACTTTCCTTAACTCCGGGCAGTTTAGAGGAGTTTCTTTATTATGTACAAATACCACATTTTTGTTTTTGTACAACTCATGTGCTTGTCTACCATAGTCGAGAAAAATTTAGTACACGTTATGAAGTCTAACGAATTATTATAGTATATTTTGTAAACATTCCTTGGTGCAAATTTCGGTATTTATGTCATATATTATTGTCATACCAAGAACTTTTTCGGTAATTTTGACTACTTTTGGGTTCAAAACTTTTAATCAATATTCATGAGCATGACGAAGAAGATGCGATTAACTGAATCTTATCATAGTTCTTATTAAGAAATTTTTGAACCTTCTATGCTTTTTAAATCTTTCTCTGGTCACTTATTTTAATCACTTATTTTAATCATTTGTTTTACATAAAATATAATAACTGACATATTTTACATAGATAAAATCAAATAATACTTGTTAAGAATTAATCGATATTACTCCTTATAAGATAGAGATTTGATATCTAATGATCGCTTTTTGTTCTTAGCACTGTTAGTACTTTTTTTTCTTTCGGAAGAATTTCTTAAAACTGTATAATATTACGTATATTTTCGAGGAAAACATTGAAATAACCTCGAAGCCATATTGAAATCTTTAAGTGAGGACGTTGTATTTGTTTTTCAAATTACCTAATGCTTACTCTGTCAAATCCCCAGCATTTTATTATAAAAGCTCATTTGGTAATTTTGGTCAGGTTTTCAGGTAACTCACTGCACCCTTTACCGTTTAAAGAAACGTAAGTTATCCGATCTTCCCCCAAATCATACCTTTTAGGCGCTAAATTATTTTATAATCTAGAAAAATATGTGTTTATACTTTGGAGTCTATAAATTATTCTAATATAAGTACAGCTGCCCAACTAAAAATTCAAATATCATACACAGAAAAAAATTATCATTGAAAACATAGTTGATTTCACATTGACAAATTTTTTTTATTCATTCTAAATTAAACATTTTTAAGTTTAGGGCGAATTAGTATTTTACATATTAAAATCACTTAATATTGATTCATAAAATTATAAAAAATAATTTTTAACAATTATTTTTTACTAGTAAAATTTCAAAGTAGAAAATTTTATAACGGCATATTTGTTAATTTAAAAATGAGAGATGAAAAATGTTAATTAACAATTGTTTCACAATAATCATTCTCTAAATCAACTGTGTTCAACGTAGATTATTAAAGTTTTTTTTTTTTTCTGAATGTTATTTTTTTATTTTATTTATCAAAATTCTAATTGTAAAAAAATATTTAAAATCTATTTGTAAAATCTAAAATTTGCCCTAATATTTTCAAATTACAAATAACTCACATATGAGTTGGTACATTTATAACTTTATACACTAGATAAATAATAACTTATTTCTTTTTTACCCTTTTTTGGTTATTATTTCTTCTATTGACGATGAGTATAAATGAGTATAAATATGTAAAAGAAAATTTCATTTCATTCTCAATTAAATTCAATTACATATGAAAATATTTGTTTGATATTTTTATTTTCTTCACTTACTTAACAAAAGCAACAATAACAATTATATATAAATTTGCTTATAACCGGTATGATTCGCTGAATGCAGAGATAAAGTTAAATTATTTTTTTTCACAAGAAATTCGATAATCTGTGTATCGATGTGATCTATGTATATTAATCAGTGTGTATAGATCACATTAAGTACATATCAGGCAAACAACTTGATCATTGACATTTTGTAGATTGTAATAATTGTGAATCTTTACATACATATATGTTAATAAATACGAAACCCTTAAACTTATTTTCTTATTTGATTGAAATAATTATTAAAATTTGCAAAAAAATGTATAGTTTTAATTACTTGTGATGAAATTGTAAAACTTTTTCGAAAACTCTACATTAACGTTTTAATAGTGGTTTCTGTCACTTTGTTATCCGTTTCAAATCCACCACACATGCATACACCCTTCTTGTGCTTTATAATTCTCTTCTAATGTGAGTCCAATATCTCTTCTCTGGCCTTAGCTCCGGGCAGTTTGCCTCTTGTTATAAATACCACACTATTGTTATTATACCATCAATTACTTGTTTGTGATAGTGACAGGATGCCAATTCAGGATAAAAATAAGCGGACACATTATAAAGTCTTATGAATAGAAGCAGCCTTCTTGTAAACATTACTTAACGAAAATTTCGGAATTTATAGAGAACTTCGTATCAAATGATTGGTTTCTTTTGCTTTTCTTTTTTTCATTAAGTTTTTTTATTCAAAATTTCCTTGAGCATCAGCAACATAAAAGGAAGTTGCGTTAAAGCTAATGCAGGATTAAAAATATACAATGCTCAAAAGGTACCTGACAGAAAAGCTGCTAAAAAATTTATAGGCTAAAAACCGAGCGCTGAAATTTAAGTCAAGTTTTCTCAAAAATATTCTTGCTCCATAACGGAAAAGTTTTATGTTTCCTTTTTTACCAAATAGTCCGAGCACTTAGCTAACCGGACTGAATTCCTGCCAGATTTGTTAAGAGCACTTTTGAAAATACTTTCTACTTCTTGGCTTTTGAAACATCTTGTGGACCATTCTTCTTACCTGAACCAGGTTTTCTGTCAACGGACAAGTTTTCCTGGTACTGTTTAATAATTAATGTTGGTAACAGCTCGAGGAAAGTCCTTTGAATACTTGTTCAGCTTTGGATGTTGGGTTTTGTTGAAAGTATTTCATCTCTTTAGTACGATTTTCTTTCTGGTCACTGATTTTAATCAGATTAGCAGTTTTATGACATTAAACTGACATATTTTACAAAATTAATGTTGATGAGAATAAAAGTCCAATAATACTTGACTTCAAAGTTTTAATAAGAAATGTGTATTAAAAAATTTTCGATCTCAATTTGTACTAACAAACAACACAGAATTATTTTGTCTATAAATTTCCATTCGTTATTATTTTTTGTATGTTTTACAACAAAAATAATTTTTTTTTAAATGTAACTAAAATATGTACTTTATTCAATCCAAATATAACAAAATTTTTTCCATTTGTTGAAGCTTTTAAGACAAAAATGTTCTTATTATTTTTATACTCTCGTTTGGTTTAGTTTTAATAGAAGAATTATGTGTGTTGAATTTTTTAAATGTATTTGTGTGTATGTAAAAATTTTACATACAATAACTCGCACAAGTAAAAAAGTCATATAAGCACAATTAAATTTTTTATTTCATGTTTATTTAGTTTAGTTTTTGCTGTTGTTATTTTAGTTACAGTTTAAATTGTTTTGTGGTTTAGTTTTAAGAATTTCCTAGTCTTTTTATATTTTTTTAGTAAACCACATCCTTTTAGGTATTATTTAGGAAAATAATGTAAAAACAAGAATTATTTATATACAATCTCAATTAAATATTGTTTGTCTTTATTTTTGTTGTAAATTAAATATTCTTATCAGGTATCGAAAGCATACATTTTTAGGTTTGTCATTGGAATAACATTTTTAAGAATTTGGGTTAAATTAGTCCCAATGGATGAAGGTAAACAAGTATATTTAATATAAGTAATTTTTATGTAGTTTATTTTTATGCAAAAGAAGTTATAAGTTATGGAATAGAAAAAATATTTTTATAGTTTTTCATGTATCTCAATGTTTTTGATTTGCATTAACTTTAAAAAGTTTTTGCTTTAGTTATAACATATCAAATAAAGATATTTTAGATACCGAATTTGAATATTTTTCGAATACAGAACACTACCGAGTAAAGAAGACACACTGTAAAAATTCTTAAGATACTCGTTACTTAATTCATAGCATTCTTCATGGTTCTATTGAAGAAAATATTGTCAATATTACTTTTGGAACTTATAAGATAACTGAACAATAGTCGATTGAATAGTTTATGTATCTACATGTTATAGACAAATAACCAAATTGACAAATAATTATTGTTTTCCTTTATCAATAATCAATCTATTTCCATTGATTTCATTACATTATGTGTATACGCTTCCTTTAATCTTCTGAGAGTTTAAATTTTTTTTGCAATTCCACTTCTATTGGCTCACAAATGACAGTAGTTCCAAATGTGTATTACAATCAAAATATACTGTGTTAATATACACTGTGGAATTTGGTGAAGATTTCCTATAGCCTCAACGTCACTTTTAGAAATCAACTTTAATAGCTGAAATTTCTCATAAATATAAAACTTATAATCAAATTCTATGAAACTGGTTCCAAAAATGTTCATGCCTACGTCCACAGTGGTCCCGAAAGACTTTTTTTAATAATTCTTGTAACTTTCCATGAATCTTCATATGGACTTTCTTAAGATATATTGATTTAAAAAAGATCATATTTCCGGTGGATCCTGGGTTCGGGAAGTGGATTTTCAGGATTTTATTTCTGATTTGATTGAGAACTCTACAATAAATATTAAGGTTAAAGTAAATTTTACCATTTTTGAACAGTTTTTTTATCCACTTTTCAACCCCTAAACTTTTTCCAACATTTCCTTGAGCAACCGCAACATAAAGCTATTGACCAGAAAGTTGTGAAGAATCTGAAGTAAGATTTTTTTATTTTTATTTCCATGCTCTGTTTTTGGCCTCTAAATTTTAAGTTGCGTTCCTGTCAGAAAGTTTTTGTGCCTTGTATATTTTCAAACCTGCAGCAGCTTTAACTTTTCAAACCAAATAGTAATAATCATTGAGATAATCGGCCTCCACCTTGCGCCCTAAGAATCCACTAGAAATATGTTTTAAATCGATTGGAAGAAACATTCAGAACTTTCACGTGAATTTTTTTAAATTTACAAAGTAACAGAATTATTTCCAAAAGAAATCGTCTTGGAACCATTATGCGTCATGGTGTAGGGTATTCTAAAGATGTTTTTAAGTATTTTTCTAAATCGTTATTCAACTAGATTTTAGTGAACATAAATATTTATAGTTTCTAAAAGTAATTAAAAAAGATAATGATTGTTAAACCGGATTCAAAAATTATCAAGGAATAACGTAAAGCATATATCAAATCCTTAACTATATACTATTTGGTTTCTCTTGACTAAAAATGGTATTTTCCAATTTTTTTTATTTTGGAGCATGATATAGACGTTTAGTACTTGCGAAAAAAGTACCAGCTGTTAGATCATTGTGAGGGGTAACTGTAAATGATCTGTATGGATGTATTTTAATTATAAATAAATTTTAATTATCAATAAATTTATTTACCTTATAAATTACCTTTATTTTTTTTTTTTTTTTTTTTTTTTTTGTAAAATCATAAAAATTATTGGGAAATATTTTTTTTCAAAATCAGAATTTTCTCTAATGCACATTAACATATACAAAAATATTTCATACAAATCTTTAATTAAGAATAAAATAAATGTTTATTCATTCAATAATTTTATTTTCAATCAATTATTTTTTTCTCTCAATCGATTACTAACCAAACTTACCTTTGATATGAAATTTTGATATCTCTTGAGGCTTCTAAATAACTTTAACGTTAAGCATCTACGAGTATCAAATCAAATATAAAGGAAAAATTAAAGTAGTAAATACATATAGATATACACATACATATACAAACATTTATTTTTAATTAAAATTGTTCAAGTTAAGTGTTTTCCTGCCATATCAAAGCTCTAAAATAAATTGTGACACCCTGAAGTTAAAGTGTGTGTGTGTATATGCCTGTGTGTGGTGATGTTTATGTTTCATATAAAATATAATGTGTATATGTATATGTTAAAGATAAAATCAAAAATCTATCAATATTTAGTTAAATAACATAAAGAAAGAAAACTTTTGCGCATATTTAACATTTTCAGATATAAGTATCAAGGATATTTATAGATTTTGAAATCAATCAATGACAAGGTAAAAATTTCCAACAGTTGTTGAGGTGAGATGTCATTTATATTAAGAATATACAAACATATACACAGGAATTCATTAAATATATATATAATTTGAAAATTTATGATTAATTAAAATATAACGTGTAT
This sequence comes from Cochliomyia hominivorax, assembly GCA_004302925.2. Taxonomy (NCBI): domain Eukaryota; kingdom Metazoa; phylum Arthropoda; class Insecta; order Diptera; family Calliphoridae; genus Cochliomyia; species Cochliomyia hominivorax. Next base: position 29,441,856 of record PYHX02000158.1, read on the forward strand.
GTGAAGGTTTTAAGTAATTGAATATTTTATAAGATGTAGAATATTGGGAATCATCAATCATTAAAAAGAAAAAGAAATTATAGAAATATAAGATTTAATAATGTTAAATCTTTAATAATTTTTTTTTAAGTTGGTAAAAGAATTTTCCCTTAATTCTTTGTCCTAGTCACAGGGTGTTCTTGGGACTACGTTTCCTTGAGCCATAAAGATTTCACCCAAGCGCCATTCCACGTTTTCTATAACTTATTCTTATCATATTTGGTTCCTCGTAAAATCAGAGGGGAGAATCGTTATAACTTTGTTATTGTGGACAATAAAGATGTTCCGTGTAGGCTTCTTGAGCCTTAAAGATTCCACCCTAGCGTCAACGTAGGAGTTTCATTGACGTAGGGGTTCGAATTGAGGAACACTGGTTTCTTTTTAAAAGCCTGAATTTTATAACAGAATACGGTTTTGGAAAGCCCAAGGTGTATCTAATCGTTTCTTTTTCCAGACCTCATTCACATTAAACAAACATAAATGAGAATCATAAATTTAGCACTTATTAAAATAAATTGATTGTCCAAAGTACCGCATTTTAACACCACCCATGTAGACCAAATGGGGTCCATACTCCTAGATGGTGTACTACTCACCCCACATTATGTTGCATTTCATGCAAATTTATTTATTCAATCAAAAGCTTCACATTTATTTCCAAAAAATGGACTCTATCCCACAGTGAAGAATTGTTGAGAGGTAGATGTTATTTGGGTGATTATGTGAGAATATACTGCATAAGTTTTAATAACTCTGAGACACTTGTTGATGAAGCCAGGTTTTACTTCCCCAAACAAAGTTGATTTTAAACCAGTGTACCAACTCTTGAAGCAGCAAAAAATTTTATTGAAAAAATACTTTGAATGCTCAAATTGAAGAAAGAGCATAAGTCGTTTGCAGTCTCCTTTTAAAACATACGTCGAATATTCTGACTTTTGTTTAGCAGAATATTTGTGACTTTGTCGATATTAACTTAACTAACAGAACCTGATATCCTCAAGTTGTCGCAACTGTTGAAGATAGCTGTTAAAGATGCGCATTCGAGTGATTGGTCTTCAAACATGATGTTATATGTGTTGATTCTCATGTGTTTAGTTTTTAAGTCCAATATTGCGCAACAATCTTTTTAAGACTTCTTTTTTATTTTGTTTGCACTTTTGTGTCATAAATATCATCCATCTAATTAAATCATCTTGAATCGATTCGAAAAGATCATGTAATTACTCTTCATATTATATCCTCCTGCATGTAGTAAGCAGCTGAGGTAAAAGGCAACGTCCTGGATTTACTCCAGCAGATTTTTAAATGGATGACTGACATTCGCATTGCGGGGAGCATAGAGTTCTACTTCTTTTTACTTAATTATTTTGATTCAATTTTATATTTTGTGGTACTCTTTTTCTTCTCAATGCTTTGCATATTGCATTTCTTCTGAAGGTATCTACAAATAGTTAATATTTCGGAGCAGGTAATTTATAGTTATTACTTTTTATGTTATTTTTTAAAATCCATACAAAAATAAAACAATTTAAAAAATTATATTCAATATTAACCGATTTATAATCGAAAATCATTGCATAATCAATAAGTTCCTTTTTTCATAAACATTTTTTATTTTATTTGCACTTTATAAACCTTGTAACTATTTTTTGCGATTGTATGTTTGTAAGAGTAAGTGCTTTATAAACACAAGTAGTGAATTTTTTTCTCATTTATAAAAAATCTTATTTATGCACATATACTTGTACTAAATTTGTATTTGTATTTGTATAAGTAAATTTATTTTTTGTGTAAAAAAAGGAAGTCTATATTGGTTTACATTCTTCATGCTTCCACATATACATACACAAATATACAAATATTTATTCGCATATAAATAAATATTTATCCTTGAAAATTGAATTTGCTGCATATCAGGGTTCATAAAAAAGTATTTATAAATAAATTTATACATTTTCTATTTGATTGCTTAAAATATGAAATATTTTTTGTTATAAATATTGCAATTGCTGTAAGTAATTTTTCAAGGAAGAAAGAAAAAGAATTAATGATTAAAACATTAATTTAAAGATAAATAAAATATTGAAGAATTTATATATTATTTTAATATCTTTATTTATCCAAATTAAAAAAATTGTATTTATAAACATTTTTAAAACTTTAAATTCATACACATCACTCATTTGCTGCAAAGTCATCATAATCCAAAATTTGCAAATTTCGGCTCAATATCAGCAGTGCATAGTATTTTAATAACTGGAAAATTATTATGAATTAACCATTCATATATTAAATAGGATTTCAACAAATAAATATTATGCCAATTATATAGTTTACTGATTGTTTTGCCAAAAATTAATAAAGCGCTATTCCTGTTGTCCATCGGTAATTGCTAAGTTTAGATTAAAGATTTTCTTCGATGATCTATAAATAAGTGTTTGATATCTTCTTCCTAATAAATGCAATATTTTCAAGCTAAAATATGCGTATTCTTTACAACTTGTAGACTACCGAGTGGCATGAATGTTTGTGATAATACTGAAGTGAAGGTTATTCCCTTGCAGAGGGACCATTTTTGGCAATTAACAAGCTGATAAATTAGCTAGAGATGGTTGTTTATCTCATTTTATTTGTATTCAATATTTGGAGCAGTATCCTCACCTGCTTTCTGAAACAGTAATTAACGCTTATTGATCATTAGGAAAATATGGAAGTAAGAGAAAAAGGTTCATAGGGAATTTTCTGTTAGACTTGCTCTGTAATGAATCACAGGATAGGTAATTTACGCACACATTTAATTAGGGAAAGATGAAAGCAATCTATGACTGTTTATTTTCACAAGTGTAAAGTTACAGAGTCTAAACTTTCTTGGAAGGACAAGGTTCCTAAAAGATTTACTGTTAGACTTCCTCTTTTATGTATGATTAATTTTATGACAAAGTTAAGTGATTTACTAATTTTGTTAATGGTAACAAAATACTGAGATGATATTGTCTAAAGATTTTATGGACTTGTCCATCCTTTGGATACATTATATCGTCCTCAGCTTCTAAATTTGAAATATCGGTTAAGTGGAAAAAAGTTGTATATATTAAGAAGCAAATAGGCTCATTTTTCAATTGCTACTAATTTTACGGATATCAGTACATACTGGGCTTTAGTTCCTATATTAGTGTCCCTTAATATCTTCATTAAACTAAAGTTTAAACGGTTTAAGTGCACCAATATGAAATTTACAAATATCAGTCCACTTTTGATCATAGCTTCCGTATAGAGCCTCCATACCGATATAGGGTTTTAAATTTCTCAGAATATAATATTTAGCAGCCCGAAAAAAGATTTGTATTAAATTGATCCCTGTTGGTCTATAACTAACAGAAATTAAGAATACAGCATTAAAATGTCCGAAATAGACTTTATATATTATCGATTTGTATTAATCTAAACCTCCAATATAAGGTGAAAGTGAATAAGCTTTGTATAGCAGAATAATCAAAGAAATATATAGCTTTTTTATTTAAACTTTGAATTAAATTTGACACTAAAACTAAAACTTTAGCTCGATAACAGCACATGTAAAGAATATTAAGAAAATGACAACCATTTTATGGTAGTTTCCATAGATATATTTCTTTGTTATCGGATTTTAAGCTGATAAATGGATGCAAGATCTTCAACTCATGCAAATGTTGTCAAAATCTAAGTGGTATTTGAAATTCAGTATTCTTACTTGTTAGCTATTGTTACCAAACGTTTTCTATCTAGCAGAGCGTATAATTAACATTAACTTATATATTAAGTAAACAATAACGAAAATTTTTATTTTAATATATTTTTCAATTTTAATTACTTTCTATTTAAATCTTCAGTTTTTCATACGTTTCTAATTTGACCTACTCCACTGACATTTTGCTCTTAGAGAAACAAAACGTTTCTGTTCTGTTTTATAATATAAACGTTATTTTAAATTTTCTAAACAATAATAATCATTCATTTCACTCCCTCTCCATCTCTTACGATTCACTACACTTTATACGAAAACGTAGAAGTGTCACAAATATAAAAATATGTCAACGACTAGAGACAGTTAAAAAATAGAAACTAAAAATAATATATAAACTTAAGTAAACAACTACAATAGCAATAGGGACATAAAAGTCACAATGATCCTAGACTCACACATACACATATGAATGTATATAAATATAGGAAAGTGAGAAAAAATTAAAATAATAAAAAGAAAAATATAAAATAAAGACAAACAATTACAATGTGAATATAAAGACAGACATTAAAACAATAGAAAAGTGTAGAAAACAATAAAAATATATATTATATTTTGCTTATAGCAAAATAATTTCAACGTTTCTTTTCATTTTCATTCCCTTTATTTATTTGCAAATACTAAGTAAAGTAGAAATGATGAAAAAACGAATAAAAAACAAAAACAAGCAAAAATGTTATATTCGGCTGTGTCGAATCTTTAATACACTCAACTTATAAAATTGTACAAAAATTAGCATGAGATAAAGGTTTGGCATGAAAAAATTAATTTATCTTACATAAGCTTAAACACCAATTACGGAAAAATACCTCTATCTGAACAACAGTCTTAGTGACCGATTTTGTTAAAAAAATAATGCTAAAGGAAGAATTTTCCTACATGAGAGACAATATTCAAGAAATTGGATACTTACTATTTAATTGTCCGAATATCTATAAAAAGAAGACATAACTTAATATGTCCCGATCATTTTTAAACCAGATTCATATATAAAAGACAATAAAAAATCAAATTTAAAATCCTTCTCTGAGAAGGGACCTAAATTAAAAACATATATTTGTGTTAGCTAGAACAATAACTTTGCCAAATTACAATCGATTATTTTCAAGTTTAAAAGTCTTATATGATTAAAGATTTTTTCTGAAATGGCAGCTGTACCAACATAGGGACATATACTAGCAAAGAAAGCACTTCATATCTAAGACAGTTAGAACTAACCTTGACGATTTTAAATTAATTTGGTTCATATTTTTATAAGAGTTTTATTAGTTCACCCGTTATAATGAATTACGTTGCTCCGCTAAGGCACACTATGTGCCGATATAGGTATAATTATTATTATATTCAAGATAGTTAGAAAAATAATTTTATAACCTCAAATCCGTTTTCCGGAAAGGGATTTGTAATGGGACCTACATCAAATTATGGACCGATATTGGTCAAATTAATAATACAGATTCATGGTCTTTATTTTCTAGCTTATAAGCACAAACCCGTTTTCAGGAAGAGGCGTTCTAAAGAAGCTACAGAAAAATATGGACCGATATTAATAAAATTTATAACAATTAGGAAAGATAGACAATTAATTGTGCAAAATTTCAATAGAATTGGTTCATAGCTAAGAGTTTTAACAAAAAACATATTCCAGGAAAAGGTCTTATATGGAAGCTAGGTCAAATTATGACCCCAGAATAATATAGTTTCTTTATGTTTATTATTGTATCAATCTAAATATATGTGACAAATTTCATTTTTTTTTAAATTGAGACTTACACAGAATTTGGGGTGTATTAAAATTTTGCACATTTCAGCCTATAACTTTTTTTCTTTTTCGGAATTTTGAAGTTGTCACAGATATCGGTATATATCTTTATTTTGCAAAAATCTGATATAACCATTTCAGAATAGGAAATGTCTTAGAGCAGTAACTACCAATGTGACCAAAATTCATTAAATTCAGTAAATAATTGTAGGCGGGAGAATGTTTTCAACAGAGAGACGGGCATAGCTAAATCGACTCAGATTTGAATTTAATTTAATAATATATAATAAGGTGTTATATACGGAATAACAAATTAATATACCCTCATTACCACTTGTGGTGGTGGAGGGTATAAAAGAAAAAAATATTTCGTTACAGTTCGGATTTATGATTTCCATATATGAATATTATATATGTATTTACTGTTATATATTTTTATATATAAAAGTGTAGTTGTCTTAGTTCATGCTTATATACTTGTGTTGATGTTATATGATACACATTTATGTATGTATTTATATATTAAAGAAGTTTATAAGCATATTTTATATATGGATTATTATGCCTGTAGATAAAACAAAAGACACCGATGGCATTCATAAATATTATGATTTAAACGAGGGTCGATCTAAATTTCATTTATTGTATTTAAATTATGAACACATTAGCAAATGACAAAGTTAATATATATTTTCTTATCTCTTGTAGTGGTGAAGTATTTAATTCTAAATTTAGCTATTTTTTATTAATTATCATTAAACACCTTTTCCATCTTTCTAGAATCATATGGTTTCTCCGCCATAACAACTGAACAATAAATTCTTGATACAATGTTTTCAGTTGTTCCCATTCTAGTGAGGAAAAAATCTGATACATATGGCGAGATAGTCAAAATTTCTCTGTTTATAAAATAATTTTAACCGATCTTGCAACATACGACCGAGGATTGACATGACGCAACCTTATAGTTTCATAAACACTCGTATTTGATATTGGTTTTGTGAACGGCTGATCTTATTTAAATAACTCATGATATAATACAAAACACTGTTCTGATTCCAATATAATAAATAAGAATTTGGCGTTACTAATACTCAGCATTGACGTTGATTTCGCTGGTTATCTGACTTTGCATATGACTCCTTCCACTTGTATAATTTGGAGGTTTCCTTTATCTTTCTATATTTTTTGGCTTCAATTAATTTTGGACTGAATTTTGGTTTTAGGTCCTAAGTCAAATATTGAACTAGTTACGTCCGCATTTGAGGTAAAAATGCAGCATTTGAGGTCAAAATAAAAAAAGGTCCCAGTATGAATTGAAAAGGAGAGAAGTTATATGGCGTTATTATTGTACCAAAACATATGATATATATTATATTAATATAAATCTTCATCTAAAATTTTTCGTTAGGTCCTTTATATAAAGCGATACTATAATAAATTCTACTCATCGATCTTATTGAAACTTAAATAGTAATTCCTTCCTTGGCAGGAATGGCAGGTATTTAAAGATGGATTTCGGGTCATTTTGATACAAAGAACCGGTAGTAGTGGTTAATAAGTTAACGTATGAATTTCGTTTGTCGTCTATTACACAATTTGCTGCAGTCTACAAAAATAGTTGTGGCGCATTTGAAATTGTGTTGACCTACCGTTCCAAACACGTGGACTACATATGGGCACGGATGCATGAAACACAACACTTTTTCATCTATCATACCGATTTAACCTCAGGCAGTTTATCGACCTAAAAAAATTTTGGGATGAATTTTTCTGATCTTGCATACAAAATGACAATGTATACCCCCTATCATATAGTTGAAGGGTAAAAATAATATTGTCCCAACGATGTAAATTATCAAAACTAATTTATTTTAATTTATTCAATTATTTAATCCCACCTCGTTATTATTGTTACATATTTTTATAATTTTATTCACAAAAAAGATTGAAGAATTATTTACTTGTCATAGTGTATATACCATACATTTATATGCCTATGTACTTACACATACATGCATGTATACATTTTTGTGTTTTTAAATTTTAAATTTAAATATGTGTGCATTTATACAAAACTTTATAAGATGCCACTTTAGTATGAGTGACTCACTTATTTGTATGTGTTAACACAAGAGGTGCAATAGTTTGTTTCAAGATTGCTTCAGTAGGAAAGGCCTTCTGAGGGAGATTCAAATTACTGCCAATAAAAATATATAGGCTTTATAAAGCTATTTCTTGAAAATATTACTTCTTTCCGTCCAAAAATATGTACTTGTTAATACATTATATTATTGGATATCTAATTAAAAGGAGTAAATAATTTATTATGGAATAAAAAAAGCTTAAAAAAAGTTATTTACTTACCCATGAGTTTCTCATGATGGTATACAAAAAGTTCATCACATTCCTTTTAAACACTAAACAGAAGCGATTTTTAAAGTCATCTTTTTAGGGCTCTTTTAAATTTAACTTTTTAACTTCCATTCCCCACTGTCTCAGAGGATAAATACTTATGTAAGAATAATAACAATAAGCATCAGCCCTATGACTTCTGGGTATTTGCATGAATATTTAAATATGTAAAAAATCATACATAAAAATGCAAAAGATTTATATCAATTTTACTGGAAATAATTTAAACCGGGTTAGATGACAGAAAAATGTAATATAAAATGGAAAGAATAATGAGATTTTGAGTAAATTGGAAAGGTTCAACTATTGTAACCAAATAGATCTAAAATAAGCTGAAATTATAAATGAAGTTTAATACTTCATTTCTTATACCCTCCACCAACAAAAGTGGTAAAGAGGGTACATTAACTTTGTCATTCCGTGTGTTAAGCCAAGAAAGAATAAAATCTAAATCGATTTAGTTCCATCCGTCTGTCTGTGTTCAAAATATTCAAAGATATAAATTGATATCTGAGACAACTTTAAAGTTCATGCGAAGTTCTTTCTAGAATTCTCAATTATGAATCGACCGATTAGAATAACATTTTCCATTAATATTAAATATACTTCATCATATATATAGAAATCGGTTCAGTATAAAAAAGTTATAGCCGAATATATAACTAATTTAATTACTCATTAATTTTTTTGTTATATTTAAAAAAAGCTTTCATATGCTGTACGCGTTTGTCAGTGTATATGTGAGTGTAAGTACACATAGAAAACAACATCAAACAAAGTATATTCACCGTTGTTTTTGCTTTATGTTTTTGATTTGATATTGAATATTTTATTTAGTTAAATTAAACGTTTTAACGTTTGTGGTGCAATAATATTGTACATTTAAGAATCTTTGGATATAAATATGAAAAATTATATAACTAGTAAAATTTTAAGAATTTTCTTAAGTAACCATTTTTTATCTATGAAGCAAAATCATAACTGAAAAAAATAAATTATTTATAATTTAATTGATTTTACATTCATTTTTTTCTGTATGTACGTAAACTATATATGCACGAAATATAGTGTAAAAACTTCATACACATTCGAGGTGAAGCGTATTGAAAATTCGGCTCTGCCGAAAAAAAACCATTCATATTTCTATGTTTTTTTTTAGATTTTTAAAAACATTTTTGACATATTGATATAAAGTGTTTCATATAAGAAATTAATTAAAAATAAATCTGTAACTGTTAAATGCCCAATCAAATAATAATGGCAGAGGCGGAGACCTATAAAAAATTTTTATATGATTCATAGATTTTTTTATTTAAAATTTACAATTTTATTGAGTTATAGAAATTTTTTTAAGTTACATGGTGTTTATATCTTTCTGAAAGAACGTTTTATATCAGGGATGTCCACGTACACTAAAATGCACTGCTTATGTGTGAAGAAGCAAAAATTTAAGCTGCTAAATTTTATACTGAAAACATACTTTATTAATAAATCATATATGTCCAACCAACGAAATATATGATTAGATTTATTATTATCTTATACAAATTTTGATTTCGGTACAAATTCCCGTCAAAATATTGAGAACTGAAGGAAAATATTAAATGAAAAAAATGATAATTTATATAAAAAATTTCGAAAAGTGCATGTTTTTGTTTCAAATGGAACTAAAATACAACTTTATCACTCATACTAATGAAAGAGGAGCTGACATTAAACTGTATATATGTAAATATTTCTGAATATGTGCTGCATATAAAAAGAATATTAAAAATTAAAACAAATTAGTTTTGCGAGAAATAGATTTTCCTGAAGTCAACCTCTTTTTTTTAACATTTCAATTTTCTGCTTAATATTACAAATCGCAAAACAGACCGTGGAAATTGTGTTACACCCACCTCTAAGTATACTTCGTTCGACTCAATAACTTTCTGAATCTATTTGAAGATGTCTATCTGACCAGCTGGCTGTACATGTAAAGGTTGCGAACGCTGTCGCAATTTTGGAGATATTGAAACCGATCATGTTTTTCCATTTCAGGTATCTCTCAAAGAAATCTCCTCTAGGAATTGGGTTTTCAGATCATAAAGATCCAAGAGATATGAAAATAGTGACATAAAGTTTAAGATATTTAGGCATCTAATGTAACATTTAACTACTTCTTTTTTCGTACAATTTCTCATTTCATATACAAAATTAAAGGAATTTAATAAAAATATCAAATCCATATAAAAAGCCATTTCTCCCTAAATTTATAAAATAAAGTAGAAATACATAACCTTCTTTCTATACCTGTTTTAAAAATTTACCGTGTTTCAGGCAGCTCACATACGTACATATGTATTTTATAACGTATGATGTTAGTGAAATATTTGTTTTAGTATTTATACCTCTACAAATAAACACAAGCACACATAGGCTTATTTAGAGTAGTTTTTTTCCAGTATTTCTCTGAAAAATGCCTTTAGCTGTATGGAATTTGTATTTATTTTTTCTTTTAAATTTCCATAAGATTTTTTTATTTTATGAGAAATTCAGAGATAAATAATATGTATAAAAATGTATACAAATGTATGTGTGAGATTAAAAGTGTACTCTATGAAAAAATCAGAATTAAATTCCAAAAAATCAGACAGGCCCTGATGATTTATACTGTGAAAATTATCGAGAATAAAAAACATTGTTCGTTGCAGATTAAACTCATTAAGACTTTCTTCAAAATATTTCCATGAAACTGAAGGAACTGCGAATGAAAATTATAGTCAAAAGTATCACTCAGTATATGTATATTCGGTACTAACATATGTATCAAGCAGAAACTCGTTGACAACTTAGTGACATTTATTTTATAATATCAAGTTCAAGCTCCAACAAAAAATGTGAAAAGATTTGAACAAATTGTTCACTTGGTGATTCTACTTAAAGGCCCTTTTAATTTTTAGTAAAACTGTAGTTCCATTTGGGGAACTTTGTTATGCAGCTATTGTTTTTGCAAAATTTTTTAAGTAAAAATCTCGAATAAATAACTTTTCTTTATTTGTTAAATAAACTTCAATAAAATATTGAATATTTTTGAAAATATTGATATCTGGAGAAAGTTATAATTTTTAGTGAAAATTAAACTTTTTAGTGAAAATTTATTTTTTTAAATTTAAAAACAGAATTTTAGTGAAAAAATTATTTTCATTAAAAAAAAATATTTTTAGTGATAAATTCACTTTTTGCTAAAATTTTATTTTTTTAGTAAAATATGGAATTTTTTAATAAATAATTGAATTTTTAGTTAAAAGTTTAATTTTTGGGGAAAAAATTCTAAATATTAATTTTTTATGAAAAATTTAGTTTTTAGTAAAAAATAAATTTTTGTGAAAAAACAAATTTTTTTGTTAAAAATTGAATTTTAACGAAAAACTAAATTTTAGTAAATCATTTTTAGTGAAAACTTAACTTATCCTTATTACTAGACCACAAATGATGAAGTGCGTACGTAAACTATATATGCACGAAATATAGCGTAGGTGAGGTGGGTATATTCTCTTTGTCACTCCGGGTGAAATACTAAGAAGGAATCATCTAGGACCCTTTGATGTATATATATTCCTGCATCATCTGTTTTTGTCTTTTTAATTGTGGTACGCTCATATCTACAATAATAGACAGAGCTCAATAAAATTTGCTCTTTTCCTGAGAAGTTTCCCTGTTAACACAAAATCGTTCAGATGGAGGGTATTGAATATTTGGCATAGTCGAATATAGCATTCTTACTTGTCATTTTTCAATTTAGAAAAATGCAACATCAATTTATCTAAATCGACTTAGTATTTTGTGAAGAATATTCAGGATTTAGTACTGCGGAGTATCACATTTATTTTCATTATAACAAAACAAACTAAATATAGTACGAAATATAAAAAAATCGATCTGGCGATATATGGATTCCTGGCCAAAAAAACAACTCCTGTTTTAAAGTTAATAACGAAATAAGTCAATTTCTGGTATCCTGTTTTTAAGTGAAGCGTATGACAGTACAAGTGCTCTGTATCGATCGAAGAAAATATTCATAAAAAGGATTTAGATTACATGGCTGTTGAGGAATGTTTAAATATGTTTTTATAGGTCTGGAAACGAGCATTGTCATGATGAAAAAATATTCAATTCAATTTTTGTTGTTTGTTGTTTTGTATGTTTTAGTTTCTCAATAATTTAACGATCAACTTTCAACACTTACAAAAACAATCTTTCAAATCGTTTTGATTGTAAGTTCTCTTTCTTCTTCTCTATTGAAGTCGTCATTGCAGCAACCATCGCTCAGTTATTCTGAAATGGAACATGTACACCGTAGGCCTCTTTCAGCTATATACAACTTTCTTTTATAAACGATATGGGAAAAGGAATATCTATAACGTACCAGATTTCTAATTTATATAAATTTAAAAACAAATCTTTTTATTGATGCGACTTATTTTAGTCCATTTCTTTAAAAATTTCCAATGGTAAAACTGTATATGATAGTTAAACAATATGTTGCTCAACCTTTCAGTTTTTGCCTAATTTAAGACCGAACTAACCTTAAAATTCTAATTTATCTTTATCAAGATCTTCGTTTTATTTTTCATAAATTAAAAGTTCAAATTAAAAGCAAAATAAATTACAAATATGACTTCTATTCCAGCACTATCATTTTTAGTTCACAATAAATCATTACAAATACAATGATACTCTTTCAAATACATATTTAGAATTTTTTTTTCGTAAAAACCAATAGCCTCTGCATTATTAATCACAAGTAGGAACTCTTAACGTTAATGATTGTATAGAAAAAAAGAAAGAATTTTTATTGCAAGGGCTCAGTTCTTCCTCTTTTTTTTTTTTTTTTTGAAATATTTTCTGTTGTATTTCTCTGATGCCACGTAGAAAACTTTTCCAACATTTTTATGGAAATTATCCTCATAATTAGGTACTTGAAGAATTTTTTTTGCTTTTCTAGTCATTATAATCAACATCGTTTACTCACGGTAATATTTGCCATGGCAAAAAGTATGACAGCAAAATTATTTTTCTCTTTTATTATTTTTTTTCTGTAATTCTTTTGGTTTTTTTCCAACTTTATTGCAGCGGTAATGTTATCCATGAATTTTAAAATGAGGCCAATTGAAGTATTATCATCATTATCGTTACCATCGTAATAATATTTAACAGTAGCAACAGCATCAGTGGCAAGAGCAGCAGCATTATTATCATCATTTGACCAAACCCTTGAGAAATGGTGGTTTATTGCATACAGAATTGTAGAAAGAAACAAGTAAGAGTGCTACATTCGGTTGTGCCGAAACTTCAATACCTTCCAACACTAACATTACAAACAAATTATGATGCATTGATTATACCAAAAAGTTTATTATTCGTTCATCAGCTTAAACGCAGATCTCGGAAGAGGCCTCTATAAAAATTACACTACAATATGGTACAGTTTACAAATTTGACTAAATTTAAAACCATTTTCAGGGAAGGAGCCTTTAATGGGAATAATAGCATATATGGCCCGATATTCGTTAAGTTACTAATTAATTGTGCCGATATTAAATGGTATTATTTTAACTTTAAAAGTATTGTGATTTTAGAATTTTTTCCATGAACAAGATTTAATGAGATCTATAGTAAAATGTGGACCGATATTTGGCAAGAAAATAACACAAATAACAAATGACAGTTAAAAAAATAATTATAATGATTTAAAATTAAATTGTATATGAATCATAAAAGAGATTTCGGGAAGAGGCGTCATATAGGAGCGTTATGTGGGAGTAATGGCAAAAAAAATTTCAATAGAATTGGTCTTTTTAAAAAAAATTCCTTGTGCCAAATTCCAATAGAATTGGTTCATATTTATTTTGGGAAGAGGCTTCAGTGGGAGTTAGCTCTAATAATGACCCCAGCACAATCAGTATATTTATGCTTATTATTGTATTGCGACCCAAATGATACTCAGATTTCGGGGTATATCCAAATTTTGCATATTTCAGTCTATAACTCTATTTTTCTATTAAATCGATTTTAAGAACTTTTTGCACAATTAGGATGTATTAACTGCACGCTACAGGTTAAATTTTAATTTATGTCCAGTACCTTCTCCTAAAAAATTAGAAAAGTTCTTTTTCGGAATTTTGAAGTTGTCTCAATTATAAGTCTAAACATTATGAACCGATATAGCTGGTTTTAAAATAAAAAACAGTTTAGAATAATAACAAATAGTAATGTTATTGAATTCAGATAATTATTCTAGACGGAAGAATGCTTCCAGCAGACAGACAAACAAAGTTTAATCGATTTATATTTTCATATAATGCAAATACTTTATGATGACTGAAATGATCCTTTCACTGGCATTACAAACGAAATGACAAAGTTAGTATACCCTTTTTACCATTTGTGTTGGTGTAGGTTATTAAAAAGTAAAGGATTTTAAATTGCAGGAGGGTCTACAATCTAAATACCAAAAAAGTTAGTTTTGATTAAAAAAAAAAATAATAATAAATCAGAAAATAATAAAAACTTGCAAAATTATTCAAAATAATTATCTTTTTCAATTTGTATCAAAATATTGTTCCTTTCTGTTACTTGAAGTTTATTTTAAGAATATAAAATGTATAGCAGAAATTGCTATTAAATGACCACTACCTCTTTCTATAAACGCATTATGCTCTTTATTATATATTTATGCTATAAAAATTCTTTTCATGTAGAAAATTTATAGTTCACTAAGTCAACTCCCTTGACTATTAAAATTAGTAATATTTTACCTTAAAACCCCTTTTCAATTTATGACAATGGTTACTTATTACTATAGTTTTTATGCTGCTAATGTAAATATTTAGAAAAAATTTTTTCTTGTTTTTTTTAGTTTCTATTCTTTTGTCTTCCCAGATTTTAACCTTAAGCTTAAAATTACTATAATGAAAGTTAATTAGCTAAAAGTAGTAAAAAAAACTGAAATTTTCATTTACTTTGCTTATGATTATAACTATAAAATTTCATATTTTTCAACATTTTTAACCTTTGCACCATGGGTCTACGTAATTCAAAATGTTTCCAATAATTAAAAAATTAATTAAGTAGTTCGTAGAAAAGAAGTGAACTAGAAGACCTTTTTGGAATTTTTTATTTAGAACTTGTAACTATTTTTCTATAAATCATTTTACGACGACTTTTGTACGATGATGAAATGAGTAAATTTTTAAATTATTTACATAACTTTTTATTGAAAAAATAAAAAAGGTTTTACATCGTAATCTCTGATATCTACCTGTAATTTCCCTGCATTTGAGATTATGTGGCTGCTTTTATATAATAACAATCTGCCCCAAATTTCAATTGAATTCGCGGACGAAGTCAATCTATTCCTTGAGAATGTTTCGTAAGAGACAAGGCAGATAGATAGAGATACGCACGTCGACCAAAATCGATTCAGATTTTTATTTTATGCATAGTATACTCATCAACACTTTCGGAGGAGGCTATAAGATATGTAAAAACATCCTTTTTTCTGAAATTGTTGCAGTAAAGTGGCAATCAATATTTTCAAGAAAATATTCTTGTACATTTTTAAAAAACTCTTTTTGAACCGACAGATACTTTATGAAGAGTAAAATATATGGAAAATACATTAATTTTCTACTGACAGATGTTTTGCTTTGAGTGAAGGTGGCAATTCATTTATTTTTGAACCATGTTGTTCACAGACCTTTTAACGAAAACGTGAGTCGAATGACATTTGCTGTCAATATAGCGCGAACAAGGACATTTATTTTAAAGATTTGGATATGATGTATCCGAACCTCTACTTGTCAAATCTGAGAATTCAACATATTTCATGCTTCAAATCTTAAACCATGTAAATCGTATTTAAAAATCTGACCTTTTCTGTTTAAATAGTTTCACCGTCTTTATTAAAAATACTATTTTGGTATTTGCCTTACATATGAAACATAAAGTAAGAATAATTGAAAGCTGATTCCAGTTTTTTTTCTTTGAGAGCTATCGAAAAAAAATAATTAATCGATTTTTGATAGAACTTGTGAGTGAATTTTTGCTTCCAATTTATCCAAAATTATTTAATTTAAAAAGACTATAAAAAATTTAAGGTTAAATAGATTACGATTTTTTTGGAATTGAATATGAAAGCAAATCTTTTATCCAAACTTTTGTAAAATTTACACTGCTTTTGGGCTCTAAACTTTCTTTAATATTCCCTTGAGTATCACCATTATTATATTTTTGACAAGGGAGTTGCAAAAAAATTTGAGAGATCATACGTTTTGTTTATCTATTTAGAGTCAAGAGTACTTTTTAGAAAACTTCTGTTTGGCTTCTAAATTTTTGCAGTGTTCCTGTCAGGAACTTTTTGAGCCCCGCATGTTTAAACGTGTATTAGTTTTAACTCTTCTTACCAAATAGCTTGAGCACTGATCTAACCGCGCTGCTTTCCTACTGGATGTGTTGGAAGCTTTTTTAAAGATGTAAACTATTTTTGTTAGAATACATATATCCTATTTCTAGCCGAACCGGATTTTCTATCAACGGACAAGTTGGAAAACTTCACCAAAAAATAAAAAAGTGTTTTTTCGATCTCCCCCTTGTACTCCCTATCGAGTGCTTTTCATTTCTCACTTGAAGTAAAATTAGTGTGGCAAATTGCATGCAAACTTAAAAAGTTATTTAGTCGTAGTTCGTGTTAATTTTTATTTTTTTATTTATTTATTTTTATTTTTTATTTTTTATTTTTTTTTCTTAGGAATCTTTTCAGATTTTCTTTGGTTTTAAACAGGAAATTTTTTTGATAAATAACACATATGCAACTCAAATTTTATTGGGCTCAGTCAGTTATTGCGGATATGAACGTTCCGGAAATAAACAAATAGACAGGCAGATAAACAGAGAGGTGGACAGTGACAAATCGACTCGGATTTGCTAGAATATATTTATTTACGGCGTCTTGCTTAAAGCATTATGAAAATGACAAACGGAATGAAAAAGTTTATATATCCTTATCATGTAGGAGTGTATATAAATATGAGACATTTTCTGCAAACAATTTCATCTTCATTTATAAAATCTGAAAAATATGTCATCATAAACATAAAAATATCTTAAACTAACAAAAATTAACGAATTTTAATCATAAATATTTTCCCTATAGTACGATACGTATTATTGATATTAAATATTACTCATACGCACCAACATACAAAAAATTTTCATACAGAATTCAATATTAAATATAAATTCAATTAAAAAAGGTTTTACTATTAAAATATATGTTTTTCAACTAAAATTCGCAGCATGAGTTATTTTTTATTAATTATTTCCTAGTGGTATTCAATATATAAATTTATAAACCCCATGGTGCTGGTTTTTTTGTTAGATATTTTTCATTATAAAAATGTGGAAAAATTTGTTTATAACTAAATTACGAAAAATTAGTACTTTATTGTTTGCAAAACTATTCATTTTTAAATTTAATAACATTTGAAAATTCAATCTTTTTGTAACAAAATATGTTTTATTAAAAGTATTTTTTAAAAATAAAAAGAACAAGAACAAGTAAAAATTATATATTCAGCTATGTGCATACACACACAAAAACGTATGCAATATATAAAAGTTTTCTAATCTAAAACTTTTTCCTGCTGAACCGATAGTGATAATTTGATTGCAATGATAATGAAGTAAATATAACCTTAATATTATTATTTATGTCAAAATTTCATTCTAATTTGTCGATCTATAATTGACTATTTTACGTATTTTCATCGTTTGAGGTTGCCTCAGATATCGGTCTATATCTTTTAATATGTAGAACCAAATTTGCTGGTTTTAAACGTGCCAAACAGTCAGACAGACCGATAGACAGAAATTGCAAAATCGATTTAGATTTTGATTTGATGCAAGACTATATATACATTATGGGGTCTGAGATGATTCCTTCTTACCTTCACACGGAATAACAAAGTTAATACACTCTCTTCAGCATTTGTGGAGGTAGAGGGTATTAAAAAGCTTAAAGAAATGTATGTTTTTTATAAATTAAATTTTATTAAATTCTTAGAACAAATTTTATATTAAAGTAGCAGACCCGGTAAACTTCGGTTTGCTAAAACAAATTCTTAATACATTGCTGGCCCCAAGAAAATATTTGTGTTTAAATAATAATTTGAATTTGCTTTGTATAAGCGATACCTTTTCCTCTGATCATAAAAGTTCTTTTTTCTAGTGATGGTGTCTCACAGTAATTTAATTGCTGCAAAAGTTTAAGATTCTCGCTATTATTGTTCTAAAATTATCTATAATCA